>CM050175.1:89693870-90033870 GCA_027410445.1 Discoglossus pictus | reverse complement strand
ATGTAACCTGGGGCAAGATTTACCACAAAAAAAAAATATAATACATTAATTGTTCATATGCGCAATAAAAGATTAAAAGGTTTTATCCAATAATTTTTAATCTCTCACATTGTGTAGGACAAATTCCCCAAAATTGCTTCAGCTCTGTGCGTTTTTTTTTTTTTTTTAATGGCGTTGATTTAAGTACCACCATACCATCTAAGTGAGATTGAAGTCTAGACCTTGACCATTTCAAAGTCCTGATTTTCTTTTCCATCAATTAATATGCTTGCTGGTGTGTTTGAGATTACGGTCTTGTTGCATGATCCCCAAATTCCCACCTTTACAGAAACAACATATTTGGAGAATAATTGGATTGGAATCAGAATCATAATTTTCGGATTCCTCTCCAATTATTCTCCAAATACATGGTTTCTATAAAGGTGCTTATCTCTATAGTATTTGAGTGTATTTCCTTCCCTCACTTCTAATGGTCTTTTACACTCACATAGGAAAGGTCCCATGGAGCAATAATTTGAGGTAGAAGGCATTAATATGATATACTTTGCTGAACACTTATAATTGTATAGTATTGACTATAATTCCCCTTTGTTAATACTGTTGCATGATCCACCTTGGGCTAGGCTCTAGCTACTGGACAGATGCTTTTCATATTTTCTCTAGAATGTGATGGTATGTAAAGAAATTAACTCAGTGATTGTCCAGGTCCTGTAGATGGAAAACAGGCCAAATCATCATCCTTCCACCATGTTTCATGGTTCATGTGAGGTTCTTGTAGTGGCACCATACTTGTGAATTACGGCCAAGCAACTATCTCATCTGTCCAGATAACATTGCCACATAAACCTTGGGGTTTGTTCAGGTCCAATTTGTAACCCAACATTCCTTACAAAGAACATGGAATACGTCTTGGTTAATCTTCCACCAAAGCCGTACTTGTTTAGCCTTTTTCCTAATTGAAACATAATGATCTCTAACATTTGTGGAAATCTTTGGATATAAGGTTGAATCTCTCTGAATTTTCTTGGATCATCTTACGATGGGGTAAATTTGCCAGGATGCCCATTTATGGGTAGACTGGTAAACATCTTGAACTTTGTCCATTTGTAAGCTTTCCGCTGTGGAATGATGGACTTCATATTTGTGAATGTCTATAACCCAAATTGATGAGTAGCAAGAATTCTTCCTATGAGACCATCGCAATAGATTTTGCCCTATAAATGATGCGTCACCACAAGCCTGTATGCCCCAGCCTAAATGGATAATATTTGTGAATTTATACATTGGTGATGTGCACATATTTATCAGCAATTTATCCTAGCTACCTTCTTAGCTGGGATAGAAGCATTAAGGGTTCACTTACCTCTTCACAAAAAAACTTCTGAATATTGCATGATTTGTTTATTACAAAAGTATATTTGTTGTGTGCCATTTGTTACAAGATGTTATATTTATCTACTCTTACATCTTGATAAAAACTAGATAAAGGTCAGATGTACTTAATATTTAAAATCACAGAACCTTAAGAAGGTCTCCTTTCATGGGATAGGTGTAACTACCTGCTCTACTGGAGAATCATGTGATAGGCGCATCTACCTGCTGTACCGGAGAATGACGGGATGGGCGCATCTACCTGCTCTACTAGAGAATCACGGGATGGGCGCATCTACCTGTTGTACCGGAGAATCATGGGATGGGCGCATCTACCTGCTCTACTGGAGAATCACGGGATGGGCGCATCTACCTGCTCTACTGGAGAATCACGGGATGGGCGCATCTACCTGCTCTACTGGAGAATCACGGGATGGGCGCATCTACCTGCTCTACTGGAGAATCACGGGATGGGCGCATCTACCTGCTCTACTGGAGAATCACGGGATGGGCGCATCTACCTGCTGTACCGGAGAATCATGGGATGGGCGCATCTACCTGCTGTACCGGAGAATCACGGGATGGGCGCATCTACCTGCTGTACCGGAGAATCATGGGATGGGCGCATCTACCTGCTGTACCGGAGAATCACGGGATGGGCGCATCTACCTGCTCTACGGGAGGATCATGGGATGGGCGCATCTACCTGCTCTATGGGAGAATCATGGGATGGGCGCATCTACCTGCTCTACGGGAGAATCATGGGATGGGCGCATCTACCTGCTCTATGGGAGAATCATGGGATGGGCGCATCTACCTGCTCTACGGGAGAATCATGGGATGGGCGCATCTACCTGCTCTATGGGAGAATCATGGGATGGGCGCATCTACCTGCTCTACGGGAGAATCATGGGATGGGCGCATCTACCTGCTCTATGGGAGAATCATGGGATGGGCGCTTTTACCTGCTCTACTAGAGCATCATGGGATAGGTGTCTATGCCTGCTCTACTAGAGCATCATGGGATAGGTGTCTATGCCTGCTCTACTAGAGCATCATGGGATAGGTGTCTATGTCTGCTCTACTAGAGCATCATGGGATAGGTGTTTATACATAGTACCACAGGGTATCATGTGATATTTACATGACTTGCCATGAGGTTAATGTGACAAAACATTTTATATCCAGTAAAGCTCCTCTTCCAATGGGCCATGTGCTATGTATGGATGTAACCCTCACTGACATGTGACATACAGTCACACACATTATGAAGCTTTTACAGAATATAAACATTAGATATTCCACTAGTTCTCCCTACAGCTCTCTCACCCAAGTTACCCTCAGACCTGCACTCACCTACCTCACCCCCTCAGGTCCTGTTCTGCACTCGCTTACCTAACTGCCCTTGCTATCAATCTGCACTCCCTCCATCTTACTCTCCCTGCTATCAACATGCAACCACATACCTTACTCCCCCTTGTACCAGCATAGACCCCCCCCCCCCCCCCGAAAGCCTATACTCACTCCCCTACCTCACTCCACACCTGCTATCACCCTGCACCCACCTCGCCCCCTCTGCTATCACCCTGCACCCACCTCGCCCCCTCTGCTATCACCCTGCACCCACCTCGCCCCCTCTGCTATCACCCTGCACCCACCTCGCCCCCTCTGCTATCACCCTGCACCCACCTCGCCCCCTCTGCTATCACCCTGCACCCACCTCGCCCCCTCTGCTATCATCCTGCACCCACCTCGCCCCCTCTGCTATCATCCTGCACCCACCTCGCCCCCTCTGCTATCACCCTGCACCCACCTCGCCCCCTCTGCTATCACCCTGCACCCACCTCGCCCCCTCTGCTATCATCCTGCACCCACGTCGCCCCCTCTGCTATCATCCTGCACCCACCTAGCCACCTCTGCTATCACCCTGCACCCTAATCTCCCTGACATCACCCTGCACCCACCTCGCCCCCTCTGCTATCATCCTGCACCCCAATCTCCCTGACATCACCCTGCACCCACCTCACCCCTTCTGCTATCACCCTGCACCCACCTCGCCCCCTTTGCTATCATCCTGCACCTACCTCGCCCCCTCTGCTATCATCCTGCACCTACCTCACCCCCTCTGCTATCACCCTGCACCTACCTCACCCCCTCTGCTATCACCCTGCACCTACCTCACCCCCTCTGCTATCACCCTGCACCTACCTCACCCCCTCTGCTATCATCCTGCACCCACCTCGCCCCCTCTGCTATCATCCTGCACCCACCTCGCCCCCTCTGCTATCATCCTGCACCCACCTCGCCCCCTCTGCTATCATCCTGCACCCCAATCTCCCTGACATTACCCTGCACCCACCTCACCCCCTCTGCTATCATCCTGCACCCACCTAGCCCCCTCTGCTATCACCCTGCACCTACCTCACCCCCTCTGCTATCATCCTGCACCTACCTCGCCCCCTCTGCTATCATCCTGCACCCACCTTGCCCCCTCTGCTATCATCCTGCACCCACCTCGCCCCCTCTGCTATCACCCTGCACCCCAATCTCCCTGACATCACCCTGCACCCACCTCGCCCCTTCTGCTATCATCCTGCACCCACCTCGCCCCCTCTGCTATCACCCTGCACCCACCTCGCCCCCTCTGCTTTCATCCTGCACCTACCTCACCCCCTCTGCTATCACCCTGCACCTACCTCACCCCCTCTGCTATCACCCTGCACCTACCTCACCCCCTCTGCTATCACCCTGCACCTACCTCACCCCCTCTGCTATCACCCTGCACCTACCTCACCCCCTCTGCTATCACCCTGCACCTACCTCACCCCCTCTGCTATCACCCTGCACCTACCTCACCCCCTCTGCTATCACCCTGCACCTACCTCACCCCCTCTGCTATCACCCTGCACCTACCTCACCCCCTCTGCTATCATCCTGCACCTACCTCACCCCCTCTGCTATCATCCTGCACCCACCTCACCCCCTCTGCTATCATCCTGCACCTACCTCGCCCCCTCTGCTATCATCCTGCACCCACCTCGCCCCCTCTGCTATCACCCTGCACCTACCTCACCCCCTCTGCTATCATCCTGCACCTACCTCGCCCCCTCTGCTATCATCCTGCACCCACCTCGCCCCCTCTGCTATCATCCTGCACCCACCTCGCCCCCTCTGCTATCATCCTGCACCCACCTCGCCCCCTCTGCTATCACCCTGCACCCCAATCTCCCTGACATCACCCTGCACCCACCTCACCCCTTCTGCTATCATCCTGCACCCACCTCGCCCCCTCTGCTATCACCCTGCACCCACCTCGTCCCCTCTGCTATCATCCTGCACCTACCTCACCCCCTCTGCTTTCATCCTGCACCTACCTCACCCCCTCTGCTTTCATCCTGCACCTACCTCACCCCCTCTGCTATCACCCTGCACCTACCTCACCCCCTCTGCTATCACCCTGCACCTACCTCACCCCCTCTGCTATCACCCTGCACCTACCTCACCCCCTCTGCTATCACCCTGCACCTACCTCACCCCCTCTGCTATCACCCTGCACCTACCTCACCCCCTCTGCTATCACCCTGCACCTACCTCACCCCCTCTGCTATCACCCTGCACCTACCTCACCCCTTCTGCTATCATCCTGCACCTACCTCACCCCCTCTGCTATCATCCTGCACCCACCTAGCCCCCTCTGCTATCACCCTGCACCCCAATCTCCCTGACATCACCCTGCACCCACCTCGCCCCCTCTGCTATCATCCTGCACCCCAATCTCCCTGACATCACCCTGCACTTTCCCACCTCACTCCTGCCAATACAACACCAGTTGCATGCCCCAGACACCCCCACTCACGTATGTCACTCACCTCTTGGTGCAGTCTCTGATCACTCAGGCCTCTCCTTGCAGCCTGTGCAGCTTCCCTTCCTGACCCCAATCTGTATTCAGGATGTGCTCCTTTGAAGTGTCTCTTCATTCACTGCAGACTTTCTCGAAGTGTCTCCCCAGTTAGAACAGGTTGTAAGCCCCTGCGTGTCTCCTCACGTCCTTCAATCAAGATTTCTCCTCACTCCCTGCAGGCTGTTGGCTTCTCCCCTGAGTGCACCTCTCTCTGTTTCCAGGCTGTTGGCTGCTCCCCTGAGTGTCTCCTCACTCCCAGCAGGCTGTTGGCTGCTCCCCTGAGTGTCTCCTCACTCCCTGCAGGCTGTTGGCTGCTCCCCTGAGTGTCTCCTCACTCCCAGCAGGCTGTTGGCTGCTCCCCTGAGTGTCTCCTCACTCCCAGCAGGCTGTTGGCTGCTCCCCTGAGTGTCTCCTCACTCCCAGCAGGCTGTTGGCTGCTCCCCTGAGTGTCTCCTCACTCCCTGCAGGCTGTTGGCTTCTCCCCTGAGTGCACCTCTCTCTGTTTCCAGGCTGTTGGCTGCTCCCCTGAGTGTCTCCTCACTCCCAGCAGGCTGTTGGCTGCTCCCCTGAGTGTCTCCTCACTCCCAGCAGGCTGTTGGCTGCTCCCCTGAGTGCACCTCTCTCTGTTTCCAGGCTGTATTGTGCTCCCTTCCTGGCTGTGTATAATATCTCTGCAGTTTCTGTTGCTCCCTCCTCTCAGTGTATAATCTGTGTTAGTCTCCTCTGTATCCTCCCCTCTCTCCTTTAGGCACCAGTCTCTGTGTATGTGCCCCTCTCCAGGCTCTCTCTATGTGCCCCTCTCCAGGCTCTCTCTATGTGCCCCTCTCCAGGCTCTCTCTATGTGCCCCTCTCCAGGCTCTCTCTATGTGCCCCTCTCCAGGTTCTTTGCTGCTTTTCCTGTGTATATTTCCTACCTCTTTCCCACTGGAAATCTGTGTGTGACTCTCTCTGTAAACGCCCCCTCTCTCTGGTAATTAACAGCCCCTCCCTAAGCTGGAAGTTTCTCTTTGCTGCTCTCCCCCACTCTGTTAATTTCCAGCATGCAGTGTAATTTACCTCTAGGTGGTTGTGTGTGCTGGTATCTACTAATTTAGAAGCATAAGTGTCCCTGGGTACTAGGCAGGGTCTGGTGCCCCAAAATTAGCAGCCCCTTGGTGCGAGGAATTGGTGCACCCAGCCAAGTGTGAGTGAGCTCTTGTGGTCCCTGTCCCCTGCCTGGCTATGCCCTAGGTTGCTGCCCTAGACTTGTATAAGTAAGGATCTGGTGCCCACCCCAGCTTGTCTGTGCCCTAGAATGGGTTTATTGCTGTCCATAGACTGGCATCCCACCTGGTATAAGTAAGGATCTGGTGCCCACCCCAGCTTGTTTGTGTCCCAGAATGGGTTTATTGCTGTCCCTAGATTGGCAGCCTCCCTGGTATAAGTAAGGATCTGGTGCCCACCCCAGCTTGTTTGTGTCCCAGAATGGGTTTATTGCTGTCCCTAGATTGGCAGCCTCCCTGGTATGTGTGAGAACTTGTTGCTCCTTCACCACACTGACCATGCTCTAAGTGGGATGTCTTGCTACTCATAGACTGGCACCCTAACTAGTATAGGTAAGGGTCTGTGCCCTAGATTGTATTACTTATTGTCTCCAGACTGGCAGTCTGCCTGGCATAGGTGAGAACTTGTTCTCTCCCCAGTCTGGCTATTCCCTAGGTGTGATGCCTTGTTGCCCCTAGACTGGCATTCCACCTGGTATAAGTGAATATTCTGTGCCCTAAGTGGGATAATTTGTTTCCCCTAGACTAGTAGCCTCCTGGCATGAGACCCTGGCACCCTCTACCTTTTGCCCCTATACCCCTTGCATCTTTGCCCCCTCTCACTATCCCTTTGCTCTCAGAGCAGTGACTGACCAGTGTGGGGTGGCTCCCGACTCATGTCAGGGAGGGTCAGTCAGCTTCCCATGAGCCTGGATATCCCTTGATCCTATTACATGCCCTGTATATCTCTCAGCCTATACCAGGCAGGGTCTGGGTGCCAACAAATACAGAAATGCTTTGCAGACCCCACTGGAATGAGAGGTGTAATTTATATTTCACTGCTTTCAATTCAGCCACTTATTCTGCAGTCATCATATAAAAATTTATCATAATAACAAATAAAGGATGATAATAATAATAACAATGTATCTAAATAATCTCACATTGCATAAAAAATATATAATATTTGAGAAATGGGTTGGTAATATCACATTGGTTAAATGGACTTAGAAATTGATGAGCTTTCCATTAGCCCTAATGAAGGAGCTGCCAGTTTTAGCTGACAGATTCCTCTGCATTCTATCTCAGAACGTTGAAACCACAAAGATATAGGTTGTCAATATTCAGGTTTTGTTTTCTTTCTCCTTTTTTTTTTGCATCAACAATGATCGTTACTGCCCTCTGCAGCATATGCAGACACATTCTCTGTGGGGCTGGATGTGTAGCGTAGTGTCCTAGCATATTAGGGCCCATGTTCCAGAATGTTACTGAGAGACGGTCACTGATTGGTTAGTAGGAGACACAGCAAGTACAGCAGGGTATGTGTCTTTGTGAGCTGACCCATACAGGGACTTTATGTTTGATTTTAGGCAGTAAATAGATATAAAGGTATTCTATCTATCTAGTAAAATCCAGAAAACTTCAATATTACATTAAAGAAAATAAATGCACCCTTTATTTTATATTTTGTAGATGCAGATCTGTGCACTGAAATCTACTGACCTATTTCTACAGGTAGTCACTGAATACACAGGTAGCTGCAAAGAAACGGGCAGGTAAACTGCTTTCAACATGACTAAATTAGAAGCTCAACACGGATACACCCTCCTGAAAGATCAGCTGAAAGTAGAAGCTCAGTAAAGGAAATGTAACAGAACAGAGAAAAATATTGCAAATAAATGATTAATATTTGAAGATTATATTTACTTATTTTTTATTTTTTTTTAAACATTTTGAATAGTAGACCACTGTGAATTAATAAAAAATGTCTTGTGTGTAGGAAGTATGCAAGAAACTAACATCAGCTTTGTAAGTCATGAACATCATTTATGGAAAATCTTCATTTTAGCCGATTCTGCTAGTGCATGGAAGCTGCCATGATAGTCGCGCCTCCTTTACAAGGCACAAGGGGTGACTAAACAGGTTTGCAAGTACTCTGAGCTTAATCTACCAATGAATGAACAAAAAAAATCCTCTCCCTTCTCTTTCTTCAATGGAAAATAAAAGTTAGGGCACAAACACAGTTTACACATCTGTTATTTGTATTAATCTGTTCACAAACATATGACGTTTTTCCTTCTGACAGATAGAAATCTATGAGCACAGCACCGGCTGAGTTATGACGCTCTATAGAGACACAAATCACAAACAGTCCATAATCAGCACTTTATGCTCCAGGAGCAGTTTTAAACCAGGTCTTCCCAGGTGCAGCTAATCAACTGAGCAGGAAAGTTAACCCCTGCAGTCCTATTGGGGAAAGAAAGCTTTGCAAAGTCTATTGCTCACATAAACTACCTTGGACAACTCTGCCACATAATTAAATGCTTTGATGTGTTAATTAGTATCACTGTTTGCTGTCTGTCTCTGTGGTGGCCAAAACAACGTCCCTCAATGTTATCATGCAGTTAGATCCCTTCCCCAAGTGGTCCAAATCAGACCCATTTCTCCCACATTACCTACCACTGCTCTAGAGTGATTGACAGCAACTGACATTCTCAACTCAGAATTTCTTACTGGAATGTGCTGCAAAGCTGCATTTGAATCCCTCCAGTTGTATAGTCGCCAATAAATATCCAGCACTGACAGCTGCAGTGCCGGCAAGAAGCTGCTAGATGGCGCCGTCCAGTTTAAGGGAAGGCCCTAATGATAATCTCCTCCGACTTGGCGTAACTCGACCGCATTGAATCGACTGCGAGGCCATCGCTGTGTTCAGCGCGGGCACTCGGCCCTCAGGCGCGCCTCTTATTGCTCAAGGTCTCTTCTTTCGGCTCGCCTTATATGCATTTTGCAGCACTAGTGGGAGAATCGGCAGCGCCATCCATCGGTCATTGCTGCCAATCTTTGGCGAAGGTGAAGAGGGAAAGGACCCTGCATTTCCATTGGAACACGCTATTTCCTTAAAAAATATATCTAATAATGAAACTGTTATTATTTTAAATGTGTTTAGCAAGAATAGTAAGTGTGTATAAAAACATTTTATTCAGCAAAATATGGGAGGGCACAGTATTTTAGAGAAGATGTCACAAAGGCGTGAAGTTAAAGGGCAAGAGACTTAAAAATAACCTGAAATATGAGACATCCTTTAAACAGAACAGAGATTTCCTGAATGCAGAGGAAATGCAATGTCAGTTAAAAATGTCAGTGCTTTCAACAGGTGTAATGGAAAGCACATTAGTTTACAAAGGATACGCAATCCTGAGCAGAAATAATCAGCTCCTACAAGATAAAGGAGCCAGTAAATAATAATATATAAGTTTAAAAATGTAAAGCTATTCATATTTATTTACTAGCGATTTGCCCATCAAAAATGACGGTAATAAAATTTGAAGCGTTGCAATGCTGTTTGCCCCACAATGCAAGACCCCCCCCTCTGCCTTCAGCGCTCATTGCAGTCCACAACATGCGCTGCTTGCATGCACAAGCCCGTAACTTTAGCACTTATTGCGAGCTTTACGAGCCTCCTCCGCCCTCTACTTTACGTTCCTCATGATGCACAGCCCATGAGTTTGCGACTCAGAGCAGGACTCGCAATGATCTCCTTCGGCACCCCTCGCAAGCCATTCCTGTGTCTCCTTTTCCCCTCTCCCACCCCTCTGTCTCTTTCCCAGTCTCTCCCTCATCTGTGTCTCTTTCCCCCTCTCCCTCCCCTGTGTCTCTTTTCCCCCTCTCCCACCCCTGTGTCTCTTTTCCCCCTCTCCCTCCCCTGTGTCTCTTTCCCCCTCTCCCTCCCCTGTGTCTCTTTTCCCCCTCTCCCACCCCTGTGTCTCTTTTCCCCCTCTCCCACCCCTCTGTCTCTTTCCCAGTCTCTCCCTCACCTGTGTCTCTTTCCCCCTCTCTCCCTCCCCTGTGTCTCTTTTCCCCCTCTCCCACCCCTGTGTCTCTTTTCCCCCTCTCCCACCCCTGTGTCTCTTTCCCCCTCTCTCCCTCCCCTGTGTCTCTTTTCCCCCTCTCCCACCCCTGTGTCTCTTTTCCCCCTCTCCCACCCCTTTGTCTCTTTCCCCCTCTCTCCCTCCCCTGTGTCTCTTTCCCCCCTCTCCCACCCCTGTGTCTCTTTTCCCCCTCTCCCACCCCTGTGTCTCTTCCCCCTCTCTCCCACCCCTGTGTCTCTTTCCCCCTCTCTCCCTCACCTGTGTCTCTTTTCCCCCTCTCCCACCCCTGTGTCTCTTTTCCCCCTCTCCCACCCCTTTGTCTCTTTCCCCCTCTCTCCCTCCCCTGTGTCTCTTTTCCCCCTCTCCCACCCCTGTGTCTCTTTTCCCCCTCTCCCACCCCTTTGTCTCTTTCCCCCTCTCTCCCTCCCCTGTGTCTCTTTCCCCCCTCTCCCACCCCTGTGTCTCTTTTCCCCCTCTCCCACCCCTGTGTCTCTTCCCCCTCTCTCCCACCCCTGTGTCTCTTTCCCCCTCTCTCCCTCACCTGTGTCTCTTTTCCCCCTCTCCCACCCCTGTGTCTCTTTTCCCCCTCTCCCACCCCTTTGTCTCTTTCCCCCTCTCTCCCTCCCCTGTGTCTCTTTTCCCCCTCTCCCACCCCTGTGTCTCTTTTCCCCCTCTCCCACCCCTGTGTCTCTTTCCCCCTCTCTCCCACCCCTGTGTCTCTTTTCCCCCTCTCCCACCCCTGTGTCTCTTTTCCCCCTCTCCCACCCCTGTGTCTCTTTCCCCCTCTCTCCCTCCCCTGTGTCTCTTTCCTAGTCTCTCCCTCCCCTGTGTCTCTTTCCCCCTCTCTCCCTCCCCTGTGTCTCTTTTCCCCCTCTCCCACCCCTGTGTCTCTTTCCCCCTCTCTCCCTCCCCTGTGTCTCTTTCCCCCTCTCTCCCTCCCCTGTGTCTCTTTGGTAGCCAATTTTCTATTCAATTGTCGTCTTTTGGTGGCCTCCCAACGGCTTCTGAGTTACGGGCTTGAAAAAAAAAATGGCGGCTCATTGCAGCCCCTGTCAAACCCGTAACTTTTGGGCCTTGCGATGAGCGCCTTCAGCGATCAATGCGAGGCGCGCAATGAGCGCCTTCGGCACTCATTGCGTATGCTCAAGCCCGTAACTTTAAACATAGCGTTACTGACAAACCTGCAATTACCACAACTATTATATGTATGTATATGCATTTATATGTATCTATGTAATTATATGTATTTTTATGTATCTATGGATTTATATGTATGTTTATGTATTAACCCGTTCTGGATCGCTACCTTGTTGTGGTGAAGGGGATTGTGTACTTCAATGAAGCTGTGAGCTAAGATGGGCAGGTCATAGCAGAGAGGTCAGACAAATTGCAGGGTCCTATCCTATTGAATGTGTGGCGCTGTTCAAGCGCCGCCGCGTGCACGAGTTCACCCCGTCGAGTTGCACATCATTTTGCTATACAGTGGGACCGCGCTTCAACAGCGGCGCACATAAAAACGGATAGATCCAATTGCAGTCCTCTGGGGAAGTAACTGGTGACTCACTCCAGTATTTTTGCCATGAAAACCTTATGGATAAGCACAACCAGACACAAGATGTGCCTGAGATGCCGCTGTCCATAGGGCCCCGGCATAGTCAGGCACGATTAAACTACAAAATGTATTTATATGTATCTATTTCTTATTTATTTTGCTGGGTTACAAACTTTTGCCCATTAGCAGGTTTAGTTAATGAAAACAAGTGACAAACAGTTTCCTGATTAAATAAACGTTCTATTGTGTGTGTCTCTTTAAGAGCTTTCCTTGGCCAGAACTTTAAGACGCTCCTTTCTGAGGATTCCTTGTTCTTTAGCAGCACTCAGCGATCATGGAATAATCCGGATTAAAGGCACAGCACTTCAAAACAAACAGCACGGAAGGCAAATATTCTATTGGAGAAATGCGGGGCCACCACAGAGCTCACACTTCAATTAGTCTTAAATTCTCAGTGTATTAAAATTGGTGATAAAGAACTCCAACAATTATTTTTAACTCTAGTTTAAGAACGAAGTTGATTTGTTTTTTTTCAGTCAACATATAAAAATATATATAAATAGGTAATATATTAGATGCTGTATGATTATGATTTAGCATATTTACCAGAATATTTTTTTACATACTGTACTGGTCCTTTAAATCTAAGTTTCCCATGCTATGCATTGAAGCAGCTAATACGCACCAATACCATGTAGTTATTAAGGTGTCGCTATTCTTTATGGCATGAGTGTGAGCTACTTGTATCTTTTGCCCTTCTCTTGGCTTTATAATGAAGTGGCATTGCTATACTTTACAAGTTTGTTTAGCCTGTTTGTTTTACATTATAACTGACACAACAATGAAAAGCATCACTTCCAATGATGATTCATTTTAATAGCTCAGAAATTAATGGGACACTATCACCCCAACAAGAAGTTGGGTAACAGTGCCCTATTTATATGCTATAGCCAGTTTAAAAAAAAACATTAAAAATTGACTATATATTGTAATGGCCTATTTTTTTACAGTAAATAATTCTTAGTGCTGTTTTTTTGCTGATTTGATATGCTTAGGAAGGGGTTTAACTGCATGATAACATTAGGCAGCATTGCTTTGGCCATCACAGACACAGATAGACAAGCCATAGGGTTTATGCGAGCCACATACCATATTTTTCCGTGTATAAGACGGTATTTTTTACCAATTTTTTAAGTCGGGGGTCAGTCTTATACACGGAATGTTGCAATTACATACATCTGGCCACTAGATTTAAGGCAGGAGAAAAGACACATATTTGGAAATGCATTGGTTCCAATTAGAGTGCATTACACTGCAAGTGTGCGTAAAAAATTGTATTTTATACGTTTTTATTGTGTTACACATATATTTAAGGTCACTTTCTGTCATGATTTTCACTGATTTCCATTCCAACTCAATATACTCGTGATCAGATCACTTATTACTAACGATGTGCAATTGCATTTTTCCAGTTTAATACAGGATCACAAGGATATTGAGCTGGAATGGAAATCAGTGAAAATCATGACAAAAAGTGCCCTTAAATGTATGTGTAACACAATAAAAACTTATAAAATATACATTTGCATATTTATTTATTTATGCACAAGGAGTGTTGTAATGCACTCTAATTAGAACAAGCATTTCTAATCCGTGTGTCTTTTCTCCTGCCTTAAAACAGCGCCATCTAGTTGCCAGATGCAGCAT
This sequence comes from Discoglossus pictus, assembly GCA_027410445.1. Classification (NCBI taxonomy): domain Eukaryota; kingdom Metazoa; phylum Chordata; class Amphibia; order Anura; family Alytidae; genus Discoglossus; species Discoglossus pictus. Next base: position 90,020,229 of record CM050175.1, on the reverse strand, counting down.
TACAGTGTGATACACATTGTGAATGAGCTGATCAGCTTGTGTATAGCATGTGTGTGCTGCTTGTGTGCATATAAATGTGTATTTTATAGCTTCTTATTGTGTTACACATATATTTAAGGGCACTTTCTGTCATGATTTTCATTGGTTTCCATTCCAGCTCAATATCTTTGTGATCCCTGTGTTAAACCGGAAAAATACAATTGCGAGTAATAAGTACTCACAAGGATATTGAGCTGGAATGGAAATCAGTGAAAATCATGACAGAAAGTGACCTTAAATATATGTGTAACACAATAAGAAGCTATAAAATACACATTTATATGCACACAAGCAGCACACACATGCTATACACAAGCTGATCAGCTTGTGAAACACAATAAAAACGTATAAAATACACATTTGCATATTTATTTATTTCTGAATTTTGGCCTCCAAAAATAGAGGTCGTCTTATACATGGGGTCGTCTTATAAACAGAAAAATACGGTACTTTGCAAAGCTCTCTTTCCCCAGTAGGACTACAAGGGTTAACTTTCCTGCTCAGTTAATTAGCTACACATGAGCAGGCCTGATATAAGACTGCTCCTGTGAGTTTATGGACTGATTATTTGTACTTTGTCTGACTTGGAGAAAGACACACACAATGAGACAGGAGCATGTAGCTTATGATTGTTTGAAGCAGAGTGGAGACCTGGAGATCTGAAGAATATACACACCAGTGATTTTACCAACTACTGGACTGTTTTGTTTTGCTCCACCCAGGTTTGGCTGGGTCGGCTGGTTAGTGAGGAAACTGTCTATCGGTTAAAGGGATAACTACATTTGCTGGATTAATACATTTCTGTGCTCTATAGGCAAAAAGCAGCTTATATGCATGCAGCACATCTCATAAGACATTTTATTTTTATTAATATCTAAAATGCCCTCTAATGATTATGTTGACACCCCCAGGGGGTGTCTACACAACTTCCTGATCAGCATGCAGCATCCAGGGAGAAATATTTACCTGCTCTTGCTTGCTCAGCCAATAGGAGAGCAGTGTTGTCAGCCTCCCAGTGACCGCTGGGATATGACTCTTTCCTGCTTCCTGACTATGCTGTGTGCGGTTGCCATAGCAACTAACAGTGCTATGTCTCAAATATTTCATCTAACTGGATTGGCCAATACAAATTTGAGTAGGTGTTAACCTTAATCCGAAACTATATTTGCTAACTTCAAGGTAAGTGTTTAAATGTTTTTGGGGGGTATTTTTTCATGCAAACATTTTTTTTATATACTATTAATTCTCCTCTATCAAATGCATGCATAATCCAGGAAATTTACATATCCTGCTGGGCCACACACAGGATTTCCTTTCTGTGCACAGGTGAGTCAACCAGCATGACTGAAAAAGGGATACACTCTCAAACTGCCCAATCCAGGAATGTGTGCGGCCCAGCAGGACCAAACTTAGACACCCTTGGTTTACAGCTGCTTTACATGATAAGGCATGTTTTTAACCTGACTTGAGCTCTGTGTAGTCACCCATAGTCATCTATGTAAATTGCCCATATCTATGCCCTATGGCTGCACCCATCTTTCATAACAGCCCTGTCTAGCCCTAGACCAAAAACTAAACAACCACGACCCATGACTCTCATCTGAGCCCTACATCAACCCTATACTCTTTATATTCTTAGCAATAATTAACTAAATCCCATTATCAATACAAAGTCTTACAATGACACCTGTTTAACTCTTTAAAGGTACACTGCACTTACACATTTTTCACAATGCATTAATAGAGTACTAGTGTCATTTTTACACAGGGTTTTCTTTGAATGAAAATTAGTTCTGCAAAGGTTAATGTATTCATTTATTCCTGTTTAAAACTGCTTCAGTTGTCCCTACTGACTTCCTCTAAATAGGATGGGTTGTGGCATTGCACCCGCTGATTTATGGCGTTCTTTGGAGATATCAATCACATATATAGTTGTGAGCGTACGAGTCGTTGCTCACGCTTGCGGGCTCGCGAAGCGAGCCGCGGCCCTCGCGTAGCGAGCCGCGGGCCTCGCGAAGCGAGGGCCGTGGCTCGCGCAGCGAGCCGCGGCCCTCGCGTAGCGAGGTCACTGGGCAAGGGCCTCAGTTGCTGGCATGGAGCGCCGAAGGCGCTCCATGTCAGCAACTGAGGCCCCTCGCGAAGCGAGGGCCTCAGTTGCTGGCGAGGTCACTGGGCAAGGGCCTCAGTTGCTGGCATGGAGCGCCGAAGGCGCTCCATGTCAGCAACTGAGGCCCCTCGCGAAGCGAGGGCCTCAGTTGCTGGCGAGGTCACTGGGCAAGGGCCTCAAACCCTCGCAAAATTCACGTCACTACTCAAAAAACACGACACACAAATTACGACACTCGCTAAATTTTACGAGGAACGCAAACAACGTACGAAACACGTTACCACACATTACGACCTTGCAAACATCGGACGCAACACGCCGACATACAAACATTTAAAACACAATACATACACACAGCACATACATAAAAAACTTACCTACACCAAGAGGGAGCACCCAGGACCTCAAAAATGCAACTTACACCTCGATTTTACTCGAAATAAAACAGTTTTGAGACTAAAAAAAAATCTAAGCGAGAGAAAAAATGGCCGCCGAACAAAACGAAAACGAGGCTACAGCACTCTAAACTCGCAAAACACCTACGGATATTCCGATACAGATCTAGACCACACATTACTCGCCATTTTACCCCAATGCGGAAGTACACGAGTACGCTAACGGTTTGGTCTCGCGCACGCACAGTGTTACACTGCACACATTCAGCATGCTTACACAGCAGCTCCACACCACTAATGCTGCAGCAACATCAACACAGATTGCCAGCTCTTCATCACAATGCTTCAAAATAGGTACACTATATTCATTTACTAATTTAGCTACCTTACAATTTCATTGCCGTCATTTTTTGACAGGCAATTCGCTAGTGTAGTATAATAAAGAGAATTATTTCAGAAGGAGGTTCTAGCATTGTGCAAAAGCTCCTTCACAAAGATTTTCAGCCCAACGGCCCACATGGGGTTAAAATAGGCAAGGTTTGGCAGGTTTCTTGAAAGTCCTCATTCTGTAGATTTTGCACCTAATTCTGCACATTCCACTGACCATCACATGCAAATTCACTGTCTGAGTTCAGGCACAAAGGAATTTAAAGGCAGCACAGACAACACTGAATATCTGAGGAATGTATTATTTATGATGAGAGTATGTAAGCTTTACATGAGGGTCCCATCGGGATCTGAGAGCTTGTCCCCAATTTGTTAATATAGGTTTGAGACACATTTTCAGGCTTAATTTAAAACCTTTCAGCACGTATTTGTTAAAGTATTTCTTTATCAAATGACATCTAGACTTCCATCTTACTGGGTCAGCTGGAGATCTGTTTCTAGAAACAACATATTATTTAAAGTTCACTATAATGATACAGTTTTGGCTTTTAGGTGGTTGCTGTTGTTCAGTCCTGTCCGACTCTCTGTAACCATAAAGACAGCAGCACACTAGGTACAACCGGTATATATCTTGTTGTGCTTATTCATGTTATATTGGTAGAGATAAAAGTGTAGGTTGCCAGTTCCAGTGGGCCGGGATTTGTCTGACGTCTCTGCAATGACCTGACCTTCTTAGGTGACTCTACATAGTATAGCTCACCACTTTATTGAAGTATACAGGCACCTTCACCATGACAAGGTAGCGATCTAGAAAGATTTATGCTGTACAGAACAGTATAAGCAATCTTTCATTTTGGTTTTAAAAATAATCTGACAGCTGGTTTTCCCCTCATCTTGACGATGGGGCTTATTCCATTGTTTAAGAACTGCTTAGTTTTGGTTGCTTTCCTCTCGGTCCTCTCCAAAGTCTGTGTTGAACACACCTTGAACTCATTCGGCCATAGATTTTATTGGTGACCTACCACTCTAATTTTGCCATTTGTTTTCACTTTGAATGGACATAGCTAGCCTTAATCTCAGCCTCCATTGCTAAACTCTAAGACTCACCAACCAGGTGTGGTTACTCCTCTACCTCAGACACAAGGGTGTCTCATGATATGACCACCTTTCTCATTATGCTCCATACATTTTCAAAAGGGATTTCTACTGGAACTCAAGAAGATAATCACAGTAAAAATGGGTCACCAACCAACACTGTGTCAGGTGGAGGGATGTTTTCACCATTTCTTGGACAGAAGTATATGGTGCTACAAATCACAACAGTAGGAATGTTCTGAATCATTTTGTAAGACGATTTCCCTTCACCTCTTTTTTTTTTTTTTCTTCTTTTTTCAACCACTACAAGTAGTACTTCTTTACCTGCATCTTCTGTCTGGATTGGGTTAGCAGCTGCCATGAAGAAGATATATCTACCTCAGCTGTAGGTTTTACAAAATGTGATCATTTATGCCACCTTTTTTAAGTCCACAACAGAATTTGGTAGTCTACCTGAAAACTGTCTTCAATAGCCTTAATGATTTATTACACAGGGCTCCTCCAGATCCAACATTGTATTCATTATAATCTTTTTCATTTCATCCTTAATTTTCTAAGAATTTGATACCTTATGTCTTCCATGTCTTGCTCTTAAAGCCATTCATCCCTTCATTTACTACCGTATTTATCAAATCCTTTGATAAGGTTGAATGTATTCTGGATTCTCAAGATTATGATGGAAGCCTATAGTATTTTATCAACTGAAGGGGCTATGCTTTTGAGGAATGTTCCCCTATTTCAGCCTTGGTATATAATGCACCTTTTCACACCTGGAGATTCCATATGGAGTTTCTTCTCAAACATATGCCATAGCATCCGGTGCCCTTTTTGTCTGCATCATTTCTGGGTGTGGTCTCAAAGTAATGTACCGCATCTTAAGTTTGCAGTACATCATCCCAGGGCATCATAGCCATCATTTTGATGAAATTGTAGGTGACATATTCACCTTATTAGTGCAATGTTTGAACCCTGCTTGTATTTAGATATAATATGTATTTGTCACGATCTGCTTCTTCAAGGGGGCTTGATATGAACCTAGTTTAAACCTACCCCAGCAGAATCATGTAGTTCCTGTTCTCTGTGGCACAAAAGATGGCTTATGAAGAGGGCAGGGCCCAAAAGGTACTGGCAGAGAATACTGCATACAGGTTATTAGTGGCCCAAGGAAAGGCCACTCCCCAAGTCAGGATACAACCCACAGAAATAGTCTCACACCTTGTATATGTGAAAACTATCTCTCAACCTTTATTGAATGATCAACATATTTATACTCTCCAATACCACACCCTTGTGTACATTTGTGTATGTGTGATGTCAGACCATCTGGCTTGCAACCTTGGGCTATCAAAGCTCTTGAGATCAAATTCACCAGATATCTAATGAACAAACCTTTATGCTAAACTCAAGTGTTTGCTTAGGATTACTTGAAGTACATACATCTGTCTTGACCCAAGGTCTGTATGTGTGCAATGATCTGCAGCTAACTTCTATGCAGAGCATTTTTACCACTTCCACATATGTTCTATATAACATGTTCGCTCTTATAAATATACTAGCGACTTGCCCGTCAAAAAATGACGGCAATAGGATTGTAAGGGCGGTACATTTTGTTGGTGTTCCAAGATGCTTCGGCGCTCATTGCGAGCTTGGTGATGAGCGCCTTTGGCACTCATTGCAAGGTTGTTGGTTGTTTGTGTGCTATGAGCATTGATTTTTTGCGAATGCTATTGAAATAATTAATAACACATCCATATACTTTACCTATTTTGAAGTAATATATGCAGGACGCATTGTGCAGAAGAGCTGGCAATCTGTTTTCATGTTGCTGCAGCATACAATGTGTGTTTTGAGTGCTGTGAAGCTGCTGTGTAAGTGTCAGCAATGTGCGCAGTGTGCGTGCGCGAGCCAAATCCGTTAGGGTAGCTGTGTACTTCTGCATTGTCTCAGTTAGTGTTGTAAAATGGAGCCTAATGTGTGGTATGCGTCTGTGGCTGATTTGGCGTCCATATTCTTGGATGGCGTCCGTCTTTTTCGGAAAATCCGTAGGTGTTTGGTGGTGTTTTGCGTCTTTAGAGACCTGTAGCCTCGTTTTTGTTTTTTTCGGCTGCCATTTTTTCTCTCGCTTAGGGGATTTTCGGGTGTCTAAACTCTTTTATTTCAAGTGAAATTGAGGTGTAACTTCAGTTTTTGAGGTCCTGTGTGCCCCCCCCCTTGCTGTGGGTAAGCTTTTTATATATTTGTTGTGTGTATTTATTGTGTTTTTAATGTTTTCATGTGCGCGGGTTTCGGGCGGTACGGTCGTGTTTTTGCGAGGTCGTAATGTTTTTTTTTGTAAGTCCCGCGTCTCGTATTTGTTTCTCTTAAGTCTGTAAATTTTGCGAGGTCCGCAGTTGCTGGCATGGACCGATCCATGCCAGCAACTGAGGCCCTCGCTTTGCGAGAGCCGCAGGCTCAATATGCGAGCCCGCAGTGTTAGCAACAATCTGCCTGCTCACAACTATATATGTGATTATACCTAGGATACCTAATAACCAAGTACAGGCAACATATAACCACACAATAACACATAATCCCAATGCAACAATGTCATGCTCCCTTGGCCATAATCATAAATTACTGGCAATATGAGTCCTTAAACAATTTAAATCATGACAGTATTATACATTGATCATTAATAAAATATCTATTCAATGATTTAGATTTAAAGCAATTCAGCATTAAACTTTTTTTCAAACACCATTGGTTGAGCTGCTTGCCTCCGTCCTTTATGAGGTCATTGAGGAGTGGAACGAAATCTGACTGGGAGGCATTCCTAAATGATCAGACACCGCTTATGTCTAGACAGAGGCAGATGTGTTTCATTGCTGCAAGTTTGTTACATTAGCTAGGAATGTGTCAGTCCTTTTTAGAACTGCCTCCCAGTCAGAGTTGTTTCCACTCATTGAAGACCTCATGGGGGGAGGGGGCAAGCAGCTATACCGGAGGCATCCAAGTTAATTTTTTAAAGTAAGTTTACTATTAAATATGTTTTTTTCTAGATAACTGGAGTGGGCTTTTTAAATATACCATTAAAGTATCACAAACCTATTATGTGTGCAACGTTTCAGGAAAACCTAGACTGGATGAAGGTCCATTGTTAGCATTTCATGAATGGGTAATGTGGAATATGAACACAATAGGTTTCTGTGGTCTGATTTTTGTTTGAATTTGCACTGGGAATAAAGTTATCATTGCTATATTTTGCTATATATATATTGGCCTTTATTTAATAAAACAATATATCTGGAGGTACTAAAGATCCATAAGAACTTACCATTAATAAGATAAACTGGACTTAATTATTGAGATTCAACCAAAGACCCAGGGCCTGATACCATCCACTCTACAGATTCACTTATGAATTGTTATTTCTCAGCTTAATTTACCACCAGGACTGAGCAGCAATCTCTGCAGATACTCAACCAAAGACCCAGGTCCTGATACCATCCACTCTACAGATTCACTTATGAATTGTTATTTCTCAGCTTAATTTACCACCAGGACTGAGCAGCAATCTCTGCAGATACTCAACCAAAGACCCAGGTCCTGATACCATCCATTCTGCACATTCACTCTCCAACTGTCATTTTCCCATTTCAATTTCAATTTTTCTTTTCTTTTGCCCTAACCCTAGAGCCTCCTACACCAGCACCTCTCTTCAGCCTCTGAACTCATATAACTTGGCCTCCCATCTACCCTGTCCACACCCACTCACCTATAATTACTTGCCAAGCTCTTCTTTCTTTTATTACTTCGCCTTTTGTTTTATTTATCCCTTTAGATTGTAGGTTTGCAAGTTTTCAATCTTATAGGGTGATTTGAAAAAACAGACAGAGTTCTCTACTTTCTGCAATGTGTTTAATATTATATTTATTCATTCTTTTTTTTTTTTTTACTTAACCCCTGTACAGCGCTAAAGAATATGTTGGTGCTTTACAAAAAACTGTAATAATAATGATAACGTGTCGGTTCAATACTCCAGTAGAAAATAATGTGGTTCTTTAAACACTGTTGTACAAGAGGCAGAGGATCCAGTCCTTAAAACAGTATTTGGTGTAGTTCAGTTCTTCATTCGTGTCCTACTATCCATGACCCTATGGACCACAGCACGCCAGACAGATCTGTCCATCACTGCTCGTCTAAACTCCCTGGCTTCAATGACCTAATCTATCCATCTCCTCCTCTTCCGTCCATCTTTGCCTCTGCTGTCCCCTTCTTCTTGTGCCTTCAATCATTCCCAGTATCAGAGACTTCTCTATGGCATCCTGCCGTCTGGCTTCAGCCACAAGTTGAAACCTTCCAATGAAAAGTATGTCCTGTACTGTTGATCAATTGGATTTTCTTGTAGTCTAAGGAGCTCTAAGTAGTTTTCTCCAACAACACCATGCAAAGGCATCAATTCTGCAGCGATCCAGCTCTCACATCCATATGTTACTACTGAGAATACCATAGTTCTAACTATGCAGAACTTGATAATGTAATATATTTTTAATAGCTTGCCCATAGCTTTCCTCCCCAAAAGCAAATGTATTTTAATTTCATGTATAGAGTTACCATCTGCAGAGATCTTTGAGCCCAAGAAAACTAAATCTGTCACTGCCTCCACTTCTTCCCCATTTTTTTGCCAGGCACTGAAATTGCTGTTTGCTATGATCTTCATCTTTTTCATGTTGAGCATCAGGCCAGCTTCTGCACTCTCTTCTTTTAATCAAATCACTAGGGGCAATGGTAAATGAGGAGGAGGGATTTGTCTGTATGTTAAGCCTGAATTTAAGGCTATAGTCAGAGAAGATATTTATGGTGGACCTAGTGATAAAGTTGAATGTTTGTGGGTAGAGTTAAATAGCGGAGCAGCAAAGTACAAAAGAATATTAGTAGGAGTATGCTATAAACCTCCAAATATAGCTGAAAGTGAGGAAATACAATTATTGTTACAGATTGGAAATGCAGCTAAGCACGGGCAAGTTCTAATAATGGGAGATTTTTATTACCCTGAAATAAACTGGATAAATGAGACCAGCAGTTCATCTAAGTGGAGCAGGTTCTTGAGTACACTCAGGGATCATTATCTGGCCCAGGTTGTACAAGAACCTACTAGAAATGAAGCTATCTTAGATTTACTCATCACAAATAATATTGATATTGTATCTAATGTTGGAATAGGGCAACCTTTGGGAAACAGTGATCACAACACAGTCTCATTTGAGATTGAATAAAAAAAACTAAATTTTAAGGGTTAACAAAAACTCTGAATTTTTAAAAGGGCAGATTTTAACGGTCTAAGGGCAGCAATACAAAGTATAGACTGGGACAGAGGCATGATGGGTAAAAATACTGACCATAAATGGACAACATTTAAATCCTTACTAAATATACATACACATCACCATATACCGTGTGGGAATAAAAGTAAAAGGAGTAAATCCCATCCAATGTGGCTTAACAATGATTTAAAGATCAAGATACAGAGTAAAAAACAGGCATTTAAATTATACAAACAAGAGGGGACAGAGACTGCTTTACGGGAATACAAGGAAATCAACAAGGAAGGAAAAGCGCGATTAGACTGGCTAAAATAGAAAATGAAAAATGTATTGCAAAAGAAAGTAAGACTAACCTTAAAATATTTTTTAAGTATATTAATAGGAAGAAGGCGAGGAAGGAAGCTATAGGAACATTACAATGTGACACAGTCTGATAATTAGTGACCAAGAAAAGGCAGATGAGCTAAATAGGTTCTTTTCTTCGGTATACACAAGGGAGGTACCAGTGGTTGGGTCACTGCACCATAATGGGGCTACACTACCTTTGCCAAATAATTGGTTAACGCAGGAAGTAATCCAGAAGAGGTTGGAAAAAATAAATGTTAATAAAGCCCCGGGTCCTGATGAAATACATCCAAGGGTACTAAGGGAACTGGGTTCTGTAATAGCCAAACCATTATATTTATTTTTTCAAGATTCACTCACCACAGGGTCTCTACCAGATGACTGGAGAAAAGCAGAGGTGATACCTATATTTAAAAAGGGATCTAGAGCAAATCCGGGGAATTATAGACCAGTGAGCCTCACTTCTGTAGTGGGGAAGCTTTTAGAAGGGTTAATAAGGGATAATATACAAGAATATGTCTATTTGAACAGGATTATAAGTAGGAGTCAACATGGATTTATGAGGCATAAACATGTACAGGGTTGTATGACCCTGTAATACTTTGTAGTGCTCCTCAGGTGATCTAGTTCTTAGGGGATTAATTATCAATCCAATCTTTAGATGACCCTCATTTGTTTCTGAATTAAGTTGGTTTACTCTCAAGTCCAATGTGATGGTTATAGCTAGGTGCGCTGCTTGTGTCACTGATGTGTCTGTATGGTATGCAACAAAGAGAAGAGGGGTGGGGAGAGATAGCGCCAAATCCTAGAGCAAAATAACTGATATATTGTAATCCCAAACCCTTCTTTACAGAGATCAGTAGGTAAAGCTCTCACCTTTTCTAACCTCCGTCTATGACGTATATTATAGACTTCCCAACACTTGTTGGCTTGTAGGTTGGTACTTCTTCCCTCCGTGAACGTCTTCCAATAGAGTGTGGGTATTAGGGTCATGTATCTGTGTACTTTTCAGAGCACAGGGAATGTTACAACACTATCAATACATAGTGATGCCCGAATATAAATATTTTGGCTTTTGGTTTAATATCTCCCCTTTGGACTAATAGGTGTCTTTAATCAAAATACTATATAAAACATGGTTTGGATATAAATATTCAATGTTTGTAAAAAATTAAATATAATAAAATATGTTCAATAGCTAAAAATAAGAATAAAAATGGCAAATTATACAGTGACTCTAATATTATTAAAACATAAATAAATAGATAGGAAAAATACTCATCGGACGCGTTTTACCACTTTTATCCTGTGGCTTTTTCAATGATCAAAAATACTTTAATGATATGAAATTCAAATGCAGAGTGTGAAGCTCAGTGCTTCTCTCTATGAGGACATCCCTTGAGGTTAGAAGTAAAAAGATTCCACCTTAAAGAAAGAAAAGGGTTCTTCACAGTAAGGGTGGTTAATCTGTGGGATTCTCTACCAGAGAAGGTGGTGACTGCGGATTCAATAGATAACTTTAAAAGGGGACTGGATTTATTTCTAATTAAAAAGGGAATTTAGGGTTATCATGGATAATTAGAGAGAGAGAGTATTGATTCAGGGAGAAATCCGATCGCCAGTATCTGGGGTCAGGAAGGAATTTTTTTTTTTTTTTCCTTTCAGACGATTGGATAAGTTTCACTTGGGTTTTTTTTTTTCTGTTTGCCTTCCTCTGGATTAATTCATAATAAAAAAATAAAATACATTTAAAAAAAAGTTGATTAACAATTAATTAACAACTAATTAATAACTAATCCGCATATTGCAGATCAGAGGAGATCTTAACAGGTTGAACTTGATGGACTGAAAGTCTTTTTTCAACCTTAATTACTATGTAACTATGTAACAATCAGCTGATATGTTATTATATATAGTTTTAATTTCTATCATATTTGGAACCTCCGCTGTGTCCCTTTTGTGCCTCTCTTGTGGTTATTTAAATATCACAACCGGGCAATTGTTCCCGGTATTTAGGATTTCTCACTGACAGAATTCATCAGAGATAATTCTTGATATTGTCTTGAAAGTGTGTCTAGAGTTAAATATCGACTTAGGTTGGAGCACCGAGATAAGAAAAGCAAACTTGGTACACAATGGAACGGCAAATATCTGAAGAGCGGAATCCAGTTCAACCTGTATACAGCTGTCAGACAACAAGCCAAAACCGCAAACTAAAGACTACAAGAGGAGCCGGGACCACTGAAGTGTCATATTTATATTCTGCTCTTATGAAGAAGGTGCAAAATGAATTTAAACTAAATAAATACAGCCTTTATTGTGAGACTATTCAAAATTGCTTTACTGAGAGGAGATATATTACTGGATTAAGATAACTTAGTTTGGTTGGAAGACTTGTTCTTTATGTAACTTGCGAGTAGCACATAATAGAAGAGCCTCAGTAGGATGACCGACTCCAGGCAGGCCACCAGCCCAAAGAGGGAACCCCCCATTCCAAAAGCAGAGTCAGCTGAAATACAAGATTTTCTTTCAAATTATTTTATGCTCCTGGCTTAAACTTCTGCACATGTTGTTAGTTTGATCCATGCTTCACAAGCATGTGATGTTTATCTCAAATTACAGTGGTACTTTAAAGAGCTACTTTTGCTTTAGGAAATTATCAGAATTCCTGTATTTGAAGTATAAAGAACTGCTTAGAAATCAGCAGGTTATGTGACGACTTACTAAAAAATACTGTCCCTGCATCAGCCGTCTTATCACGTATGAAGGGTTTGTTCCCTGGAGTTCTTGGAAGGCGTCCAAACACTTCTATAGCCTGTACATTTCTTACTAAAGTCAAACTTGCTGCACTAGTGATGGCCAGAAGTGTGATGTCACGTTTTTTCTTTTTCCTTCATTCAGTCATTTCCGACTCTCCGTGACCTCATGGACAGAGACATTCTGTTTTCATGGCAGAGATACTGGAGTGGGTTGCTAGTTCCATCTCCAGTGGGCCACAGCATCCAGCTCCTGGTATTCCTAGGTGGTCTCCCATACAAGTACTGACGAGGCCCAACCCTGCATGGCTTCAGGGTGATGTGACCTCTGGGTTCCCTGACTGGAATCAAACAGTGCCTTGCAAAAGTATTCAGCCCAGTTGGCATTTTTCATGTTTTGTTGCCTCACAACCTGGAATTAGCATGGATTGTTTGATGATTTGCATAATTAAATTTACAGAACATGCCCACAACTTGTTTTTTTATTTTTTATTTTGAAGCAAACAACAAATAGGAAAAAATAACAGAACAAGTCCCTGTGCATAACTATTCACCCCCCTAAAGTCAATACTTTGTAGCTCCGCCTTTTGTGGCAATCACAGCTCCAAGTCGCTTTGGATAAGTCTCTTTGAGCTTGCCACATCTTACCACTGGGATTTGTGCCCGTTCCTCCTTGCAAAACTGCTCCAGCTCCTTCAAGTTGGATGGTTTGTGCTTGTGAATCTTTAAGTCTGACCACAGATTTCCTATTGGATTGAGGTCTGGGCTGTGACTCGGCCATTCCAACACATTTACATGTTTCCCCTTAAACCCCCCAAGTGTTGCTTTAGCAGTGTGTTTGGGGTCATTGTCCTGCTGTAAGGTGACCCTCCGTCCTAGCCTCAAATCACGCACAAAGTGGTACAGGTTTTGCTCAAGAATATCCCTGTATTTAGCACCGTCCATCTTTCCCTAAACTCTGACCAGTTTCCCAGTCCCATCCTTACAGCATGATGCTGCCACCACCATGTTTCACTGTGGGGATGGTGCTCTTTAGGTGATGTGATGTGTTGGGTTTGCACCAGACATAGTAATTTCTTTGATGGCCAAAAAGTTCAATGTTAGTCTCATCAGACCAGCGCACCTTCCTCCATACATTTTGGGAGTCTCTCACGTGCCATTTTGTTTTTTGCTGAAAGTAATGGCTTTCTTCTGGCCACTCTGCCATAAAGCCCAACTCTATGGAGCGTATGGCTTATTGTCGTCCTATGTACAGATACTCCAGTCTCTGCTGTGGATCTCTGCAGCTCCTCCAGGGTTACCTTAGGTCCCTGTGCTGCCTCTCTGATTAATGCCCTCCTTGCCCGGTCCGTGAGTTTTGTTGGGCGGCCGTCTCTTGGCAGGTTTGCTGTTGCGCCATGTTCTTTCCATTTGGTTATGATAGATTTAATGGTGCTCCTGGGGATCATCAAAGATTTGGATATTTTTTTATAACCTAACCCTGACTTGTACTTCTCAACAACATTGTCCCTTACTTGTTTAGAGAGTTTCTTGGTCTTCATGGCAGTGTTTGGTTAGTGGTGCCTCTTGCTTAGGTGTTGCAGCCTCTGGGGCCTTTCAAAAAAAGGTGTATATGTAATAACAGATCATGTGACACTTAGATTGCACACAGGTGGACATCATGTCACTAATTATGTGACTTCTGAAGGTAATTGGTTGCACCAGAGCTTTTTATGGGCTTCATAACAAAGGGGGTGAATACATACGCACATGCCAATTTTTTAGTTTTCTATTTCTAAAAAATAGTTTTATGTATATATTTTTCTCATTTCACTTCACCAACTTAGACTATTGTGTTCTGATCCATCACATAAAATTCAGATTAACAAAACCTTGAACTTAAGGCTGTAATGTAACAAAATAGGTAAAAAGTAATGGGGGTGAATACTTTTGCAAGGCACTGTACATAGTTACATAGTAATTGAGGTTGAAAAAAGACTTTTAGCCCATCAAGTTCAACCTATTAAGAACTCCTCTGATCTGCAGTATGCAGATTAGTTGTTAATTGATCCAGAGGAAGGCAAACAGAAAAAAAACCAAGTGAAATTCCTTCCTGACCCCAGATACTGACGATCGGATTCCTTCCTGGATCAATACGCTCTCTCTCTAATTAACAAGAAAAACCCTGAATGCCATTTTTATTTAAAAATATTTCCAATCCCTTTTTAAAGTTATCTATTGAATCCGCTGTCACCACCTCCTTTGGTAGAGAATTCCACAGATTAACCACCCTTACTGTGAAGAACCCTTTTCTTTCTTTAAGGTGGAATCTTTTTACTTCTAGGCTCAAGGGATGTCCTCTTGTCAGTTGAAAACCTCTTGGCACAAAAAGCTCCCGTGACAAATCTTTGTACTGACCCTGGATGTATTTATATAAGGTAATCATATCCCCTCTTAGACACATTTTTTCTAGAGAAAATAAGTTTAATTTGGTTAGTCTTTCCTCATAACTTAGCCCCTCCATTCCCCTTATTAGTTTTGTAGCCCTTCTCTTTCATTTTTCTAGCTCTTTTTATGAAGTGGTGCCCAAAATTGTCCTCCATATTCCAAATGAGGGCGTACTAGGGATTTGTATAGTGGCAGAATTATATTTGCTTCCCTTGCTTCTATACCCTTCCTAATACATGCTAATATTTTATTTGCCTTTGCAGCTGCTGCTTGGCTTTGAGCACTGTTATCTAGGTGGTTGTCCACATTTTTCCTTCCCAGATGCATAACTTTATATTTATTTGTATTAAATCTCATCTGCCATTTGGATGCCCATTCCTCTAAATTATGTAAATTCCTTTGGAGGGAAAGTACATCATTATCTAATTTAATTACATTGCACAACTTTGTGTCATCAGCAAAAATGGAGACAATCCTTTCCAGTTCTACTTCAATGTCATTAATAAATATGTTAAAAAGGAGAGGACCTAATACTGAACACTGAGGAACCCCACTTATCACATTAGTCCAATCAGTGTATGTTCCATTTACAACAACCCTTTGCTTCTTAGCTTTAAGACAGCTCTCAATCCATGAGCAGATATTTACTGCAATTCCTATATCCATTAGTTTGCCCAATAGTCTTCCATGTGGCACTGTGTCAAAAGCCTTAGCAAAATACAAAAATACTACATCCACTGAGTTGCCTTGATCCAGGTTCCTACTAACCTCCTCATAGACACTAATTAGATTTGTTTGACATGACCTATCCCTCATAAATCCATGTTGACTCCTACTTATAATCCTGTTCAAATAGGCATATTCTTGTATATTATCCCTTATTAACCCTTCTAAAAGCTTCCCCACTACAGAAGTGAGGCTCACTGGTCTATAATTCCCCGGATTTGCTCTTGCTCCCTTTTTAAATATAGGTATCACCTCTGCTTTTCTCCAGTCATCTGGTAGAGACCCTGTGTTGAGTGAATCTTGAAAAAATAAATATAATGGTTTGGCTAATACAGAACCCAGTTCCCTCAGTACCCGTGGATGTATTCCATCAGGACCCAGGGCGTTATTAACATTTATTTTTTACAACCACTTTTGGATTTCTTCCTGTGTTAACCAATTATTTGGCAAAGGTAGTGTAGCCCCATTATGTTGCCGTGTCCCAACCACTGGTACCTCCCTTGTGTATACAGAAGAAAAGAACCTATTTAGCTCATCTGCCTTTTCTTGGTCACTAATTATCAGACGGCCTGTGTCACATTGTAATGTTCCTATAGCTTCCTTCCTCGCCTTCTTCCCATTAATATACTTAAAAAATATTTTAGGGTTAGTCTTACTCTCCTTTGCAATTCATTTTTCATTTTCTATTTTAGCACGTCTAATCGCCCTTTCCTTGGTGATTTCCTTGTACTCACGTAAAGCAGTCTCTGTCCCCTCTTGTTTGTATAATTTAAATGCCTGTTTTTTACTCTGTATCTTGATCTTTAAATCATTGTTAAGCCACATTGGATGCAATTTATTCCTTTTACTTTTATTCCCACACGGTATATGCCGATGTGTATGTATATTTAGTAAGGATTTAAATGTTGTCCATTTATGTTCAGTGTTTTTACCCATCATGCCTCTGTCCCAGTCTATACTTTGTATTGCTGCCCTTAGACTGTTAAAATCTGCCCTTTTAAAATTAAGAGTTTTCGTTGGCCCCTTAAAATTTAGTTTTTTTAATTCAATCACAAATGAGACTGTGTTGTGATCACTGTTTCCCAAAGGTTGCCCTATTACAACACCTGATACTATATCAATTATTATTTGATGACTAAATCTGACATAGCTTCATTTCTCCTGTATAACCTGGGCTAGATAATGATCCCTGAGTGTACTCAAGAACCTGCTCCCCTTCGCTGAACTGCTGGTCTCATTTATCCAGTTTATTTCAGGGTAATTAAAATCTCCCATTATTAGAACTTGCCCGTGCTTAGCTGCGTTTCCAATCTGTAACAATAATTGTATTTCCTCACTTTCAGCTATATTTGGGGGTTTATAGCATACTCCTATTAATATTCTTTTGGAATTTGCTGCTCCTCTATTTAACTCTACCCACAAACATTCAACTTTATCACTAGGTCCACCATAAATATCTTCTCTGACTATAGGCTTAAATGCAGGCTTAACATACAGACAAATCCCTCCTCGACTTTTACCATTGCCGCTATCTTTCCTAAATACTTTATAACCACCAGATTGAGAGTCCAGTCATGAGAATCATCCCACCAAGTTTCAGTAATGCCTATTAAATTCAATTTTTCATTAATTACTAATAATTCTAACTCTCCCATTTTTACTGGCAAGCTTCTGGCATTAGCAGCATACACCTTATGTTATGAGTCTGTAGTTCTGAAGTGCCTACCTCTGTACTTGAGTTACTTAGTATTACCTCCCTCTTGACTATACTACCCTTACCCCCATCTCCTCCCCTATGAGTTATTAATTCATCCCTTATACCCTCTACACTTCCTACTCCATTACTTATATCTAGTCCCTCCCCCCCACCTACTAGTTTAAAAACTTATCCAGCCTTTCTACCATCCTGTCCCCTAGCACAAAAGCTCCTTTTACTTTTATTCCCACATGGTGTATGGTGATAAGTATGTATATTTAGTAAGGATTTAAATGTTGTCCATTTATGTTCAGTGTTTTTACCCATCATGCCTCTGTCCCAGTCTATACTTTGTATTGCTGCCCTTAGACCGTTAAAATCTGCCCTTTTAAAATTAAGAGTTTTTGTTGGCCCCTTATAGTTTTGTTTTTTTAATTCAATCTCAAATGAGACTGTGTTGTGATCACTGTTTCACAAAGGTTGCCCTATTTCAACATTTGATACCAAATCAATAATATTTTAAGAACTTAATTCAAGACAGCCTTTATTTCTAGTAGGCTCTTGTATAACCTGGGCCAGATAATGATCCCTGAGTGTACTCAAGAACCTGCTCCCCTTAGCTGAGCTGCTGGTCTCATTTATTTCAGGGTAATTAAAATCTCCCATTATTAGAACTTGAAAAATACCTTCTCTGTCTATAGGTTTATATTTAGGCTTTACATACAGACAAATCCCCCCTCCTCTTTTACCATTTCTCCTATATTTCCTAAATAGGTTATAACCATCCAGATTAACAGTCCAGTCATGAGATTCATCCCACCACATTTTGGTAATTCCTATTAAATCCCATTTTTCATGAACTGCTAATCATTCCAACTCTCCCATTTTCCTGGCAAGCTTCTGGCATTAGCAAGCATACACCTTATGTTATGAGTTTTTAGTTTTGAAGTGCCTGCCTCTGTACTTGAGTTAATTAGTAATACCTCCCTATTGACTATACTAGCCATCCCCATCTCTTCCCCTACGAGTAGTTAATTCATTCCTTATCCCCTCTACACTTTCTACCCCATTAAATTCATCTAGCCCCTCCCCCCCTACTAGTTTATAAACTCCATCTTATCATCTGGCAAACACGCTCCCACATCATTAAGGTGCAATCCTTCCCTGCTATAAAGATTGTACCCAAGTGAGAATCCAGCCCAGTGCTCTAAAAACCCAAACCCCTCCTTAATGCACCACATTTTTAGCCCCTCATTAACCTCCCTAAGCTCCTTCTGCCTCCCTGGGCTAGCACGTGGCACTGGAAGTATCTCAGAAATAACTACCTTGGACTTCCTTGCCTTCAGCTTATTACCTAGTTCTCTAAAATCATTCTTTAGGACACTCCATCTTCCACTAACTTTGTCATTAATACCAATATGTATCAAGACCATTTCCAACCCATCCCAATAATTTATCTACCCAATTCACAACATGCCGAACCCAAGCACCCGGGAGACAGCAAACTGTTTGCTTGCTGGGATCTGGGTGATAAACCACCCTGTCTACCTTCCTAATAATAGAGTCCACTACCACCAAAACCTGTCTGTTGCTCTGCCCTCCCTCTCCACCAGTAGAACTGTTCTCCTGGCTGTCATTCCTGAATGGACATCCCCAACAGTTTCACTCAATCAGGCAAATCTGTTGGTGTTTGCCAACTCAGAACTGGCCTGCCTCCTTCTTCTGATGCCCCTGCCCCCCCTAGTAACTGTAACCCAGCTACCTCCCTGGACATCCTCACTAGCCCCAGCTCCACCCTCCACGCTAGGCCCAGCTAAACTGTGCTCAGTGAGCACCAACTCCCTTTCCAGTGGAGCAATGACAGTAAGTGCTGCAATTTTCCTCTCCAGTTCTCCAATTTGAGCTTCCAGAGAGGTAACATGCTCACACATGTCACAGAGGTATGTACATATGACAGGATGTACACTGAGCCACTTGACTGACTCATAATTATTGTCTACACAAATTCATTGGAAAAAAAAAAAAAAAAAAAAGCAATATATTTGTGTAAAGCTTTATAAAAAAACAAAACAAAAAAACTATAAGTTTGCCCTCTTTTCTTTGAACTCTCTCCTGTTTATTCAAACTCCTACACTTATACTAGAACTGCACTCCCCTTTTTATTTAAACTCCTACACTGATACTACAACTGAACTCCCTCCTTTTATTTAAACTCCTACATTGATACTAGAACTGAACTTGACACTAGAACTGTTTGCAAGCTCACAAGTTTTCCCCGCATCCCCTGTTTAAATGAGATTCTGACTACTCATCTGTACCAAATCACTGCACACCGCAAATGACACACTACTTGCCAGAAGCAAATCATTCACAAACAGACACACACAAGTCACAAACTTATATGCATGTTTAACACAGGGAAAAACACACCCCTCTCACCTGTACCAAATCACTGCAAATAAACACATTACTTGCCAGAAGCAATACAGTTGCAGAGATGAAAGCAGCAAATCCTAACCACTGGACCACCAGGCAATCCAATGCCACATTACTGAACAACTAATGTGAGGAGGCTGCAAACGTCATATAATTTTTAATTAAAGGTAATAAGAAGAATTTAAAAATGTTATGTTTTAAAATGCAGGTTTTCTTTTAATTACAGTGAAATAAGATTCAGAGGTCAGTCGGCCTTTCTGGTGTGCCCAAAAAACAGCCTAAAACACTATCCTAATGAGAAATTATTGTATTTAATTATTGACAAGCCCATTTGGCACTGTTTTCTGTGCAGTTGGCTGGACAAAAAGAGACTGGGCATGCTCAGATGTAGCTGATGGCACACAAAACAATAAGTGTAAGAACCAGCCTCTGATCTCGGGTTCAAATCTGCTTAGCTATGGAGGATCCCCATTGCACATTAGGGGATAATTTCGTTTTTCATGGGGGTTCTTAAAGGATGTGGCAAAAGTATGGAAAAAGTCATAGGAGGAGCTACGTTGGTGTATTTTTTTAGAGCGTCTGTTTTATGTTGGAGGGCCCTTTGCTGGCCCAGAAGATGAGGACATGAGCTTCAGTCAAAACAGAAGAGAACATGGATTTCTACAATTTTAATATGTTATTTTATAGGTTTCTTCTTGTTGTTTTTATCAGTATTTATTTATTATGTTATTGCAATGTGTTTTTTATTGTGATGTTTTATTTTTTATTTTACTATAATATTTTATATTTTAGTTTAATTAATGTTATTATTTATATAAATTTAGTGCTTTTATTTTTTGGGTAATTTTGGGGATGTTTTTAATTTATGTTCTTTTTATTTTTGTAATAAGTTATTTTTTTTATTTATTTTTTATAATCTACGTTTATTTTTATAGTGTCGTTTTTTTTTTTCTTCATAGGGTGCCATACGGCTCTCTGGACCACAACATGCCAGGCACATCTGTCAGTCACTGCCCCCCTGAGCTCCCTCAAGCTCATGTTCATTCCTCCAATTAGCTCATCTATCTATTGATGTCTGCCGTCCCCTTTTTTGAGTCCTGTCAATCTTTCCCAGCATCAGAGTCTTCATTAAGGAATCCTAACTTCTCATTACATGGCCAAAGTGTTTTAGCTTTAGCCTCGGTAGTGGTGATAATAATAGGTCACAAGGTCAAGGTCAAATAAGGGTAAATAAGGAGGCAAGCAAGAGTTCAGACAGGGTGAGATCAAATTGCTGGAGGCAATGGGGATTTCAGGGGTCACAAACAAAGGTCAAATCCAGGAAGTCAACAAATTACACCCACAAACTCAAGTTCATGTTTGGATGCTGTAGTCCCAGCCTCATACCCTTAAGTAGTCTCTCCATTTTTGCCTAATTTGAAGCAAGTTGCATCAGTCTTGGGCCCCATCTCTTAATTCACTCTTAGATGTCACTCCTCATGCCTAAAACCCTGACATAGCACACTGGTAGTCAAGGTAGAACAGGAGTGACGCCTGAGAGGACATCTGTATTGCTTTATTTTTGTGTGCTTTGTTTTACTAAGAAGTGCTTAAAAGCTCTGTTATTTTATTCCTAAAATCTAACAAATAGTTCTAGTTTCTCCCCTCTGTAGCTCATGAAGACAGTTTACTTAAACATACAGGGTGTGCAGTGTCTCATCGTAACCAATCGGTGGCAACATTCTGCAATATGCTACTTGTAATGGTCACTGAATAGCTAATTTGAAACCCTGCACTTCACAGTCTGTGTATTCATGAGTTACAGATGGCAAATACAAACAGGCACAGATTGTATGATTTTAGTGTGCAGGTGCACAATACCTATAAAATGCATTTCACTGACGAGTTGTACTTATATACTTGTACATTTATGTGAAGGACGCTAAATGACTTAACTTCCATGCATGATACTGAATTTGTGAAGTGAACATGACACATTAATCTAATGTATTTAGATAACTGCACCAATCCTTGCAGCATCAGTTTTAACAAGAACATGTTGCATTGTTCTCTTAAATTACCTCCATACTTTGACCCCGAATAATTAGAAGCCTGCATCTTGCAGTATACAGGCCGTATGTCTGTGGGCATGCTGCGGGCTTGAACTCTGCTACAATTCTGGTGCTATTTAATTGAACAAGCCCGCAAGTTACAGGCCGAACACCAAAGCCGTAAACCATGCACTTGTGCGTAGCAGTTCAGGGCGGGAACATGATCAATTTCACAAGGCCGTAACCACCGATTTCGAAAACAGGCAAAAGAAAATGAGACCATTATCATTACGGCAGTAAAATGGAGGTTACATGTCAATCCATTAGGTTTAAGGGTCCGATATGCGATGGGACTCGCAAAATACAAAATAATAAAAATGCATGCCAATACTGTTCTTGTCCATGTGGGTGGCCTGATATGTATTAACTCATTGATTCCCGAGATCGATATAACCCCAAAATGACAAAAAAAATGTATTGCCTGATTTGTGAGCTTTAGACTGTTGTGCAATTTATTCTAATGTCTTTCCCCATCATTTACAATTGCTCAATTGAATCAGGCTCATATTTATTAACTAAAAGTAATGTTTTATGACTTTTTCCTCTTTCATTTACAGTGGTACCTATGTACTTGACGTTAATTGGTTCCAGAAGGCACAACGAGTGGCGAAAGTGACGAGTACCAAAGTTCCTATAAGGAGTAATGTAAATTAACTTATATAGGTCTTAGCAAGCACGACGACTACCAAGCAAACAACCAGTGCTGAGACATTTTTTTCTTGTCAAGACGAGCCGGATACCGAATTTGCTGAGTTTTGAGGTAGACGAGTACCAAGGTACAATGTATTATAAATATTGAAGTCCTTCATAGCTAGCAATTTCTTCCATTTACAAATATTTTAACTCAACAATACTTAGGATTCTTGAAATAATACGGACATGAAGAAATACTTTCCAGGTAAAATAGGATCTTTAGCGATAAGAAAAGTAGGTTACAATCCTAATCTGTTGATGCAATTGAAATGTTATCATAAAGGTCATTCATTTCTCGGTATGTAGATTTCTTGTGGTATTTTCTGTCAAATAAAAGCATATATTTTTATGTGTACTGTGACGAAGTGCCCTTCGCCACTTTGTCTTGGAGAGGACTGTTTGCCAGCCTCCTGCCCTGCGACTATGGCCCTGGTACATATTGACCTTCAAACACAGTATTCGGCCATACCAGAGTGTATGTCACTCATTCTGGCCCTTTACATACAGGGGGGGGGGGGGGGGTCATTCGGTACTAGCCCTGTGTGAACCATGATACCACAGATAGATATGCCATGGAGCCCATTCATATGATGAAAGACTATGGGAAAGACTTTAGCTCCATGGCAATTGAACTGTGTGAAGATGATCTGAGCGCTATTCGGTAGTTTTGTGCGCTCAGACCCCAGCTGTAACGGAACCAATCACTGTTTTACCCTGTTTATGGTTATTTAATTCTTGGTTAAAATATGATCCTAGTAATATCCTGTATGTGTGTTGGTTTGTGCTCTGCAGAATATTGGCCCCAGGCTAGTGCAGACCTTGGCTGGAGAGATAATCCTGTTACAGATAAGGGAGTCGATTGTATAAACTGTTTTCATTCTCAGATAAGAACAAAGAGGGCTGATTTAATCATTGTCTGATTATATCAAGTTGCCTCAGGGAGGGGTGACCACACCTATTGTCCTATATGTGTATTGTGTGGGGGATATGTGACATGTCTGTGTGTTATGTGAAAAACATACTTTTACTAACTTTTGAACCCCTGGTCTGATTCATGCCATTTTTTAATATGGTGTTCCCCTGGGTGAGAGATATTGAACGGTGCTGGACTTAAAGGTGTACCCCCTGTTTTTGGGGTACATCCAGAATGTGGTTAAAATTGTGTCTGTTTTAATTGTGTTACCTGTTATCTGAGGGGAGGAGACGTGGGGGTTGAACCATGTATCTAATTGGCTGTGATAATTATGTGGGTGTAGCCCTTCAGAGGGCATCATTGCATAAAAGGAGATCTCCTGTCATTAAAGTTCTAGTTCTACTTGACCCTTCAAAACGTAGTCTCATCTCGTTATTGGAGGGGATCGCGATATCATACTGGGGATTGCTATGCTTTTGCATACTCCCTTGAGCTGTAACTACTGAACGCTTGTTCCTGATGTGTCCTCCTTGGAGGAGAGGTCTTCCCCACACGGTCCTGGATGCTGGAGATTCATACAGGGTGGAAGGAAGACGGCGCGGCTCCAGCTAAACTACGGCGGTTGTGGAGTCTGTGGTGGTTGAGGTGTCCGGTGCGGTGCTTGTAGGCCTCGGCGCAAACTAGGACGCGTCTATCAACGGAGGTACCCGGTCGGGGTGCCAGTAGATCCGTTACATTGGCTGGCAGCGGTGGGATGGCGTCCTAGTAAGAGGAAAAGCAGCACGGAGACACCGGTAACGTTTGGAGTTACAAATTAAGGGCAACGCTAGTATCCGTACAGCGCCCCTGGCTACAGCAGGATGGAACCGGCTAGTTTTCGGACAGCGTTCCATGATGAGGATGAGGAGGAGGCCGCGGACTACAGGGATGCAGACAGAAAGGAACTCTGGTATGATGCCCTGGAAGATGCCCAATGGCGGCGAGGTGAGAGTCTCCCCAGTGATGAGCAGCGGCTACAGAAGCGTGTGGCAATGCGGATGTATCTATTGGGAGAGCAGCCCCTGGATGAGTGGGTGACAAGACTAGAGACCCTGGTATGGCGAGAGATCTGGCTAGACAACGCATACCAGGCCCTCTGGTGGCATACCGTTCGACTTACCCCCTGGACGGCTGAACACGACTTACCAGAGGGGGATGATTATGATGGCCCAGGTTTATTATGGGATGCCTTGGAGGACGACATTGATCTTGGCAGCACGGAGGAGTCTAGGTTTTGGGACATCTATGACTACCGGATGGGCATGTATGTCTGGGATGATGAAGGCGAGGTGAGCAAAGACATGACCCACCTGGTAATGAGAGAGTGGGAGCTGGAGCAGGACTACCAACACCTGCTCAGCTTCGTGCAGCCCCAACCTACTCGACAAGCAGAACCAGACTTTATTGACTGGTCCTGGGATGACCTCCAGATGGCAGGTAGAGATGGGACCGAGGTCTCTCTACCGGCCCTACAGGGGGCAGAAGGTGTCGTCCTTCCCCCCCAGCGGCAGTGTGAACCCCAGGGGGCAGAAGGTGTCATCCTTCCCCCCCAGCGGCAGTGTGAACCCCAGGGGGCAGAAGGTGTCGTCCTTACCCCCCAGCGGCAGTGTGAACCCCAGGGGGCAGAAGGTGTCGTCCTTCCCCCCCAGCGGCAGTGTGAACCACAGGGGGCAGAAGGTGTCGTCCTTCCCCCCCAGCGGCAGTGTGAACCCCAGGGGGCAGAAGGTGTCGTCCTTCCCCCCCAGCGGCAGTGTGAACCCCAGGGGGCAGAAGGTGTCGTCCTTCCCCCCCAGCGGCAGTGTGAACTCCAGGGGGCAGAAGGTGTCGTCCTTCCCCCCCAGCGGCAGTGTGAACCCCAGGGGGCAGAAGGTGTCGTCCTTCCCCCCCAGCGGCAGTGTGAACTCCAGGGGGCAGAAGGTGTTGTCCTTTCCCCCCAGCGGCAGTGTGAACCCCAGGAGGCAGAAGGTGTCGTCCTTCCCCCCCAGCGGCAGTGTGAACCACAGGGCGCAGAAGGTGTCGTCCTTCCCCCCCAGCAGCAGTGTGAACCCCAGGGGGCAGAAGGTGTCGTCCTTCCCCCCCCAGCGGCAGTGTGAACCCCAGGGGGCAGAAGGTGTCGTCCTTCCCCCCCCAGCGGCAGTGTGAACCCCAGGGGGCAGAAGGTGTCGTCCTTCCCCCCCCCAGCGGCAGTGTGAACCACAGGGGGCAGAAGGTGTCGTCCTTCCTCCCCAGCGACAGTTTACCCTGACAAGGGGAGACACCAATCTCCCAGACGACGCAAATGGGACCGTGGTCTCTGCGCCCACAGCCTGTACAGATCCCCAACTACCCTCACTGGGACAACCGGAGGAGGGGGTAAGTACAAATTCCCCTCCCCAGCTAACTTCTAATGTAGCCCCAGGGTTAACAGAGGAAATGGTAACCCCCACTGACTGCCACGTTTCCCTGGCTACTGAGCCGGAATATGTCCCAAGTACCCCAGCAGAAGAGCTGACAGCGGGGCAGAGTGCAGTCGGCCTCTGCCCTCCCTTTGTTCCTTGTACAGAGCATGATGTCCTGCAGGTCATACCAGCAGAAGAGCTGGCATCAGGGCAGAGTGCCGCTGGCCTCTGCCCCTCAAGTCCCCTCAGCGTGTTGCCCCATCACCACAGCGAAATATCCAGGTGCCGTAACTGTTTGTTGTGGGTGGGCTGCTCTTGCACTTTGTTGTTGTGGGGGGGCTGCTCTAGCACTGGTTTATTGTGGGTTGGTGGATCGTCTAACGGAGGCACTGACCGGCAGAAGATCAGGTGCCTGGTTAGACTTCCCCCCAAAGGGGAGATGTGTGACGAAGTGCCCTTCGCCACTTTGTCTTGGAGAGGACTGTTTGCCAGCCTCCTGCCCTGCGACTATGGCCCTGGTACATATTGACCTTCAAACACAGTATTCGGCCATACCAGAGTGTATGTCACTCATTCTGGCCCTTTACATACAGGGGGGTCATTCGGTACTTGCCGTGTGTGAACCATGATACCACAGAAAGCTATGCCATGGAGCCCATTCATATAATGAAAGACTATGGGAAAGACTTTAGCTACATGGCAATTGAAATGTGTGAAGAGGATCTGAGCGCTATTCGGTAGTTTTGTGCGCTCAGATCCCAGCTGTAACGGAACCCATCACTGTTTTACCCTGTTTTATGATTATTTAATTCTTGGTTAAAATATGATCACATTGCTGTACTGTAGATATGTTGTTTTATGTTCTACAGAATATATTGGCTCAGAATATCAAAGCTACTAGGCTAATAGATAATCCTGTTACAGATAAGAACGTCTATTCATTCTCAGATAAGAACAAAGAAGGCTGATTTAATCATTGTCTGATTATATCAAGTTGCCTCAGGGAGGGGTGACCACACCTATTGTCCTATATGTGTATTGTGTGGGGGATATGTGACATATCTGTGTGTTATGTGAAAAACATACTTTTACTAACTTTTGAACCCCTGGTCTGATTCATGCCATTTTTTAATATGGTGTTCCCCTGGGTGAGAGATATTGAACGGTGCTGGACTTAAAGGTATACCCCCTGTTTTTGGGGTACATCCAGAATGTGGTTACAATTGTGTCTGTTTTAATTGTGTTACCTGTTATCTGAGGGGAGGAGACGTGGGGGTTGAACCATGTATCTAATTGGCTGTGATAATTATGTGGGTGTAGCCCTTCAGAGGGCACCATTGCATAAAAGGAGATCCCCTGTCATTAAAATATAGTTCTACTTGACCCTTCAAAACGTAGTCTCATCTCGTTCTTAGAGGGGATCGCTATATCCTACTGGGGATTGCTATGCTTTTGCATACTCCCTTGAGCTGTAACTACTGAACGCTTGTTCCTGATGTGTCCTCCTTGGAGGAGAGGTCTTCCCCACACGGTCCTGGATACTGGAGATTCATACAGGGTGGAAGGAAGACGGCGTGGCTCCAGCTAAACTACGGCGGTTGTGGAGTTTGTGGTGGTTGAGGTGTCCGGTGCGGTGCTTGTAGGCCTCGGCGCAAACTAGGATGCGTCTATCAACGGATGTACCCGGTCGGGGTGCCAGGAGATCCGTTACATTGGCTGGCAGTGGTGGGATGGCGTCCTAGTAAGAGGAAAAGCAGCACGGAGACACCGGTAACGTTTGGAGTCACAAATTGAGGGCAACGCTAGTATCCGTACAGCGCCCCTGGCTACAGCAGGATGGAACCGGCTAGTTTTCAGACAGCGTTCCATGATGATGAGGAGGAGGAGGCCGCGGACTAAAGGGATGCAGACAGAAAGGAACTCTGGTATGATGCCCTGGAAGATGCCCAATGGCGGCGAGGTGAGAGTCTCCCCAGTGATGAGCAGCAGCTACAGAAGCGTGTGGCGATGCGGATGTATCTATTGGGAGAGCAGCCCCTGGATGAGTGGGTGACAAGACTAGAGACCCTGGTACAGCGAGAGATCTGGCTAGAAAACGCATACCAGGCCCTCTGGTGGCATACCGTTCGACTTACCCCCTGGACGGCTGAACACGACTTACCAGAGGGAGATGATTATAATGGCCCGGGTTTATTATGGGATGCCTTGGAGGACGACATTGATCTTGGCAGCACGGAGGAGTCTAGGTTTTGGGACATCTACGACTACCGGATGGGCATGTATGTCTGGGATGACGAAGGCGAGGTGAGCAAAGACATGACCCACCTGGTAACGAGAGAGTGGGAGCTGGAGCAGGACTACCAACACCTGCTCAGCTTCGTGCAGCCCCAACCTACTCGACAAGCGGAACCAGACTTCATTGACTGGTCCTGGGATGACCTCCAGATGGCAGGTAGAGATGGGACAGAGGTCTCTCTACCGGCCCTACAGGGGGCAGAAGGTGTCGTCCTTCCCCCCCAGCGGCAGTGTGAACCCCAGGGGGCAGAAGGTGTCATCCTTCCCCCCCAGCGGCAGTGTGAACCCCAGGGGGCAGAAGGTGTCATCCTTCCCCCCCAGCGGCAGTGTGAACCCCAGGGGGCAGAAGGTGTCATCCTTCCCCCCCAGCGGCAGTGTAAAACCCCAGGGGCAGAAGGTGTTGTCCTTCCCCCCTAGCGGCAGTGTGAACCCCAGGGGGCAGAAGGTGTCGTCCTTCCCCCCCAGCGGCAGTGTGAACCCCAGGGGGCAGAAGGTGTCGTCCTTCCCCCCTAGCGGCAGTGTGAACCCCAGGGGGCAGAAGGTGTCGTCCTTCCCCCCCAGCGGCAGTGTGAACCCCAGGGGGCAGGAGGTGTTGTCCTTCCCCCCCAGCGGCAGTGTGAACCCCAGGGGGCAGGAGGTGTTGTCCTTCCCCCCCAGCGGCAGTGTGAACCCCAGGGGGTAGAAGGTGTCGTCCTTCCCCCCCAGTGGCAGTGTGAACCCCAGGGGGCAGAAGGTGTCGACCTTCCCCCCCAGCGGCAGTGTGAACCCCAGGGGGCAGAAGGTGTCGTCCTTCCCCCCCAGCGGCAGTGTGAACCACAGGGGGCAGAAGGTGTTGTCCTCCCCCCCCAGAAGCAGTGTGAACCCCAGGGGGCAGAAGGTGTCGTCCTTTCCCCCCAGCGGCAGTGTGAACCCCAGGGGGCAGAAGGTGTCGTCCTTTACCCCCAGCGGCAGTGTGAACCCCAGGGGGCAGAAGGTGTCGTCCTTCCCCCCCAGCGGCAGTGTGAACCATAGGGGGCAGAAGGTGTCGTCCTTCCTCCCCAGCGACAGTTTACCCTAACCAGGGGAGACACCAATCTCCCAGACGGCGCAGATGGGACCGTGGTCTCTGCGCCCACAGCCTGTCCAGATCCCCAACTACCGTCACTGGGACAACCGGAGGAGGGGGTAAGTACAAATTCCCCTCCCCAGCTAACTTCTAATGTGGCTACTGAGCCGGAATATGTCCCAAGTACCACAGCAGAAGAGCTGACAGCGGGGCAGAGTGCAGTCGGCCTCCCTTTGTCCCTTGTACAGAGCAGGATGTCCTGCAGGTTATACCAGCAGAAGAGCTGGCATCAGGGCAGAGTGCCGCTGGCCTCTGTCCCTTAAGTCCCCTCAGCGTGTTGCCCCATCACCACAGTGAAATATCCAGGTGCCGTAACTGTTTGTTGTGGGTGGGCTGCTCTTGCACTTTGTTGTTGTGGGGGGGCTGCTCTAGCACTGGTTTATTGTGGGTTGGTGGATCGTCTAACGGAGGCACTGACCGGCAGAAGGTCAGGTGCCTGGTTAGACTTCCCCCCAAAGGGGAGATGTGTGACGAAGTGCCCTTCGCCACTTTGTCTTGGAGAGGACTGTTTGCCAGCCTCCTGCCCTGCGACTATGGCCCTGGTACATATTGCCCTTCAAACACAGTATTCGGCCATACCTGAGTGTATGTCACTCATTCTGGCCCTTTACATACAGGGGGGTCATTCGGTACTTGCCCTGTGTGAACCATGATACCACAGATAGCTATGCCATGGAGCCCATTCATATAATGAAAGACTATGGGAAAGACTTTAGCTACATGGCAATTGAACTGTGTGAAGAGGATCTGAGCGCTATTCAGTAGTTTTGTGCGCTCAGATCCCAGCTGTAACGGAACCCATCACTGTTTTACCCTGTTTATGGTTATTTAATTCTTGGTTAAAATATGATCCTAGTAATATACTGTATGTATGTTGGTTTATGCTCTGCAGAATATTGGCCCCAGGCTAGTGCAGACCTTGGCAGGAGAGATAATCCTGTTACAGATAAGGACATCTATTCATTCTCAAACATAAGAACAAAGACGGCTGATTTAATCATTGTCTGATTATATCAAGGAGCCTCAGGGAGGGGTGACCACACCTATTGTTCTCTTTATGTGTATTGTGTGGCCAACTATGGGGGATGTGGATTGCCATGCTGCCAGTAAGATATTTTTACTAACTTTTGAACCCCTGGTCTGATTAATGCCATTTTTTAATATGTTGTTCCCCTGGGTGAGAGCTATTGAACGGTGCTGGACTTAAAGGTGTACCCCCTGTTTTTGGGGTACATCCAGAATGTGGTTAAAATTGTGTCTGTTTTAATTGTGTTACCTGTTATCTGAGGGGAGGAGACGTGGGTGTTGAACCATGTATATAATTGGCTGTGATAATTATGTGGGTGTAGCCCTTCAGAGGGCACCATTGCATAAAAGGAGATCCCCTGTCATTAAAGATATAGTTCTACTTGACCCTTCAAAACGTAGTCTCATCTCGTTATTGGAGGGGATCGCTATATCATACTGGGGATTGCTATGCTTTTGGAAACTCCCTTGAGCTGTAACTACTGAACGCTTGTCCCTGATGTGTCCTCCTTGGAGGAGAGGTCTTCCCCACACGGTCCTGGATGCTGGAGATTCATACAGGGTGGAAGGAAGATGGCGCGGCTCCAGCTAAACTACGGCGGTTGTGGAGTCTGTGGTGGTTGAGGTGTCCGGTGCGGTGCTTGTAGGCCTCGGCGCAAACTAGGACGCGTCTATCAACGGAGGTACCCGGTCGGGGTGCCAGGAGATCCGTTACAGTAATGTTTATTTTTCTGCTCAGTAATGGCAGTTTGGTCTGAACTAACGCTTTAAGGTTGGCTTAGATGTGACTAACGAACTGCGCAAGAAGACAACTGAGGTTCGATGATTCCATATAGCTATGAAATGGGAATAGTATTGGTAAAGTAAACTTCATAATTGGAGGTTAAAGGATCTCCAAGAGGAAGGTGATCAGAACATATAGTTCTAGGGTATTCATTAATAGTGTACTAACTTCAATATCCCAGAAAATCGAAAATGAAGGAGTTATTTTCAGATATACGCTGAGGTAAAGCTATTGAAATAGCCCATGAGGTGCTTTTAGCCGGGCACATAGGGGTTAAGTGCACCGCCTTACTATGGTGTTTTTATGGCCTGGGTTTAATCATGAAATCACTATTTACTATAACTCCTGTGAAGCGGTATGGTCACCCAGGAAAAGGGGCCAGGGGCCCTCTTTCATCCCTGCAAGTTATTTATTCCCCATTTCCAACTGGTGGCTATGGATATTATGGGATTCCTAACTAGCAGGACAGGGAAGCAGTTCATTCTTACCATAGTGGACTATGCTACCTGAGGCTGTCCTGCTAGCTGAAATCTCTGCTGACAAGGTGGCAGAGGCATTAACTGAGAGTATTTTTGAGGATGGGGCTCCTGAGGAGATTCTATTATACATGGCTAGTGTAACCCAGCAATTAAGGGAGTTATGTGATATTAAACCCCTGAGCTTGTCCCCATATTACCCTCATACAAATAGGCTTTATGAAATATTGAATGGGACCCTGAGGAACATGCTCTGTACTTTAAAAGAGCAGGAGAAGGATTGGGAAAGGTTACTTAGTTACATAGCAATTGAGGTTGAAAAAAGACTTTCAGTACATCAAGTTCAGCCTTTTAAGATCTAATCTGATCTGCAATATGCGGATTATTTGTTAATTGATCGAGAGGAAGGCAAACAGAAGAAAAAACAAGTGAATCGTCTCAAAAGGGAAAAAAAATAATTCCTTCCTCACCCCAGATACTTGCGATCCGATTTCTCCCTGGATCAATTCTCCCTCTCTAATTATCCATGATAACCCTGAATTCCCTTTTTAATTAGAAATAAATCCAGTCCCCTTTTAAAGTTATCTATCGAATCCGCTGTCACCATCTCCTTTGGTAGAGAATTCCACAGATTAACCCCCCTTACTGTGAAGAACCCTTTTCTTTCTTTAAGGTGGAATCTTTTTACTTCTAACCTCAAGGGATGTCCTCTTGTCAGTTGAAAACCTCTTGGCACAAAAAGTTCCCCTGACAAATCTTTATACTGACCCTGGATGTATTTATATAAGGTAATCATATCTCCTCTTATTTTCTCTAGAAAAAAGGCGTCTAAGTTTTATTTGGTTAGTCTTTCTTCATAACTTAGCCCCTCCATTCCCCTTATTAGTTTTGTCGCCCTTCTCTGTACCTTTTCCAGCTCTAAAATGTCCATTTTATGAAGTGGTGCCCAAAATTGTCCTCCATATTCCAAATGAGGGCGAACTAGGGATTAGTATAGTGGGAAAATTATATTTGCTTCCCTTGCTTCTATACCCTTCCTAATACATGCTAATATTTTATTTGCCTTTGCAGCTGCTGCTTGGCATTGAACACTGTTGCCTAGGTGGTTGTCCACAAGCTCCCAAATCCCTTTCAATATAAGATACCCCTTTATTTGCTCTATTAAGATTATAAATTGCAATGCTATTTTTCTTTACATTTATTCATATTAAATTTCATCTGCCATTCCTCTAATTTATGTAAATTCCTTTGGAGGGATCCGTGAGCAGATATTTTCTGCAATTCTTGTATCCAATAGTCTTCTGTGTGACACTGTATCAAAAGCAAAATCCAAAAAGACTACATCCACTGAGTTGCCTTGTTCCAGGTTCCTACTAACCTCCTCATATAAACTAATTAGATTTGTTTGACATGACCTATCCCTCATAAATCCGTGTGGACTCCTGTTCAAATATACACTTTCCTGTATATTATCCCTTAGTAACCCCTCTAAAAGCTTCCCCACTACAGAAGTGAGGCTCACTGGTCTATAATTCCCCGGATTTGCTCTTGCTCCCTTTTTAAATATAGGTATCACCTCTGCCTTTCTCCAGTCATCTGGTAGAGACCCTGTGTTGAGTGAATCTTGAAAAATTAGATATAATGGTTTGGCTATAACAGAACCCAGTTCCCTCAGTACCCTTGGATGTATTCCATCAGGACCCGGGGCTTTATTAACATTTATTTTTTCCAACCTCTTTTGGATTACTTCCTGTGTTAACCAATTATTCGGCAAAGGTAGTGTAGCCCCATTATGTTGCAGTGTCCCAACCACTGGTACCTCCCTTGTGTATACTGAAGAAAAGAACCTATTTAGCTCATCTGCCTTTTCCTGGTCACTAATTATCAGACTGTGTCACATTGTAATGTTCCTATAGCTTCCTTCCTCGCCTTCTTCCCATTAATATACTTAAAAAATATTTTAGGGTTCGTCTTTCTCTCTTTTAAGAGAGAGTCTAATAGCCCTTTCCTTGGTGATTTCCTTGTACTCCCGTAAAGCAGTCTCTGTCCCCTCTTGTTTGTATAATATAAATGCCTGTTTTTTAAGCCACATTGGATGTGATTTACTCCTTTTACTTTTATTCCCACACGGTATATGCCGATGTGTATGTATATTTAGTAAGGATTTAAATGTTGTCCATTTATGTTCAGTGTTTTTACCCATCATGCCTCTGTCCCAGTCTATACTTTGTATCGTTGCCCTTAGATCATTAAAATCTGCCCTTTTAAAATTAAGAGTTTTTGTTGGCCCCTTACAGTTTTGTTTTTTAATTCAATCTTAAATGAGACTGTGTTGTGATCAGTGTTTCCCAAAGGTTGCCCTATTCCAACATTCGATACCATATTCATATTATTATTTTGTGTGTTATAAATTTCAGGAAGAGAAATAAAGAGAGGCTGATGCACTAACTAATGGTGTGGATTACTGCTTGTATTAGGAGTTATCCTGATTAAAAGATCTAACTCCCAGGTTGTCAGTTTAAACCTACATAAGCAGTATATGCTTAGTCTGAGGAGAAATAATAATTCTGATCACTAGAATTATTGCTACTGATACTGCCTTCAGTTCTGCTCCTAGTCATATCTGAACGTGCCTCCGGTGTGCCTGTGGTGGTGGCATGCTGTCCTAGGATTCATTACTGCTAAACAGGGATTCTCTAAGAACCCCACTACCTGCTGTGTGAGATTGATATGGACTTTTGTGAGTCCAACCCAGAAGTGGGTCATAACAATCTGCTCGTGGATTGAGAGTTGAGATCAAAGGGTGGTTGTAAATGAAACCTACTCAGATTGCACTAATGTGGTAAGTGGGGTTCCTCAGGCTTCAGTATTAGGTCCTCTACTTTTCAACATTTATTTAATGACTTAGAAATGGGACTGGAAAGTATTGTCTCATTTTTGCTCATGACAATAAGTTGTGCAAGGTAATTAAATCAGATAGTGATGTACTTTCCCTCCAAAGGGATTTGCAGAAAGTAGAGAAATTGGCATCTAAATGGCAGATGAGATTTAATATGAATAAATGTAAAGTTATGCATCTGGGAAGGAAAAGGAGCCATGCGATTTATAATCTTAATGGAGCAAATCTTGGTATCGGATGCAGAAAGGAATTGTGGTGGTGAACAACCACCTAGTTAATTGTGTTCAATGCCAAGCACCATCTGCAAAGGCAAATAAAATATTAGCATGTATTAAGAAGGGTATAGAAGCCGGGGAAGCAAATATAATTCTGCCACTATACAAATCTCTAGTACGCCCTCATTTGGAATATGGAGGACAATTTTGGGCACCTCTTAAAAAAGAAATTTTAGCGAAAAAGTACAGAGAAGGAAAACAAAACTAATAAGGGGAATGGAGGAAGACTAACCAAATTAAACTTATTTTCTCTAGAAAAAAAGGAATCTAAGAGGGGTTATGATTGCCTAATATAAAAGAATCCAGGGTCAATATAAGGTTTTTCAAATTAACTTTTTGTGCCAAGACAACCTTTGAGGTTTGAAGTAAAAATATTCCACCTTAAAGAAAGAAAAGAGTTCTTCACAGTAATGGTGGATAATTAGAGAGGGAGTATTGATCCAGGGAGGAATCAGATTGCCAGTATCGAGGGTCAGTAAGGAATTTTATTTTTTCCCCTTTTAGAGAAAATTGGCAAAATATCACAGTTTTTTTTTTCTTTCTGTTTGCCTTCCTCTGGATCAATTAACAACTAAGCCGCATATTGCAGATCAGAGGAGATCTAAAAAGGTTGCACTTGATGGACTGAAAGACTTTTTTCAACCTCAAATACTATGTAACTCTGTAAAGAAAGGAGTCGCTTTTGTGATGTACTTCTGGGCAGGCCAATAAGGACAGAACATTTGCAGAGTGGAAGGATGCCTTAATATGCCATAAAAGTATTTGTATGAGTATTGTTAGTGCGCCTGAGGTATTGTATAGGCACATAACACACAAGGGTTCCTCGTGCTGAGCGCCTTCCGCGATCATAGCGATACGCTCCTCTCGTTTACTTTTGTTCCTATGAGTGCCTTGTACTCTCCTGACAAAAACAGATATATATGTCAATTTTTTTAGTATAATTATTTACTTAATAAAATAATATACTTTACCTATTTGTAATTGATATATCCAGCAATGAGTAGCCTGAAGAGCTAACAATCTATTTTTATTTTCTAGCAGCACACAATGTACAGTTGGCCTGTTGCTGCTGTGAGGATAAAGTGTCATCAGTGTCCGAGCCGTGCATTAGAAATATGCTGCGTGCGCGGGGGCAAAGCGTTGCTTTAGTTGTGTAAATCTCCATTTTAGATTCGTAGTTTTAGTGTTGTAAAATGGCGTCGTTTGTCTATGTGCTACGCGGGTCTCGACCATTTTCTGTGCTGCCTAAGTGTGGATTTTAGTACCTCGTACGTCCCTGGCAAAAGTCGTACGTGTCTGGCTGTGTTTTGCGCATTTAGGGGTCGTGTAGCCTCGTTTGAATTTTTTTTGTCCTCCATTTTTTCCCTCGCTTAGGCGATATAAATTGTCTAAACTCATTAAATTGTACTTTAATTAGTGTGCAACCTTAGAGGCATTTATAGCCAGAACTGCGTCCCTCGCTTTGCGATTCGCAGTTTGACAACTATTATATGTGATACTTCATAAGTTATTCATCAAGTTTTATGTAGTGCTATTTATTTTTTGTTACAGGTCCAGTGTGTGAATTTTGAAAGATGAAGAATATCAGCCACTGTGCAAAAAAACAGTTTTGTCCAAAAATGGGCCAATGCCAAAGCCCACTCATGAGGACATGGTGGCACAATTGAAATTAAACAACGTGAGGACAGTTTGGAAAATGATCCAGGCAGCGGAAGTCCTGATCTATTTACCAAGCCAGAATTTGTTGGTGGCGGGATGATCTGGTGATGAGAGATCAGTGAACGACAGTCCGGTACATCGCTTGTCTTGTGTACATCACATGTGAGGTTCTGGATATGTGAATGCTGTCCGCATGATACGGCCAAAGTTGCTGACAAAGAATCGGAAGAGCAGCCATTGTATCATCTTCAGTGGACCCTGCCTCATAGGCAGTTTCAATTCCAGTTTTGCCATAATAGTTTATGTTTAGTACATTTTATACTACCATGTTGTTTTATAGTCATTCTTAGTATTCTTATTTCAAATATATGGAATAAAGATCTGGTCATTACTTATTTGCACCCCAAGTGTGTTATTGCTATATACCCACTGTGTCCTAATGTTGGGTTGGCACCCTGGGGATACACAGCATCTACACACAGAGCGGCCAAAAAGGACCAGTTCCATATTATATGTACTCGAGGACCACTGAGGACTCCAGACAAGGATAACTGATAGGATCGGGGACTCTCTTGGACATCGTGAGAGACGTTTTTTTGTGATGTGGCTACTATACCTCATATGATGAGGTCAACAAATGTGAGTGCTCTGGATATTGTTTATTTATCTTACTTATTGTCCATCTACCCAGCTAATCTGCACTAGGAGGTGGTGCTCTTCTCTACCGCCTTTCCCTTTTGTACTTTGTATGAGATGTTGACCCATCCATTTAAACCAGTGATAGCAACAATCACCAACAGTCAATCATTTCTGATGGCAAAGTGGTGGCATCTTTTTGGGATGCTAATAGCGAGTTTATTTCTCATCGACTTCTAAAAAGCCACACAGTCATCAGTACAAAGTAAACAGGCCGTGTAAAGAACTTGGATAAAAAACAAAAAAACAAAGGGAAAAGACTCTGGAGAGATTTGTTGTTCCACAAAAGACCTGCTCACAAGTCCACCATTGCAATGGCTTTTAACTTCTGGACATTCTCTTGATCCCTAATCTAAAAAAAAAAATAATCCTGTCTGGCACCCAGTTTACTACTGATAATGACATCATAGCTGCTGCCAAGGCATTTGTGGAGGCCAAGGTAAGACACACTGCTGAAACCAGCGCATTGCAGCCTTGGTGGCAAAACTGAATCAACATCAGAGGAGCGCTTTCAAAAACCCATCGTACACACATCTATATGTAATCCTGGGATGATGATGTCATTTGTGATGGTGAGTACACATCTGAATGGACCTTGGCCAACATAAATACTAAGCATATCTCTTAGAAGGAGACAAAACAAAAGTGGGTCATGTTATATAAGTGTACCCACAATATATATATATCATAAAACATCTGTGAATATAGAAGGTAGAAGCAAAAGGATAAAATATGCTCACAAATATACTCACAAAACCATGGTAAAAGAGCCATCCAGACATGACTTGTTCGGGGATATTGAAGGTCTTACAAGATCATAAAAAAATATGACCTTCATGTATGACCTTGAAAATTCCTGAAGAAGGTCTGTTTGGATGAAACGCATAGGAGTCTGTTATGATATTTAGCGGATACCACCGTTTTTTGAGTACATTTTCTTAATATATAGTGTTTTCATGCTACATTAATTTGTTGATTTGCTTTTCTTCCCCTTCTTTCTATGTTTTTTTTTTGCATCGTTCAGTCATTTCCGACTCTTCATGACCTCATGGACAGTAACACACCAGGACATCTTTATGTCCATGGTCATGCTGATCCATTTGGTATTTATGGCATGGATACTGGACTAGGTTCTAGTTCCTTCTCCAGTAGGCCACAGTATACAGCTCCTGTTATTCCTAGGTGGTCTCCCATCAAAGTACTGACCAGGTCCAACACTGCTCAGACCTCAGGGTGGTGTGCCATTTTTGTTCCCTGACTGGAATTGAACCCAGGTCACAGCAATGAAAGCACCAAATCCTAACCACTGGACCACAAGGGAACCCACTATTGTTTTTATCCATCTTCAGGATTGCTGCATTTGGGTCCCATATCCATATATATTCTGAGTATTGCTTTGTCTGTCACTGCCGTGGGATTCTGGCATCTAGACAAATATACCCCTTCTGGATCGCTACCTTGTCCCGGTGAAGGGACTTGTGTACTTCAATGAAGCTGTGAGCTATACCATGTCACCCAAGATGGGAAGATCTAAGCAGAGAGCCTAGACAAATCAAGGTCAACTGGAGAAAGAAATGGCAACCCACTCCAGTATCTTTGCCAATATATTCTTATGGATAAGCACTACAAAACGTGGATCGCTGTGGTCCATTGGGTAATGAAGAGTCAGACACGACTGAACAACCAAAGACAAATATGTGTACTGCCACTGAGTCGATTTTTACCGCTTTCTGTGCCTACTTGTATTGTTTTGTTTTTCTTTTTTTATAAAAACATCCACTGATATTTTGGACATTTTGAAAGTCTTGAAGACACTTTGCTCTCTCAGATTCTTTACACCTTCCACTAGCTAAGGGGCAGTTAATCTGCCAGTGAAGGGATAAAAGGTCAATGGAAATTAGGGGATTGTTGTAAACGAGGCATGAAGAGGATGGAACAGATTGATAATAAGGAGAGACTGATCACTTAGACATGTCTGGAAGTAGATTACTGAAGAACTGCCTTAATAATGGTTTCCATCTCAAAGATGATTGGGTAGCCATACGGTCCCTGGCTCTACAAAGGTTAAAGGGCCAGTGGCCTATAGAGCACATGAGTTGAGCCTCTCACACTTCCCATACTAAGAGGAGTATATAACTTGTAGAGCACATCTTTAAATGAAGCCACCTCCTCCCAAGACAGAACAGTACTCCCACCTGCTGTTTGCTTTTTTAATATCAGTTGCTGTCAACAGCTAGTCCTAGTAATTGAGACGTTATCTAGTGGAGCCCAAGGACAAAGAGGGATGAGCCGAGCCTAACACATCAAACATACTGCAACCATTAGCCATAGATGTATTGATGGATGTACCTGCAGTTAAATTGTGCTCCATTCAAGTCCGTGCAAACATATAGTGCTTCCCATCCTAGACGGGTTCCGGATCTCAAAGTTGGTCCTTGTGAGCATTCGGAGATAATCGGCCAGTAGCCACATCATAAAGGGTAAGAGACACTTTTGTAATACACTATACTGCACTAAGCTCCATGCTCCGAGTGATCTCCTAAATGATCAATACAACCAGGGTGTACATTCCCTGAAGCACAGTACAGACGGATTGCAAGCTCTTTGGCGTACAGAGGTGTAAACTCGTACTTGTTTAAGTGCTTGGAAAATAGTGCAAACAGAATATAAACTGATTAGAAGCTGTATATAAGGAATTGTAACTTCCTAAAACATCATATATAGAGCTTCTTCATGATATTATTATTATCTTTGATCTGTATCGCGCCAATATATTCCGTAGCGCTGTACAGGGTAAAAGGACAAGGAAGAATACAATGATAAAAAACTGCGGAGAGTGGAGGGTCCTGTATTGAGCTCAGAATCTTTGTAAAAAATGTTTGTTTTTTTTCAAAGCACCCTACAAGATTGGAAACTTGCTACTTAAAATCTAAAGGGAATGGGAGGGGTAGAGACCAGGGGAAAAGTAACAGATAAGGAATAGCAGGGGTCAGAAAGTAAATGAAAGTTAGAAAGGTTTTTTCGTTCTGTGGGAGAGGGAAGAGATCACATAGAGAGTCAGTGTGACCCTTTAGTTCTATATGCCCGCTATTCAATGCTGTCTCTCCATTTACATGTCCTCTTGTTCTATCCATCTGCTTGTTCTTGGCTTTCTCTCTCCTGACCGATTTATCTTGTTCTGACTGCTTGTCCTAGGGTCTATCTCCCCTGACAGATCCTCTTTTTCTATCCCTCTCCCCTGACAGGTCCTCTTGTTCTATCCCTCTCCCTGTCCTAGGGTCTATCTCCCCTGACAGATCCTCTTTTTGTATCCCTCTCCCCTGACAGGTCCTCTTGTTCAATCCCTCTCCCTGTCCTATGGTCTTTCTCCCCTGACAGGTCATCTTGTTCTATCCCTCTCCCCTGACAGATCCTCTTGTTCTATCTCCTTGTCCTAGGGTCTATCTCCCCTGACAGGTCATCTTGTTCTATCCGTCTCCCCTGACAGATCCTCTTGTTCTATCTATCTCCTTGTCCTAGGGTCTATCTCCCCTGACAGGTCATCTTGTTCTATCCGTCTCCCCTGACAGATCCTCTTGTTCTATCTATCTCCTTGTCCTAGGGTCTATCTCCCCTGACAGGTCATCTTGTTCTATCCCTCTCCCCTGACAGATCCTCTTGTTCTATCCTTCTCCTTGTCCTAGGGTCTATCTCCCCTGACAGGTCATCTTGTTCTATCCGTCTCCCCTGACAGATCCTCTTGTTCTATCTCCTTGTCCTAGGGTCTATCTCCCCTGACAGGTCATCTTGTTCTATCCGTCTCCCCTGACAGATCCTCTTGTTCTATCTATCTCCTTGTCCTAGGGTCTATCTCCCCTGACAGGTCATCTTGTTCTATCCCTCTCCCCTGACAGATCCTCTTGTTCTATCCTTCTCCTTGTCCTAGGGTCTATCTCCCCTGACAGGTCATCTTGTTCTATCCCTCTCCCCTGACAGATCCTCTTGTTCTATCCCTCTCCTTGTCCTAGGGTCTGTCTCCCCTGACGGGTCCTCTTGTTCTATACCTCTCCCCTCTCAGGCCCTCTTGTTTTATCCATCTCCCAGTCCTGGGCTGTATCTCCCCCGAAAGGTCCTCTTGTTCTATTCCTCTCTTTATGGCCTAGGCTGTATCTCCCCTAGCGGGTACTCTTGTTCTATCCCTCCACCTGTCCTAGGTTACATAGTAATTGAGGTTAAAAAAATACTTTTAGTCCATCAAGGTTAACCGTTTAAG
The DNA here is from genome assembly GCA_027410445.1 of Discoglossus pictus. Lineage (NCBI taxonomy): Eukaryota > Metazoa > Chordata > Amphibia > Anura > Alytidae > Discoglossus > Discoglossus pictus. The sequence goes on along the minus strand of CM050175.1, from coordinate 89,978,937 downwards.
ATCTCTTCTGATCTGCAATTTGTGAATTAGTTGTTAATTGATCCAGAGGAAGGCAAACAGAAAAAAAAACAATGAAACTTAGCATATTGTCTCAAAATGGAAAAAAAAAATTCCTTCCTGACCCCAGATACTGGCGATCAGATTCCTCCTTGGATCAATACCTGAATGCCCTTTTTAATTAAAAATACAGTGAGGGAAAAAAGTATTTGATCCCCTGCTGATTTTGAACGTTTGTCCACTGACAAAGAAGTGACCAGTCTATAATTATAATGGTCGGTGTATTTTAACAGTGAGAGACAGAATAAAAAAACAAACAAGAAAAACACATGTCAAAAAAGAGTGAAATAAGTATTTGATCCCCAATCAATCAGCAAGATTTCTGGCTCCCAGGTGTCTTTTATACAGGTAACAAGCTGAGATTAGGAGCACTCTCTTAAAGGGAGTGCTTCTAATATCAGAGTGTTACCTGTATAAAAGGCACCTGTCCACAGAAGCAATCAATCAATCAGATTACAAACTCTCCACAATGGCCAAGACCAAAGAGCTGTCCAAGGATGTCAGGGACAAAGTTGTAGACCTACACAAGGCTGGAATGGGCTACAAGACCATCGCCAAGCAGCTTGGTGAGAAGGTGACAACAGTTGGTGTGATTATTCACAAATGGAAGAAACACAAAATAACGGCCAGTCTCCCTCGGTCTGATGCTCCTTGCAAGATCTCACCTCGTGGAGTCTCAATGATCATGAGAATAGTGAGGAATCAGCCCAGAACTACACGGGAGGATCTTGTTATCATCTCAAGGCAGCTGGGACCATAGTCACCAAGAAGACAATTGGTTACACACTCCGCCGTGAAGGACTGAAATCCTGTAGAGCCTGCAAGGTCCCCCTGCTCAAGAAAGCACATGTACAGGCGCGTCTGAAGTTTGCCATTAAATATCTGAATGATTCAGAAGAGAACTGGAGAAGTGCTGTGGTCAGATGAGACCAAAATCAAGCTCTTTGGCATCAACTCGCCGTGTTTGGAGGAGGAGGAGGAATGCTGCCTATGACCCAAGAACACCATCCCCACCGTCAAACATGGGAGGTGGAAACATTATGCTTTGGGGGTGTTTTTCTAATGGGGCAGGACAACTGCACCACATCAAAGGGACGATGGAGGAGGCCATGTACCAACAAATCTTGGGTGAGAACCTCCTTGCCTCAGCCAGGCCATTGAAAATGGGTCGTGGATGGGTATTCCAGCATGACAATGACCCAAAACACACAGCCAAGGCAACAAAGGAGTGGCTCAAGAAGAAGCACATTAAGGTCCTGGGGTGGCCTAGCCAGTCTCCAGACCTTAATCCCATAGAAAATCTGTGCATGGAGCTGAATGTTTGAGTTGCCAAACATCAGCCTTGAAACCTTAATGACTTGGAGAGGATCTACAATGAGGAGTGGGACAAACACCCTCCTGAGATGTGGCCAACTACAAGAAACGTCTGACCTCTGTGATTGCCAACAAGGGTTTTGCCACCAAATACTACGACAAAGGGGTCAAATACTTATTTCACGCATTGACCTGCAAATCAACTTAAAAAAGTTATAAACTTTTTTGACATGCTTTTTTATTATTTATTTATTTTTGTTATTCTGTCTCTCACTGTCAAAATACACCTACCATTAAAATTATAGACTGATCATTTCTTTGTCAGTGGACAAACATTGAAAATCAGATGGGATCAAATACTTTTTTCCCCTCACTGTACATCCATTCCCTTTTTAAAGTTATCTATTGAATCCGCTGTCACCACCTCCTTTGGTAGAGAATTCCACAGATTAACCACCCTTACTGTGAAGAACCCTTTTCTTTCTTTAAGGTGGAATCTTTTTACTTCAAAGGATGTCCTCTTGTCAGTTAAAAACCTCTTGGCACAAAAAGCTCACTTGACAAAGCCTTGTATTGACCTTGGATATATTTATATAGGGTAATCATATCCCCTCGTAGACGCCTTTTTTCTAGCGAAAATAAATTGAATTTGGTTAGTCTTTCTTCATAACTTAGCCCCTCCATTCCCCTTATTAGTTTTGTTGCCCTTCTCTGTACCTTTCCCAGCTCTATAATGTCCTTTTTATGAAGTGGTGCCCAAAATTGTCCTCCATATTCCAAATGAGGGCGTACTAGAGATTTGTATAGTGGCAGAATTATATTTGCTTCCCTGGCTTCTATACCCTTCCTAATACATGCTAATATTTTACTTGCCTTTGCAGCCGCTGCTTGGCTTTGAGCACTGTTACCTAGGTGGTTGTCCACAAGCACTCCCAAATCCCTTTCAATATCTGATACACCTAGATTTGCTCCATTAAGATTATAAATTGCATGGATATTTTTCCTTCCCAGATGCATAACTTTACATTTATTTGTATTAAATCTCATCTGCCATTTAGATGCCCATTCCTCTTTTTATTTTTATGTAAATCCCTTCGGAGGGAAAGGACATGATTATCAACCCTTCATTACCTAGCACAACTTTGTTTTATCAGCAAACATGGAGACACCACACTCCAGTCCTACTTCTAAGTCATTAATAAATATGTTAAAAAGGAGAGGACCTAATACTGAACCCTGAGGAACCCCACTTACCACATTAGACCAATCGGAGTATGTTCCATTTACAACAACCCTTTGCTTCCTGTCTTTTAGCCAGCTCTCAATCCATGAGCAGATATTTACTGCAATTCCTGTATCTCTTAGATTGCACAATAGTCTCCCATGTGGCACTGTATCAAAAGCCTTTGCAAAATCCAAAAAGACTACATCCACTGAGTTGCCTTGATCCAGGTTCCTACTAACCTCCTCATAGAAACTAATTAGATTTGTTTGACATGACCTATCCCTCGTAAATCCATGTTGACTCCTACTCATAACCCTAACCAAATAGACATATTCTTGTATATTATCCCTTATTAACACTTCTAAAAGCTTCCCCACTACAGAAGTGAGGCTCACTGGTCTATAATTCCCCGGATTTGCTCTTGCTCCCTTTGTTAAATATAGGTATCACATCAGCTTTTCTCCAGTAGAGACCCTGTGTTGAGTGAATCTTGAGAGATTAAATATAATGGTTTGGCTATTACAGAACCCAGTTCCCTTAGTACCCTTGGATGTATTCCATCAGGACCCGGGGCTTTATTAACATTTATTTTCTCCAACCTCTTTTGGATTACTTCCTGTGTTAACCAATTATTCGGCAAAGGTAGTGTAGCCCCATTATGTTGCCGTGTCCCAACCACTGGTACCTCCCTTGTGTATACCGAAGAAAAGATCCTATTTAGCTCATCTGCCTTTTCTTGGTCACTAATTATCAGACTGTGTCACATTGTAATGTTCCTATAGATTCCTTCCTCACCTTCTTCCCATTAATATACTTAAAAAATATTTTAGGGTTAGTCTTACTCCCTTTTGCAATACATTTCTCATTTTCTATGTTAGCCAGTCTAATCGCGCTTTCCTTGGTGATTTCCTTGTATTCCTGTAAAGCAGTCTCTGTCCCCTCTTGTGTGTATAATTTAAATGCCTTCTTTTACTCCGTATCTTGATCTTTAAATCATTGTTAAGCCTCATTGGATGGGATTTACTCCTTTTACTTTTATTCCCACACGGTATATGGTGATAAGTACCGTATATACTCGAGTAAAAGCCGAGGCACCTATTTTACCACAAAATACTGGGAAAACTTAGTGACTCGAGTATAAGCCGAGGGTGGGAAATGTGCTGCCCCCTGTGTCCCCCTCTCTCTCCCCTTTTTCTCTTCCCCCCATCTCCCTCCCCTGTGTCTCTTCCCCCCTCTCCCTACCCTGTGTCTCTTCCCTCCTCTCCCTCCCCTGTGTCTCTTCCCCCCTCTCCCTCCCCTGTGTCTGTTCCCCTCCTCTCCCTCCCCTGTGTCTCTTCCCCCTCTCCCTCCCCTGTGTCTCTTCCCCCCTCTCCCTCCCCTGTGTCTCTTCCCCTCCTCTCCCTCCCCTGTGTCTCTTCTCCTCCTCTCCCTCCCCTGTGTCTCTTCCCCCCTCTCCCTCCCCTGTGTCTCTTCCCCTCCTCTCCCTCCCCTGTGTCTCTTCCCCCTCTCCCTCCCCTGTGTCTCTTCCCCCCTCTCCCTTCCCTGTGTCTCTTTTAAACTCCCTCCTCATTCTCAACCTCCCTCCTCAACCCCCCTCCTCATTCTTAACCTCCCTCCTCAACCCCCCTCCTCATTCTCAGCCTCCCTCCTCATCCTCAACCCCCCCATCCTCAACCTCCCTCCTAAACCCCCCTCCTCAACCTCAACCCCCCATCCTCATCCTAAACCCCCCTCCTCATCCTAAACCCCCTCCCTCAACCTCTCCTCAGCCCCAAACCCCCCATCCTCAACCCCCCTCCTCAACCTCCCTCCTAAACCCCCCTCCTCATCCTCAACCCCTTCCTCAACCTCAACCCCCATCCTCATCCTAAACCCCACTCCTCATCCTAAACCCCCTCCCTGAAACCTCTCTCCTCAGCCACAAACCCCCCATCCTCAACCCCCCTCCCCCTCCTCATCCCCCTTCGTTAACCTCTCTCCTCAGCCCCCCTCCTCAACCTCAACCCCCCATCCTCAATCCCCCTCCTCATTCTCAACCGCCCCTCCTCAACCTAAAACCCCCTCCTCACTTTACCCCTCTAAATACCTCCCCCTCTCCCCTCACTTACCTCCATCTGCAGCTGCTCCTCCGCGCTCCTTCCGGCTGCGTCTTGATCCGGCCAATGCTAATGATGTGGTGTGCATGTGACGTCACGTCATTAGCATATGCCGGGTCCAGGCGCAGACGGAAGGAGCGCGGAGGAGCAGCTGCAGATGGAGGTGAGGAGGGGGGGTTGAGGATGAGGATGGGGGGTTTGATGATAAGGGAGGGGGAGGGAAAGAGCCACGGGGGGGGGGGGGAAGAGAGACACGGGGCTGGGGGAGAGTGACTCGAGTATAGGCCCTTTTCAGCCTTAAAAAAATATACGGTAATATATACGGTACTTCTTTTACTTTTATTCCCACACTAGCGACTTGCCTGTCAAAAAATGACGGCAATAAGATTGTAAGGCAGGTAATGTTGTTTGTGTGCAAAATTAATTTTGTTGGTGTTTTAAGATCCTTCGGCGCTCATTGCGAGCCTCGCGCTCAGCGCCTTTGGCGCTCATTGCGAGGCTCTTGGTTGTTTGTATGCTATGAGCAGCGTTGTGTTTTTTTTTGAATAATTAATAAAATAATAAATGAATATACTTTACCTATTGTGAAGTAATATATGCAGGAAGCATTGTGTTGAAGAGCTGGCAATCTGTTTTAATGTTGCTGCATCATCAGTGCTGTGGAGCTGCTGTGTAAGCGTCATGAATGTGTGCAGTGTGTAGTGTAAAAAGTGTGCGTGCGCGAGGCAAATCCGTTAGGGTAGCTGTGTACTTCCGGATTGTATAAATTAGTGTTCTAAAATGGCGCCAAATGTGTGGTATGCAGCTGTGGCTGATTTTGCGTCCTTGTTTTCGGATGTCGTCCGACTTTTTCGGAAAATCCGCAGGTGTTTGGTGGTGTTTTGCATGTTTAGGGTCCTTTAGCCTCGTTTTCGTTTTGTTCGTTGGCCATTTTTTCTGTCGCTTAGGTGATTTTTGGGTGTCTAAACTCCGAAATTTGGACTTAAATGGAGGTGTAACGTCACTTGCAGAGGTCCCTTTGCTGTGGGTAAGCTTTTTGTCTGTATGTTGTGTGTATTTATTGTGTTTTTTAATGTTTTTCGGGTCGTGAGGGTTGCGTCTTCTTTTCGTATCTTGTACGTCTTTTTCGGAAAATCCGTAGGTGTTTGGTGGTGTTTTGCGGCTTTAGAGTGCTGTAGCCTCGTTTTCGTTTTTTTCGGCAGCCATTTTTTCTCTCGCTTAGGGGATTTTCGGGTGTGTAAACTCTTTTATTTTGAGTTAAATTGAGGTGTAACTTTAGTTTTCGAGGTCCTGGGAGCCCCCCCCTTCTGTAGGTAAGCTTTTTATGTATTTGTTGTGTGTATTTATTGTGTTTTTCATGTGCATGGGTTTCGGGCATTTTTTGCGAGTTCGTAATGGGTCGTAACGCGTTTCGTATTTTTGTTTCGTAAGTCCGTAAATTTTGCGAGGTCCGCAGTTCCTACGTGAGCCCGCAGCGTTAGCAACAACCCGCCTGCTCACAACTATATTTGTGGTCGGGTCCCCCTTGTGTAGTAGTAGGCGGTGGTTTAGTAGACATGGACCGGAATGTGCGGGATGGCTCATGAAAAGCTGCGTGATTTAGTAGATATGGGCCATGATATGCTGGAAGGGCTCGTGGAAAGCTGCATGGTTTAGTAGATGTGGGCCATGATATGCTTGAAAGGCTCATGGAAAGCTGCATGGGTTAGTAGATATGGGCCGGATTATGTATGAAAGGCTAATCAAGAGCAGCATTATTTAGTAGATAGGGGCCAAAAAGTACAAATCTTAGGGAGATAAAGTGATACTCACTTAGGCCCTCATTCAATTGCAATTCGGCCAATTGAATAGGTCTCTATATAAGCAAATAACATATTTTTTACAGAAGTTTTTTGTTAGCAAGCATCTCTCCAAAAGCAAGGTCTTCACTAACTAAAAACTTCTTTAAAAAAATATGTTATGTGCTTATATAGAGCCCTATTCAATTGGCTAAATCACAATGCAGGGCTAGGTAAAGGCTAAAATCAGTACCTGGTACGTAGGCGGCATAGTAGGCATGGCTCTCCAGCGATGCAAATGCCCTCACGGACACTAGGAATGGACTGAAATGGAAGTGTTAGGAGGATCCTTGTCTGGAAGTGGCTGGCGCTGCTTGACCCCTTGTTAGCCTGAGTGAGGGCTAGGGAGATCCAGAGAAGGGCACTGGTTGGAGGACAGGGCCTGAAATCTGTGGAAGCCAAGCGTGGGGGATGGCTGAGGTGCGACCTGCTGACACAGACACCACTGGAAACTGAGGTATTAGGAAAGGGCGTGGCCTGAAGCGTTATGAAGGGTAGAAGGGGGCCCCTCCCACAACTTCCAGGCTACGCCTGGACATATGAGACTAGCGAATTGCCCGTCAAAAAATGACGGCAATGAAATTGTAAGGTAGCTAATGCTGTTTGGTGTGTAATAATGACATATATAATACAGTAATAAATTAATATACTTTACCTATTTTAAAGCATTGTGTGGAAGAGCTGACAATCTGTTTTGATGTTGCTGCAGCATTAGTGGTGTGGAGCTGCTGTGTAAGCGTGCTGAACGTGCGCAGTGTAATAGTGTGCGTAGGTCATTTTGGTATTTTGCGAGTTTCTTGTGGTGTTTTGCGTGTGTAGCCTCGTTTTCCTTTTGTTTGGCGGCCATTTTTTCTCTTGCTTAGAGAATTTTTTAGTGTCTAAACTCTTTTATTTTGAGTGCAATTAAGTTGTAAGTTGCATTTTTGAGCTCCTGGGCGCTCCTCTTGCTGTAGGTAAGCTTTTTATGTACGTGCTGTGTGTATTTATTGTGTTTTAAATGTTTGTATGTCGGCGTGTTGCGTCCGATAGTTGCGAGGCCGTAATGTGTGGTAACGTGTGTCGTATGTTGTTTGCGTTGCGAGGTAAAGTTTGCGAGGGTCGTAGTTGCTGGCAAGGAGCGCCGGGCCGCGGCTAGCTGTGCGAGCCCGCAAGCGTTAGCTACAACTCGTACGCTCACAACTATATATGTGATGGTATATGCCGAGGTGTATGTATATTTAGTAAGGATTTAAATGTTGTCCATTTATGTTCAGTATTTTTACCCATCATGCCTCTGTCCCAGTCTATACTTTGTATTGCTGCCCTTAGACCGTTAAAATCTGCCCTTTTAAAATTACAAGTTTTTGTTGGCCCCTTACAGTTTTTTTTTTTATTCAATCTCAAATGAGACTGTGTTGTGATCACTGTTTCCCAAAGGTTGTATCTCCCCTGGCAGGTCCTCTTGTTCTATCCATCTCCCTGTCCTAGGTTGTATCTCCCCTGGCAGGTCCTCTTGTTCTATCCATCTCCCTGTCCTAGGTTGTATCTCCCCTGGCAGGTCCTCTTGTTCTATCCATCTCCCTGTCCTAGGTTGTATCTCCTCTGGCAGGTCCTCTTGTTCTATCCATCTCCCTGTCCTAGGTTGTATCTCCCCTGGCAGGTCCTCTTGTTCTATCCATCTCCCTGTCCTAGGTTGTATCTCCCCTGGCAGGTCCTCTTGTTCTATCCATCTCCCTGTCCTAGGTTGTATCTCCCCTGGCAGGTCCTCTTGTTCTATCCATCTCCCTGTCCTAGGTTGTATCTCCCCTGGCAGGTCCTCTTGTTCTATCCATCTCCCTGTCCTAGGTTGTATCTCCCCTGGCAGGTCCTCTTGTTCTATCCATCTCCCTGTCCTAGGTTGTATCTCCCCTGGCAGGTCCTCTTGTTCTATCCATCTCCCTGTCCTAGGTTGTATCTCCCCTGGCAGGTCCTCTTGTTCTATCCTTCTCCTAGGCTCTATCTCCCTTGACAGGTCCTCTTGTTCTATCCATCTCCCTGCCCTATGCTGTATCTACTCGGCAGGTCCTCTTGTCCTATGTATTTCCAATTTAGCCATGTCAGGCAAACACAGTGAAAATCTACCTGACGTCACACAATTCGCATGCGCGCAACCAATCTTGATCAAAAGCCAATCGCTGAGAGGCGGGATACGTGTTGCTATGATACGCTGATGTTGATCTGTGCGAGCAATGATCGAGCGAGGAACTAACGCGCGTGCGCAGACCGGAAAATCCGCAAGTTTTGTGCATGCGTATTGACAATATGAGCCCAGACCTAAAATAGATGCCGAGTTTGTGTTAGACAGAAGCAGACAAAATGAAACTGATGCGCGCGCATTGAGTGTGAGTGGCTAAGCTCTCGCGCAAGCGCGGTGTGACGGGTATTTGGTTAGTTTGTGCGAGGCTGGGCCTTTGCGCATGCGCGCTTGGAAAGCGACATCTTGCAGATAAATAAATAGACAGACCGTGGAGTTGTGCTGTCGGGAGAGATATACAGGTGGGTAATGAGACATTGCAGGCCCTAAGTCTGACCCGCACTTGTATCCCCAGCCTGAGCAGCTTCTCATTTTGATACAATGGCAATGAGAATGAAGGGGTGCTCTTACCCCCTAATGTTGATACCCAGCATCCATCCCTCCCCTCCGGTGTCCCCTCCTTTCTTCCCCTCCCCTCAGGTGTCTTCTTTTCTTTCTTCCCCTCCCCTCAGGTGTCTTCTTTTCTTTCTTCCCCCAGATGTCATATTTCCTTTCTTCTCTCCTTTCTTCCCCTCCCCTCAGGTGTCTTCTTTTCTTTCTTCCTCTCAGGTGTCTTTTTTTCCTTTCTTCCCCCAGATTTAATTTCTATTTCTTCTTCTCTGCATACTTCCCCTCCTCTCAGGTGTCTTCTCTCCTTTCTTCTGGTTCTCTCCCCTCAAGTGTCCCCTCCTTTCTTCCCCTCAGGCGTCTTCTTTCATTTCTTCCCCCAGATGTCATCTCTCCTTTCTTCTCTGCATTCTTCCCCTCCTCTCAGGTGTCTTCTCTCCTTTTTTTCCCTCGGCTTTCTTCTCTCCTTTCTTCCCTCTGCTTTCTTCTCTCCTTTCTTCCCTCTGCTTTCTTCTCTCCTTTCTTCTCGTTCTTACCCTCAGGCGTCTTTCCTTTCTTCCCCTCAAGCGTCTTCTTTCCTTTCTTCCCCCAGATGTCATATTTCCTTTCTTCTCTGCATTCTTGCCCTCCTCTCAGGTGTCTTCTCTCCTTTCTCCCCCCAGATGTCATCTCTCCTTTCTTCTCTGCATTCTTCCCCTCCTCTCAGGTGTCTTCTCTCCTTTCTTCCCTCTGGTGTCTTCTCTCCTTTCTTCCCTCTGGTGTCTTCTCTCCTTTCTTCCCTCGGCTTTCTTCTCTCCTTTCTTCCCTCGGCTTTCTTCTCTCCTTTCTTCCCTCGGCTTTCTTCTCGGCTTTCTTCTCTCCTTTCTTCCCTCGGCTTTCTTCTCTCCTTTCTTCCCTCGGCTTTCTTCTCTCCTTTCTTCCCTCGGCTTTCTTCTCGGCTTTCTTCTCTCATTTCTTCCCTCGGCTTTCTTCTCTCATTTCTTCCCTCGGTTTTCTTCTCTCCTTTCTTCCCTCGGCTTTCTTCTCTCCTTTCTTCCCTCGGCTTTCTTCTCTCCTTTCTTCTCTCCTTTCTCCCCCTCCCCTCAGGTGTCCCCATCCTTTACTCCCCTCAGGTGACTCCTCCCCTTGATCATCTTGCCCTGGTGTTCTTCTCCCAGAGGTAATAAGAAGAACCTTGTACTTTTATTCCATTCACCATATTTTCCTAAATGTCCACCCATCATTTCAAACTCAACATGTCAAAAATTGAGATACTTCCCTCTTCTACAGCTTCCGCGCTCATTGTTGACAGTGCCATCGTCACCACCTCCTAGGCCCTGTGTCTGGTTCTACTGGGCCCTGCCCTCTTTTTCACATTTATTTAATAACCAAATCTTGTAATTTCAGCCTAAAAACATCTCAAATGCTTCAAAAAACGCAACTAAAATTCTAGACCATTCCCTTATGAAACATTTCCTTGCCTACTGCAACTCTCTGGCCTCCCCATCACCCGTCTGTCTTCACTCCAATCCAGAATGAACGCTTCGCTAGACTCATCTACCATATTCAACCCTCTGTGTCTGCAGCACCTCTGGTAGTCACTCCACAGGCTTCCCATAACCTCTAGAATAAAATGTACAACAGTGAACCCTCCCCATATGTCCCCAACTGTCATCTTCACTCTGCTAATGACCCTCTTATTTTCTCTATACCTGTACTTTTATTTGTACTTACCTTAGAATTTCTTTACACCTTTGTAAGGTGCTAATTCTAATAGGTGTCATTTCTCTATTCTTATTCTCCTGGATCTCCCTGCTGCCTTTGACACAGTTGACCACCTTATTTTTATCCAAACTCTGTTTTCTTGGCAACCGTGACACTGCTGTTTTCTTGGCAACACTCTCTTGTTTCACCTCTTATCTACAAAATCATACATTTAGTGTCTCATTCTCTGACACCTCTTCTTTGCCTTTCCCTCTGACTGTTGGGGTACACCAAGGTTCAGACCTAGGCCCCTCCTTTTCTCCATATTTACATCCTCCTTTGGTACCCTAATAAAATCTATATTCAAATTACACTCAAATCTACCTCTCCGCACCAGAACTATCCCCCTCTCTTTTATCTCAAGTTGACAACTGTGTCTCTAATATATTTTCCTGGATGTCCGCCCCTCAACTCAAACTCAACATGTCAAATATGGAGCTCCCAATCGTCCCACCCAATTCCACAGCTTCCACTTTTAACATGTCTCTCACTGTTGACAACTCCATCATCACTCACCTTCCAGACCCGTTGTCTTGAGGTTCTCCCGGATCCTGCCCTCTCTTTCATTCCTCACATTCAATCGATTATAAAATCTTGTCATTTTCACCTAAAATAATCTCCTAAATACGTCATCACCTTACACAAGACACAACTAAAATTCTAAATCATTCTGCCACCATCTCTTGACTTGACTACTTCAACGCTCTCCTTGCTGGCCTCCCCATCACCCATCTGTCTCCACTCCTATCCATATTGAACCCATGCTCTAGACTCATCTACCAAACTCAACATTCTGCAGCACCTCTCTGTCAGTCATTCTACTGGTTCCCCCTAGCCTCCAGAATAACATTTAAAATTATGAACCTAATGTATAAAGGTCTCAACGATAATGCACCCTCTTATATCCCTGCTCTTGTCTCAAAATACTCCCCCCACTGTCCTCTTCTCTCTGCTAATGACCTTCCTATTTCCTCCTCTCTTATCACCTCCTCTCATGCCGCGCTCAGGACTTTTTTCATGCTGTCTCTACTCTATCGACCTCCTTGCCTCCCTCCACTAGATTATCCTCCTGCCTCAAAACCTTTAAAGCTCACTAAAATGTATCTGTTTAAAGACGCGCATCACCATAAGCCTTAATATGCACAACACTTCTATCATCTTTCTATACCATACCCATAACCTTTAGATTGGAAGTCTGCAACTACGTAATATGTTGGTGCATTACAAATAAAGGATAATTATACTAATAATAATTGTACACTCTGTACTATTCTGCTTTGTAAATAACGCTACAGAAAATGTTGACACTTTATAAATAACGAGTAATAATAATGTTGCAACTTGCTCTTGTCCCAACTTTCCAGGTTGCTCCTCGGTCGTTCCCCAGGCAGCTGCTTACTCTTGTCCCCCTTCCCAAGGACTCCCTTCCTTTTTCCCACTTGTCCAGAACGCCTCTTGCCCTTACCTCATTTCCCCAAGCCACCTTTTCCCCCAGCTCATATCTTGCTCTAGTCCCACTCCTTTTTTCTTTGGAAGGAGCAGGAGATGCATGTGGGCAGAGGGGAGTGTTGAAAATGGATAACAAATGTTTGGGCTTGGAGGACAGTTTTAGTATTTATAATGTGAAGTAGCGCTGTTTGGCAAGATTGAGGGCAGAGAAGTAGGAGCATGATCTAAACTTGTAATGGAGGAGGTCTGCTGAAGTGCGAGATTTCCTTCGTAGTCGTTCAGCGGTGCAAGAGCACTCCTGGATGTAGAGGTTTTTGTGTAGTGTGCCATGGTTGTAGATGAGAGCAATGGCGTCTGCATGTGGTTATGGGGGCAAGACTGTCGAGGGTGGGAGTAAGAGTCATGTTGTATCCTGAAGGCTTTAACAAAAATGTATCCCAACCGACATACTGATAATTGAAGCGACTGGCCCTAAGTGCTTCCAATAAAACCATTATAGAGACTGTTCTAGACAAAACACACCTGATATTTTTATGTGATTATATTGGATTATTATGGGCAATAAATGTATTAATCATTTTACGCTATTGCAATTTTTTGTGTTTTGCCATATTGGAATGACACATTGGTTCCAACATTTTTTTAATAGACATTTTTTTCCCCTTAGTCTTCTGGAGTTTTTCTATGTCTCTTGAGTGCTTTATTCATTTTTGTATATTTTTGCTTTTAGATGCCCCCCAAAAAGGCAGCACGGGGTAGGAGAACCGTGGAACCTGCCTCTGAGCAGGAAGAAGAAAAAGAGGTGTCCTCTGGTAAGAGGAAGCGAGACCCAGAGAAAATCGCTGACCTAGAATCCAAAAAAACAACAAAGAAGAGGACATCACAAGAGGATGGGAGAGAGAGCGGCAACGGTGGGTTTCTGGCAGTGAAATTGCCAAGTGTTGCAGTTTTTGCCCAATTTCCTGAGCAATGTTTGGAGTATGCTGCAACCTGCTGTAGTAGTTTTGGTGATGTGATGGTTCTCATTACTCAGGTTCTGGAGAAGGACACTCATCAGCTCAACACGTGGAGAGACAGAGAAGCATTGTGCATTACTTGTACCGTAGCACACTTGGGGGTAATGTTCGGGCAAAGGTATGTACAGAGACAAGATGCAGGACGATTACATGATTGTATAATTGCATTTGACATCAACAAAGCCAACAGATTACATAGTCCCTGCCAGAAAGCTTACAATCTACTTATATAGAGCAAAAGGCATACAGATATGAAAGAAGGAAGACTGGATGCTATTAAATGTCTACAAGTGCATTTACTAAAGGACCTGTTGAAAAGCATCTATAAGGAATAAACTGTTAAATGGATATGGTTCCTGGATTTTCTTAGATTTATCATTTACCTGTGTATCTTTATACTTTTATGTACTTTACTTTATTAAGAAGTGCTTCTAAGCTCTGTTTTTCTACCTAAAACCAATCGAATAGTCCCTGTATGGGTCTGCTCACTTTATCGTATAGAGACACCGACCCAGTAGAAATGGATGTGCAGTGCCCTAGCCTACCAGGGACCACGTCTTAGCAGCACATTGCATAAGCTTCAGGGGCAGACCCATACAGGGACTATTTTTATTAAGAACTTATTATAAGTTCTGTTTTCACTGTCTGTAATCAACATACATAAAAGTAAATAGATGCACAGGGATATCCTATACTAGGAACACAGAGGAATCTTCCATACCCCTTTAAATGAATTATAAATGGGTGATTGTCACAACCTGCTTCTTCAATGGGGCTTGACCAGAACCTAGTTCAAGCCTACCCCAGCAGGACCATGTTGTTCTCACTACATCTGGTACAGAAGATAGCCTCAAGATATAAGGAACACCATATAAGCCCTTATAATTAGGATTAATGCACAGAATGACACTTACACCTTGTCTATGTTCAGATACCACTGTATACCTTTATTAATTGGCATATTTTATACAATTTTCTGACACACAGACTGGCCAATCAGTAAGCTTCTTGCTACTGGGAAAAACCCTTTACCTCTGATGAGGTCAGATCTCATCCTGTTGATTGCATTACCTCTCACCCTTTGCTGTAAACACTCAGACTTTTAATCTGCTCAAGACCCCCTGTGTTTATTTAGAAGGGGCTGAGTGCATCACCAGATAACAATACTGTAACATAATAGGCCTTAATCTTATTTAGGTGGGGGCTGATGCAATAGTCTGCAGAATAGGTAATATGTTTTTCTACAACAATTCGTATAACATGAAACATAATACATATGTTGTGCAGAGCATAAACCAAGATACATACAGTATGACAGTGTAATCATATTTTAACCATGAGCACTAAGAAATACATAACCATAATAATAAAAACAGGGTAACTCTGGCCAGTCAGACCCAGACCATGGTGCAAAACAGTCCAGTCAGGCCCAGACCATGGTGTAAAACAGTCCAGTCAGACCCAGGCCATAGTGTAAAACAGTCCAGTCAGGCCCAGACCATGGTGTAAAACAGTCCAGTCAGACCCAGGCCATAGTGTAAAACAGTCCAGTCAGGCCCAGACCATGGTGTAAAACAGTCCAGTCAGACCCAGGCCATAGTGTAAAACAGTCCAGTCAGGCCCAGACCATGGTGTAAAACAGTCCAGTCAGGCCCAGACCATGGTGTAAAACAGTCCAGTCAGGCCCAGACCATGGTGTAAAACAGTCCAGTCAGGCCCAGACCATGGTGTAAAACAGTCCAGTCAGGCCCAGACCATGGTGTAAAACAGTCCAGTCAGGCCCAGACCATGGTGTAAAACAGTCCAGTCAGGCCCAGACCATGGTGTAAAACAGTCCAGTCAGGCCCAGACCATGGTGTAAAACAGTCCAGTCAGGCCCAGACCATGGTGTAAAACAGTCCAGTCAGGCCCAGACCATGGTGTAAAACAGTCCAGTCAGGCCCAGACCATGGTGTAAAACAGTCCAGTCAGGCCCAGACCATGGTGTAAAACAGTCCAGTCAGGCCCAGACCATGGTGTAAAACAGTCCAGTCAGGCCCAGACCATGGTGTAAAACAGTCCAGTCAGGCCCAGACCATGGTGTAAAACAGTCCAGTCAGGCCCAGACCATGGTGTAAAACAGTCCAGTCAGGCCCAGACCATGGTGTAAAACAGTCCAGTCAGGCCCAGACCATGGTGTAAAACAGTCCAGTCAGGCCCAGACCATGGTGTAAAACAGTCCAGTCAGGCCCAGACCATGGTGTAAAACAGTCCAGTCAGGCCCAGACCATGGTGTAAAACAGTCCAGTCAGGCCCAGACCATGGTGTAAAACAGTCCAGTCAGGCCCAGACCATGGTGTAAAACAGTCCAGTCAGGCCCAGACCATGGTGTAAAACAGTCCAGTCAGGCCCTGGGCATAGTGTAAAATAGTCCAGTCAGGCCCAGACCATGGTGTAAAACAGTCCAGTCAGGCCCTGGGCATAGTGTAAAATAGTCCAGTCAGGCCCAGACCATGGTGTAAAATAGTCCAGTCAGGCCCAGACCATGGTGTAAAACAGTCCAGTCAGACCCAGGCCATGGTGCAAAACAGTCCAGTCAGGCCCAGACCATGGTGTAAAACAGTCCAGTCAGGCCCAGGCCATAGTGTAAAACAGTCCAGTCAGGCGCTGGGCATATTAGGGAATATCTGACATGGAAGTCTAGAGATGTTGCAGTAGTGTAGATGGGATAAGAGCAGTTGAGGGGTGATACTCACACATGTATTTGAGGCCTTGGTATGTAACTTTCTTATGTTTTTTACTTCTGTATTATCTTATTGCAGTTTTCATCCCTACTCCTAGTTATTTCTTTTATTATATTTACATAAAGCAACTTTATCCAAGCTTCTTTACATAGTTAAGTGTAGTGTTGGGCAATGTTTACAGAGCAAGGACTGAGCATAACAAATAATTGGTTTTGTTACTAAGGCAAGATCATGGTCATGGACCCAACAGGTCTAGCCGAGAGATCAGGAGAAGAGAAGTAAAGACCTCTAAGTCATATGAGGGGTGGACAGAGAAAATAAATGGATCGTCAAGGAGGTGCAAAAGGTGTATAGGTAGCCCTCGGTTTACTCCGGGTCTGTTTATGTCAAGTCACAATATTGCCAGTTCTTCCACCGACGCTCCATAAGTTCCCATCTTCATCTAAGCCCATTTCCCTATGCAGAGAAGGACTTGCAGATGTAGCCTGCAGATGTGGGAGTTCCCAGCCTCCTCTGCAACGCCCTTGGGTGCTTTTCAGCACTTCTCCAGAGCCTCCACAGCCTCCTCTCCAGCACATTGTCTTCGTCAACTCTTGCCCAATGTACAATAAGATATTTTGTAAATAAGTATCAATCACACATCCAGTACCCTTATTATTTCACACCTCAGAAAAGCTCTCTTTATCTAGGTCTTATCTGCGTTATAAGATGTGTTTAATAGTATTAATTTCAGAGCTTTAAATATTATATAACTTATATATATTACTTATGTCAATTTTGAGTGGGTCCTGGAATGTAATTCATTGACTTCCCATTGATTTACACTATATAATTAGAATTCATTTATATTGACTTCCTCCCCAAACTGTTCCTGAACCCTGGCATAAAAAGAGGGCTACCAGTATTTATGTGAAATTAGCGGCTATTACATTGAAAGCGTGCAAGGAGGGAGGGAGAGCAGAAACGGACTGGGCAGAAAGTGGTAATGGAACTGTGAATGTAAAGATATGTTTACAGCTTATGTAGGAGCAAGGCAGCGAAGACTTATAGTCAAGGGTTAGGAGTTAGCAGCTGTGATACTGGATTCAGCCATGATACTGACAGCTGATTGGCTAGGAAACAACTGCACAGCTCATTGGCTAGGACGGGGAAGCTCACACAACAAATTTCAAATGTTCATTGAATTAAAAATAGACAGAATTTCTCAATAAAATGATTCCATATGAGATGCCCAATCAGACGATTAAAACAGGATGTGCCTCAGACTTCCATATACCATTACGTTTTCATGTAAATTATGTTTTAAAATACACAACTTTCACTATCAATAACTTCGACTTTTTTTTTTTTTGTGTTACTTTTAAATATGATGTGGGCAGAAGCAACTTTTGCCCATATCAAGTTCTCTTGTGGACCGCCATGTGCACATGTCTGCTTCATCTTCTGTGTGTCTCTTGACAGTACCTGCAGACCCCTTTCCTGCGTTCCTTTGCTTCCTACATTCTGTATCGCACAAACAGCCCCTTTGACCGAAGGGTTACTACTCTTGAGTGGCACCCCACTCACCCAAACACGGTAGCAGTCGGGTCAAAAGGTGGGGACATCATCCTGTGGGACTATGAGGAGCTCAACAACACACTCATCCCAGGGGTAAGTCCGTGCTCTCTGGTGCAGTCATTCCTTAACCTTCCTGGCGGTATGACTATTTCAGTATTTAGGATGTTAAAGCGGTACATTCTAAAATACTGACATAATCATACCGCCTTTAGACACCAATACCCCCTTCCCCCTCTCCTCCTCCCTTTCCCCTCTCCTCCTCCCTTTCCCCTCTCCTCCTCCCTTTCCCCTTATCCTCCTTCCTTTCCCCCCTTCCTTTCCCCCCTTATCCACCCCGCCTCCATTTCTCCCTCATCATCCTTCCCTCCCCCCAACTCATCCTTCCCTCCTCCCACTCATCCTTCCCTCCTCCCACTCATCCTTCTCCTCCCCCCACTCATCCTCCTCCTCCCCCCACTCCTCCTCCCCCCCACTCATCCTCCTCCTCCCCCCCACTCATCATCTTCCTCCTCCTCTCCCCCACTCATCATCTTCCTCCTCCTCTCCCCCACTCATCATCTTCATCCTCCTCTTCCCCCTTATCCTCATCTTCCCCCTCTTCCCCCCTCTTTCACACTCCCCTTTCCCAATCACACTCCTTTCCCACTCACACAAGACGTGAGAGGGGGGATGAAGGAAGAAAAAAGGAGGAAGGATAAGGCGGGAGGAGGGGGAGGAAGATGGGGAGGAGCAGGAGGAACATGGGGGGGAGGAGGAGGAAGATGGGGAGGAGCAATGGTGTGCTGAGGGGGCCAGGCAAACTCAGCAGCACTGGGCCCCCTCCACATCCTCCCTGCAGTAACCCTGAGTGTTACCGATTACCGGTTTAGGAAGAGAGAGTCACACTTGGGGTTACCGCTAGGAAGGTTAATGGAGCACTGTAGTGCTCGTACAGTCGGGTTTCATTTGTTTACTTCTTGTAACATCTCATTAAAATCAGTATTTAAAGCAAATAAATTCAGTGTAGCATTTTCAGTGTAGCAGCTTGATTTCTCCCCTTAATAGGTGTCCAGGGGGAGGGCAATATCTGCAAAGGATGTTGTTTTGTTATTATTTTCTGTCATGCCCAGTTTGGATATTGATATTATTATTATTGTTGTTATTTTTCCCTTTTATTTGTAATATGTCAACATGTTCTGTATACAGGGGTTAAGTAGAAAACAATATTGACACATTGCAAAAGAATGGAGGGCCCTGTCTTTGAGCTCAGAATCTAACATACATAGTGCCTACCCTGAGGCACCTCACAAGACTGAAAACTTGCAAACTTTCAATCTAAAGGGTTTGGGAGGTGATAGATGCAATAGGCCCAAGCAAGGAAGTTGTCTGTATGTTGCAGTGTAGATTTTGGGTGTTAGTAATATTATGCTATGTTGTATGCGGTTGTGCCGAATTAAGACTTAAAGTTATAGGCTTCTTTAAACATATATGTTTTTAATGAATGTCTAAATGGTTTGAGGCAAGAAGTTCCATTGAGTAGGTGCAGCATGAGAAACGTCTTGAAGGAGGGAGTGAGAGAGCAGAGCAAAGAATGGCGGGTGGGCAAGTATTTTGATACGAGACTAGAGATATGGATAGTATCTGCCCAGCAGGATGTTCTGTTAGAAGTCTCTATCTCCTACCCTGGACACATGCTATGGGGTGGAGAGAAGTAAATCTGCTGAAGAAATAAAACATTAAACCAATGAAACCATTGTTTGAGCACCCAGCAGCCTGGGTATTAGATCTGCCCTCTCATACTCCCTCTCCCTTACAGATCGGAGCTGGAGGGTGTATCACAGGAATGAAGTTTGATCCGTTTAACCCCAACCAATTATATACCTCGTCAGTGGCTGGCAGTACTATATTGCAGGACCTTACTGGGCGTACTGTCCAAGTGTTTACCAATACAGAGGACTGGGCGTAAGTAAACTTCTGACGTACTTGAGGGAAGTGAAATTGAGACTGGAAGAATCAGCACAAAATATGCCTTAAAAAACCCCTAACACAGTGGGGCAAGTTGATCATCGCTTAAAGGGACATGGAAGTTACCAAAACTGTATCTTTTGCAACATTTAATTAGTGATCTGCAGTATATAATAATTATTTGTGTTTATTCTGCGACAACAACATTTTATTTTTATTTTTGAAAGTCTTGCAGACACTTTGCTCCACCCATACAAAATAGTGGCTCAACTACGCATTGATTACCCAATGTATACATGTTCTGATTAGTTGAAACCTATGTTATTAACAATTTGATGAGTGGAGCTATGCCAATACAAATTAGGATTATTGAATATGTGCATTTTAGTTTATTTAACTTGTTTGGTATACGTTAAACTTGTTTTACTGAACTTGGGGGAAAAAGGCTGAATGTTATAGAATGTAAATAAATAAAGCAGCCTCTAGTTTATTTTTTATTTTTTTAATGGAGTTGCTCAGTCATGTCCCACTCTATGTGATCTCATAGACAACACACCATGCTGATCCACTTGGTTCCACTGTATTTTGTTTATATATTGGATATGGTTGGGAAGGGGAAATAAAAACAATTATTTATTTACATTTAAAATAAAGATAAAAACATTTAAAAAGAATCCGATTAAAACAGAAGTCTCCCTTTGTTTTTAATTTTTTGCAGTTATTTTGTGTGTGTGTGATTTTATATATATATATATATATATATAATATAGTAACTTCTTATTAGGACTTGGTGTTCTTATTACTCAATTTTATCTCCGTGGACTAGCAAAGTCCTTATTAGTTATATCATGGATTTATACTTTGTGGTTACCATATACCATATGATAAGTGTTTATTGAACAATACTATAGATTTCTTTAGGGATATATTAATTGATATCTTATAGTGTACTTTGTTTTCACATAATGAGGGTCTCTTGTGTAAATTCTTACTCCACTGAGTTACCCTAGGATTAGGGGCTGAACGCTCCCTCCTAATCTAGGGTGGCTATATTTTCTTGATCGTTATTGAGCTCAGACAATCTGTATTATTATTTTTCCTTATTTCTTATTCGCTTTCATATAGCTTTATATTCTGGATCCTATATATTCCACTCTATTATAGCAAAAGGAGATTATCTTATGCTGGGTCTCACTGTGCTGAATTACCTTCAAGTAAGGGGCTAAACGTTCCTTTCTTATGTATCAGAGTGGCTATATATTCATTGTTTGTTATAAGGCTAAATATGCTGGTGTTTCTTATATAGATCACTCTATTTTAGTACAGTAAGGGTCTCTTATGTGGCTTGTTGAACGTTGAGTTACCCTCAGATAAGGGGCTAAGCGCTCCTTTCTAGTATGTCAGAGTGGCTATATTGCTATTTCGCTATGGGGCTCCATAGTAGTGTGATTCCCCTTTGAGATAGACGCCATTAGGGTGTTGAAACGTACATCGGGGCACTAGGACTTCCGGGTCTGACGTCAGTAGCCGGAAACCCATACAAAGCTTGTAGGGATACTACTTATTAGTAATGAACGCTGAAAGCTAGTAGAATAAACCAGCATACTACTATGGAGCCCCATAGCGAAATAACAATATAGCCACTATGACACACTACAACGGAGCGCTTAGCCCCTTATCTGAGGGTAACTCAGCATTCAACAAGCCACATAAGAGACCCTTTCTGTACTAAAATAGAGTGATGTATATAAGAAACACCAGCATAGACCTGTATTTAGCCTTCTAATGAGCAATGAATATATAGCCACTCTGATACATTAGGAAGGAACGTTCTCTATTTATTTTTTTAATTGGTGAATATGAATTGCATTAAAACGTTAGGGCATTACAGTGGTCCTACACGGGACTAACCATATAACTATGGTGTATTTTTCTCTAGGATGTGGTACTGCAGCCTGGACGTGTCAGCCAATCAGCAGTGTGTAGTTACTGGAGATAATGTTGGCAACGTGGTCCTACTGGAGACCTGTGGAAAGGAGGTGTGTGTTATTCCCTGAGTGACTATCCATTCCTTAAGTTGGTTTCTTGTTCCAGTTTCCTGCACTCACCCAAAATCTCTCTCTGTTCAGATCTTGAAGCAGAGACTACACAAGAAAAAAGTGACACACGTGGAGTTTAACCCTCGCTGTGACTGGCTGCTCGCCACTGCCTCTGTAGACCAGACTGTGAAGCTCTGGGATCTAAGAAAAATCAAAGATAAATCCAGCTGCTTGCACACATTAACTCATGTGCGTGGTGTAAGCTCTGGTAAGTACTAGTGTCTGTGTCCGTGCGTCAGTCTGTGTCCGTGGTCTTGTATTTTTTACATCTGGATCTAACTGACTCCATTTTTTTTGTAGCTTATTTCAGTCCTTGGGATGGAGCAAAGCTTCTTACCACTGACCAGCACAGTGAGATCCGCGTCTACTCTGCATCTGATTGGTCCAAACCTCTACACATCATACCTCACCCTCACCGCCAGTTCCAGCACTTGACTTCTATAAAGGTAAATTGCACTAATTATTTAGAGTTCTGTCCCTATGAGGCCATGGAAGAATTTGTATCAATTAGGTCATAAAGGAGCAGTAAATATATAAAGTGAGCAGTGGACTGTAAATGACTAACTTTTAATCCTTTCAATCGTGGAAAAGCAACCTCTGGCAGTAACTAAATTCCTGTGCGTAAAAAATATATGGAAAACTGACCAAGACCTTAAAGGTATCTGGCTAAGACGAGCCTTTGGGTAAAAGGTTTAATCACAGACCAGCTTATCCAAGTTATCAGTCACCTTCAATGATCCAACATAAATAGATGGGTAAAAATGTGACTGAAGAGCTCTCCTCTGGATAACAATCTTAGAAAGAAAAGATTGTTCAGAGTACACTTGCAGGCCAAAGAAATCTATTTTTTCAATAGAATTTCTCCATGAACACGTGCAAAGCAGCCCCAAAACATGTCACATTTTATGCCTCTAGCCCATGTAGCCTGGATTAACCACTTCCTGATAGCTTGGAGCCTGAATGCATGTGCTTATGTAGTGAAAAATGGAGAAATTATGGAGGTTTTTTTTACCACCTGTTACCGTCTTTATCTCAAAACAATGGTTTACAGTTTTATAATTTAGAATAAATAATGTTGCTATATGCAAATATAAATAAGTAGTTTTCAAAATTCTGTAATATACTCTGTGTGTGTGTGTGTGTGTGTGTATATATATATATATATATATATATATATATATATATATATATATATATATATATATATATATATATATATATATATATATATTTTATCTTACAGTAGTCATTATTTTTTTTTTTAATTCTTTTTTTTTTCTTTTTTTTTAAACTGTACTTTGACATTTGATTTTACTGGGTTCTTCCAATAAGCAAACTAAAATGTACTGCGACACACCTAAGAAGGACTGTATTTTAAGTTGCCTTCTGTATGTGGATGAAATAGAGGTTTTGGCTTTAATGTTTCATGGGGTCTTTATTCTGTCTGTCTCTGTTTGATCCAGGCCACCTGGCACCCTCGATATGACCTGATAGTTGCTGGACGTTACCCAGACCCCCTCTTTCCTGGCTACAAAGCAGATGAGCTGCGAACCGTAGACGTGTTTGATGGACAGACAGGAAACGTTGTATGCCAGCTCTACGACCCATATGCGTCTGGCATTATCTCGGTGAGGCATTACCTGGCACTGCCACTTCTGTAGGAGGGCTATGTATATCTACTATGTGAATTGGAAGCTGGTACAACAGCATCGATTAAGTGACTCGCTCTGCTTGATCTACACAGCATTGTGCATACTTGCCTGTGAAGTAGAGAATGGTGTAATTCCACCTGTTGTACACCTGTAGTGTGCATAATCTGTGTGTGAACAGGAGGCTGGTGACACCTCCTTTTGTACTACATTATAATGTATGCTTACACTGTGGAGGCTGGCTCTTTCACATCTGCTAAATTAGTAGTCCATACAAATTCACTAGGGATATATATATATAAACATTTTTCTTTATGGATACACATAGCCATGTCTTAATAAGATGGCTTTCAAAAGGGCAAAGAATGCAAGTCCACCTATTTTTATTTTTATTTTTTTTGCTATGTAATTTTCACTAACATGCATTTAAACCTTCAGTTGAGTTATATGATACTTTTAAAATGCTTTGGATATCCAGAAGAAAGCTATGAGAGGTCCTGATTCAGGTCAAGGACCTCCTATTGACTACCGCTATTGTAGCAAAAAAATAAATAAATCTCCAGTAATTGTCTGCCAGACCCTCTCACTGTTACATTGTGTACACCCCCTCTGTATCTAATTGCTCTAAATATTGTTAAATAAATCAGTTCACTTTTGAGGCATATATAAATTGTATGTCTCTTATTTTGCTCCTGTTCTCCTGGATAGCTGCAGTGAGGTACTGAGAGACTCTGTAGGTAGGTTTGACTGTGACAAGTCTTCTCAAGCCCCCTAAAAAGAAGCAGAGCTGGAGTCTCTTGGTAGCCTAGAAGTGCTGATTTCTGATGCAAGGACCCTGGCCTATACGGATCCAGATATCAGGGTGCTGGTGCCAAGAGTTCCAAGAACCCCATGGTCCTTGTAAAATATATGTGAGTTGGCACCAAAAACATTTTAGCTTTGGGCTTTAATAAGTTCATCACACTCACAGAATCCATTCAAAAAAGCAAACCGGGATATGGAGGGCTTTGTATTGCAGTCATATCTAATTTGCATTCATTTTGTTTTCCTCCCAGCTCAATAAATTTAACCCCATGGGAGACCTGCTTGCTTCAGGAATGGGTGAGTTTACTAATGGACCACTTGTACTTGTACACTACTGTACTTTTAAAGGGTCTCAATGGTCCTTAAAATTAAACAACTCCCTGTTGGTGAGTCCCTTTAACTATGTGTTCTTTTTTGTTACTTGAATCCATTTGAACTTCAGTATTAAGCATTGTGTTAACTATTTTCCCCAACGGATGCATTATCAAAAAAAAATAACTCCTTTCTTGTTTGTGATACCTTCTAACTTCCCCTATTTCTTCCTCCGCCATGACACCTCCCCTGCCCGTCTCCCGCTCCTCCTACACACAATGATCTATTCCCCTTCTTGTCCAGGTTTCAACATCTTGATCTGGAGCCGTGAGATTTTGCTGATGATGAAACAAGAAGAGATGATGAAGGCTTTAAGAGCAAAAGGATTCCAAGGACGGGAGAGCCGAAAGGAGCAAAACAACGGTCCTCACCACTCGAACAAAGACAAATCTAGCATGAAGCCCACCACCAGCACCGAGACTGGCAAAACCAGGACTGTTTTAAAGGACTCAACTAAAACACAGAGAGGAAAGCACAAAGAAACAAAGAAGTAACGTGTGACTTGCCCCTTCCACACATGGTCCAGATTGTCACAGGACCATCATCATCATCCATGGCTGCTGTAACCAAACTCCTAGAGTGCCTTATTGCACTTTAATTACAAAGGAGTGCAGCGTTACAGCGAGATGACACTTTTTTTTTGTTATTGTTATGTTTTTTTGGATTTTTTTTGTACATAGTTAATGTAACAAAAGAATGTTTTGAAATACGCCTGTTCCTATTTAACAAAAATAGAAGAAAAGTAGTAAAATGCCTGATAAAATGGAGATAATATTATTATTATTTTTTGTATGATTGACTGAGTTTTGTAGTACTATTTAGTGTTCCTCTTGGCAGGGGTATTGAGTAGTTTGTGTCTGCCTCATGTTTCAAGCAAATTGTGGCAGTTTGTAACAAGAGACACACAAATGCTAGCTTTTTTTTCTTTCGTCCCTGTTTTTATACTATAATATATAGTATATACATTTCTGTTTTTGCCAGAAGGATATCAGATTACTCTTCATGAGAGGCTGGAAATGGATACGCTTTTTATTAGACTGTGTGCTGATCCAACCTGTAAATACTGTAAACCTAAGTAAATAAATTCCCTTTTTTTTTATTTTTTTTACATTACTTTTGTGTACTAAATATTCAGATATTGCTTCAAACATAGAATTTATACTGTTTGTATTGAGACTTTATATATGTGATGAATACACACACACCCACAACATCTACTACACAGTCTAGGAAACGGCCCTACGCTGGTGAGAGGCATTGAGATCGAAACACTACTGTCTGGGGTTATCTTTCCGGGGCTTTGCTTAAAGATGTGTAATACAGCTGGCATATGCTTAAAAAAAGCCAGGTTTGAAATGGTATTTGGATTTAAGAGCTGAGCCTTTGTGGGCACATTTGCATGTCCCTGCCCAAGTTCCCAGAATGCAGTGTAATAACTGTATTTCTCAGATTTCTGAGCAGGAAGCAAGTTTTGTAACTTGTTCTAGACGTTCAAATGTGAGCACAAATGTACTATTTATTTACTATATATTTTGCAAAGTCTTTTTTGATATCGTGCCATATGTACTACTATTATGCAAACTAAGGGATGCAGGAATTGCAGTAAATATCTGCTCATGGATTGAGAGCTAAAAGACAGGAAGCAAAGGGTTGTTGTAAATGGAACATACTCCGATTGGACTAATTTAGAGAAATGGGCAACTAATTGTTGTTTAATACAAATGTAAAGTTATGCATCTGGGAAGGAAAAATATCCATGCAATTTATAATCTTAATGGAGCAAATCTCAGGGTATCAGATATTGAAAGGGATTTGGGAGCTTGTGGACAACCACCTAGGTAACAGTGCTCAAAGCCAAGCAGCAGCTGCAAAGGCCAATAAAATATTAGCATGTATTAAGAAGGGTATAGAAGCAAGGGAAGCAAATATAATTCTGCCACTATACAAATCTCTAGTACGCCCTCATTTGGAATATGGAGGACAATTTGGGGCACCACTTCATAAAAAGGACATTTTAGAGCTGGAAAAAGTACAGAGAAGGGCAACAAAACTAATAAGGGGAATGGAGGGGCTAAGTTATGAAGAAAGACTAACCAAATTACACTTATATTTTCTAGAAAAAATGTGTCTAAGAGGAGATATGATTACCCTATATAAATACATCCAGTGCCAAGAGGTTTTCAACTGACAAGAGGACATCCCTTGAGGTTAGAATTAAAAAGATTTCACCTTAAAGAAAGAAAAGGGTTCTTTACAGTAAGGGGGGTTAATCTGTGGAATTCTCTACCAAAGGAGGTTTTGACAATGGATTCTACAGATAAATGTAAAAAGTGATTGGATATATTTTTAAATTAAAAGGGCATTTAGGGTTATCCTGTATAACTAGAGAGGGAGTATTGATCCAGATTGGAATCTTGATCACCAGTATCTGGGGTCAGGAAGGATTTTTTTTTTTCCCTTTTGAGACAAATGGCAAAATTTCACTTGGGTTTCTTTCTGTTTGTGCTGCACTCTGGGAAACTGGGCTGGGACATGCTTATGAGCCCACAATTAATTTTCACCCTAAAATCCAAATGCCACTTTATGAATGTGTTTATGTGTATACAGTGAATATAAAAAAGTCTACACACCCCTGTTAAAATGTCAGGTTTCTGTGCTGTAAAAAAATGAGACAAAGATAAATCATTTCTTTTTCCACCTTTAATGTGACCTATAAACTGTACAACTCAACTGAAAAACAAATTGAAATCTTTTAGGTAGAGGGAAGAAAAAATATATAAAAAAAAAAATTATGATTGCATAAGTATGCACGCCCTTAATCTAATACTTTGTTGAAGCCCCTTGTGATCAGTCTTTTTGGGTATGAGTCTATCAGCATGGCACATTGTGACTTGGCAAGATTTGCCCACTCTTCTTTGCTCTGTCAGATTGCGAGGGCATCTCCTGTGCACAGCCCTCTTCAGGTCACCCCACAGATTTTCAATCGGATTCAGGTCTGGGCTCTGGCTGGGCCATTCCAAAACTTTAATCTTCTTCTGGTGAAGCCATTCCTTTGGTGATTTGGATGTATGCTTTGGGTCGTGGTCATGCTGAAAGATGAAGTTCCTCTTTATGTTCAGCTTTCTAGCAGACGCCTGAAGGTTTTGTGCCAATATTGACTGGTATTTGGAACTGTTCCTAATTCCCTCTGTCTTAACTAAGGCCCCAGTTCCAGCTGAAGAAAAACAGCCCCAAAGCATGATGCTGCCACCACCATGCGGGTATGGTGTTCTTTTGGTAATGTGCAGTGTTGTTTTTGCGCCAAACATATCTTTTGGAATTATGGCCAAAAAGTTCAACCTTGGTTTCATCACACCATAACACCTTTTCCCACATGCTTTTGGGAGACTTTAGATGTGTTTTTGCAAAATGTAGCCTGGCTTGGATGTTTTTCTTCGTAAGAAAAGGCTTTCGTCTTGCCACTCTACCCCATAGCCCAGACATATGAAGAATACGGGAGATTGTTGTCACATGTACCACACAGCCAGTACTTGCCAGATATTCCTGCAGCTCCTTTAATGTTGCTGTAGGCCTCTTGGTAGCCTCCCAGACCAGTTTTCTTCTCGTCTTTTCATCAATTTTGGAGGGAGCTCCAGTTCTTGGTAATGTCACTGTTGTGCCATATTTTCTCCACTTGATGATGACGGTCTTCACTGTGTTCCATGGTATATCTAATGCCTTGGAAATTCTTGTGTACCCTTCTCCTGACTGATACCTTTTAACAATGAGATCCCTCTGATGCTTTGGAAGCTCTCTGTGGACCATGGCTTTTGCTGTGGGATGCGACTTAGAACATTTCAGGAAAGATCAACTAGAGCAGCTGAACTTTATTTGGGGTTAATCAGAGGCACTTTAAATGATGGCAGGTGTATGCTGACTCCTATTTAACATGATTTGGAATATGATTGCTTAATTCTGAACACAGCTACATCCCCACTTATAAGAGGGTGTGCAGACTTATGCAACCACATTATTATTATTTTTTTTTCTTCCCTCCACCTAAAAGATTTCAGTTTGTTTTTCAATTGAGTTGTACAATTTATAGGTCACATTAAAGGTGGAAAAAGTTCTGAAATGATTTATCTTTGTCTAATTTTTTTACAGCACAGAAACCTGACATTTTAACAGGGGTGTGTAGACTTTTTATATCCACTGTATATATATATATATATATATATATATACATATAAACATTTACATACATACATATCCCATATATAGTTGTGGACCAAGAACGCTGTTCATAATGTTTGCGATGTTGGTCACGCAGTTGCGACCTCGCAACTGCGAGATTTGCAGGGTGCACGACTTAGGCTGAATGAGCGCCAAAGGCAATCATCGGGGAAGCCTCACGAAGTGAGGCGAACCGTGTATGGCGCACGACTTAGACTGGATAAGCGCCAAAGGCACTCATCTGCAAAGCCTCACAAAGCGAGGCGAGCCGTGTCTGGCGCAGGGCTTAGGCAGAGCGTAACTCTAAAAACAAAAACAAACATATAAAAAAATATATATAATAACACACTCACAGACAGGACAGGGGTAGAGCCAGGAAGCCTGGGATTGAGGTTACAAGCGAATTAGAGCAATATTTGGGGGTTTTCGTCAATCCAAAATCGGCTAAGCAAGAAAAAAAATAGCGGACGAAAAACTTAAAAAAATCTGAAACTGCATGAAAACAAGACTGAGCAAAGCCAGGCACACAGGACTTGGAAAACATACGACGGCAAAGACAGTAACACTTACACCAACAACGCCAGGCACGCCAGAAAATAAAACGCAAACATTGAACAGACACACAGAGGACAAACACACAGGGAAGAGACAGGGGGGAGATGGCAGACACATGGCATTCCCAAGCACTAAACTTGCAGGTTAACGACACCTGCAACAAACGGACTGTACAGTAGGCGGGAGGAAAGGCTCGCAATGAGCGCTGAAGGTGCTCTAAGGACCAAAAGCCTCACATTGTGTGGCAAACAGCTTTGCCAGCCTTACAATTTTAATCCTGTTATTTTTGACGGGCAAGTTCCTAGTATACATATAATACATACATCACATATATAGTTGTCAGTGTCCGGAACATTTGCGATGTTGGTCACGCTTTTGTGTCTCTCGCACAAAAAGGGGCGCAACTGCTCGCCTCGCGTGACGAGCCGTTGATGCGCGCATGACTTAGGCTGCAATGAGCGCCTAAACTCTGAAAAAATTCTGAAACAGGAGGAAAACGAGGCTCCGCAACGCCAGGCACGCAGAACTTAGAAAATACACGACGCAGAAGACAGTAACACACACAAACAACGTGGGACTTCGAAAATACACAACGGCGAAAACAGTAACACTTCTACTAACAACGCCAGGCACGCGGGACTTTGAAAATAAAACGAATGTAGGTACTCAGAGGAGCAAAAGCCTCACATTGGGTGGCAAACAGCATTGCCAGCCTTACAATATTTTTCCCGTCATTTTTGATATACAGTGGGGGGAAAAAGTATTTGATCCCCTGCTGATTTTGAACGTTTGTCCACCGACAAAGACATTTTCAGTCTATAATTTTAATGGTAGGTATATTTTAACAGTGAGAGACGGAATAAAAAATAATAACAAGAAAAACGCATGTCAACAAAAGCTATAAATTGGTGTGCAGGTCAGTGAGGGAAATACGTTTTTTATCCCCTATCAATCAGCAAGATTTCTGCCTCCCAGGTGTCTCTTATACAGGTAACGAGCTGAGATTAGGAGCACTCTCTTAAAGGGAGTGCTTCTAATCTCAGCTCGTTACCTATATAAGAGACACCTGTCCACAAAAGCAATCAATCAGATTCCAAACTCTCCACCATGGCCAAGACCAAAGAGCTGTCCAAGGATGTCAGGGACAAGATTGTAGACCTACACAAGGCTGGAATGGGCTACAAGACCATCGCCAAGGAACCAGCATTACAGGTAGATCTATTTTACCATTGAAGCGTCTATTTCTATATCATCTTAGAGACACCAGTAGACTCACAGTTACTTTCCTATTTCCTAAAGCTGCAAAAGGCTGGGTTGTATATCCAAGTGGAGGCCTAGAAGTTATTTTCATTATAAAATATATTTTGGGAGATGGTAGGTATCTATATAAAAAAGGGAATATTTAATACTACCAATGTCTTGTTATTCCCATAATGAGAATATAATATTTTCCATAAATACTGTGATAAGTGTGAGTTCAAAAGCATTACAAAATGAGGGCAAATTCTTCCAATATTGTCTAGAACTTATAAAGGGCATTGTGTCACTACGGCTATTTGCTTATTTATATCAATGGTTTGCTTGCTAATCAGACTACAGGTAGAGCAGATGTGTGGTGGTACTATGGAGGACTAAAACTTAGACAAGTGTTGCCACCCGACTGACAAGGAACGTGTGCATTAATACAATTAGTGATGCCCATTTACCTGCTTCCTGAAAAAGAACTAGGTTTTACTGCAACACAAATCTACAAAGGCCTTGACTGGATTTAAGAGATCTACCCCAAGTGGTAGCTTTGATGACATTGACTTCATTGGAGTACCCCGTGCACTACCAGACAAAATCAAGGCCAGAAATCAAATTGCAGCTGGATTTGAATCCATGTTCAACTGGTGGGTGACAATGAATAAGAACGTTGACTGGATAAATTATATCTGCTATAATCAACAAAGATTTGTGACCTATACAAGAGATGCCATACAATTTTTGGCTGAACAACTAGGTAAAACAAGTCTGATGACGTGGAAAAAACGCATGGCCCTTGACATGCTTCTAGCAAAAGAAGGAGGTGTTTGTAAAATGTTTGGCACTGCCTGCTGCACCTTCATTCCTAATAATATGGCACCTGATGTGACAGTTACCAAAACCCTGGAGGGATTGTCCGCCCTCTCAAATTAACTAACAGAAAATTCAGAGATGGAAAACCCATTCACTAGCTGACTTCAGTTGTGGTTGGGAAGATAGAAAGACATAGCCCTCTTTGTGATGACTTCAATCAGGTCATACTTGCCATTTTGGTCACTTGTGGTTCCCTGCGCAAAGGGTACTAATACAGAAATAGATTGACACGACCATCACCTAAAAAGAATACCTATAAGAAACTTTGCAATTCTTCACCTCACTCAAACCTAATGACATGGAAGAAGAAAAATACGAGAATCATGTCTAACATCAAGGCCCATCCCCATGAAGGACACATTCAAACTCTTGCTCATTGGCATTACAATACGCTAATACATATATCTGCTTCAAAAGAATAAAGATGCAAAGACCTATCAGAAAACCACATACTCCTTGTCTTCTGCCTGAAGATCTGCACGCGATGGCCTATTGCTTTGACCAGAAAATCTCACCATCCAGAAGAAAGTGATCCACCTGTTTATCGTTTACAGTATGGAAAAAGAAGAAGCTACCTAAGTGTGATGTGTAAGACTAGGATTGTATGAAGTTTGTCTGAGCATATGCTTTCATTGTATTGTCATTTTCCTTTTTTCTACTCTTTACTATACCTGTCTTCCTTTTTACTTTTGCTAGGCTTCTAAAATGTTTGCACATTATTCTACCAACTTTCTAGGATCTAGTACTAACATCCGATAAGGAATAGTAATTTGGGAAATAATCATTTATCTTGCATACACTCTGGGTTATTAGTCATATCAGTGAAAACGTTATTGTTTATTAAAATACATCTATCATATAAATGCCTCATAAGACAATAAGTATAAAGGAAATTGGTTCTATGGCCTAGTTATTGGTAATTGGTTGAAGAATTAAGTAAGGCCATTTTCTCTGCATTAATCATTGTATTTTCTTTACATATGTGGACTTTTATATCTTTGGTACCGCAATCTGGACTTTACTGTTGGTAACATATAACAGCATATGTGGATGTTTTCATCTACTCCATTGGACCCTTTCCTTGTTATATACATTTCATCAAACAGGTGCTCACTTGTTTTCCTGGATCAATTGTTGTACTATTAAGATTTCATCTTTTCTTGCTTCTGCTGTATAATAAGTTGTAAAGCTTTCATTCAACTGACTTTAATATCTGGACTGTGAACTTTATGCTATGGATTCCATTATTGAGAGACTTTTTATATTATTCCACGAATCATATCGGATTAATAAACTTGCGATTTTCTAATGTATTTTGATGTTCTATGTAAAATTATGGGTTTTTTTTAAATGTTCTTTTTGGGAATGTATTAAGGTAAAAAGGTCAAAGGACTCTGTGAGATAAGATCAAATATCTCCATATTGTAGGAAACTCATATGACTGAAGTTTAAGAGATCCAGTCTCTTTTATTATCAGTCTCAAGATCTTACCTCTACTTCCTAATAAGTTTATCTTTTTATTGTTTAGTTATATGTGTGAAATTTATATTAAGATTATACCCTGTCATATTTGTATTCTTTCCTTTTGATGACAATTTCATTGTTATAGGGGGAGTGTTTGGGAAAATAATACAAATATTCTTACATTATTTAGTAAATATATACATCATTCATCACTTTTGTGACACTTTTTTTTAGCCCTGAAACAGTAGTTTTTCATTGTAAGGCATTAGTTGTGAAATAGTTAAATCTACATGACCCATGACTTGGCAATTTCAGTTACAGACAGTACACAGATTTTTATACATAATAAATATGTATTTTCCATCATCCCCAAGGTCTAAAAAAGTGTTATTTACTGCGCACAAGTGTATCATATAAAGTAAATGTACGCATAAATGTTACCAAAGTATGTGTTATATTCTTATTTGATATCATATATAAATTAATCATTGGTTGGTAGTGGGTTGTACCATGTTGCTAGATGAATCTTTTCATTTTCTTATGTAAACAAGTTTAAGGGAACAAGTGTCTGGATATATTTCTGTTAGTAGTAGTCAGTTTTCCAGCCGGTCAGCAGCAGCCATGTTGGGTTTTGCTGCTGATCCACATTTCTTCCTAATAAACTCTAATAATGAGAAAATTACCAGAAAACTCTGCTTTTTGTTGCCAATGACTAATTTCAGAGTGGGAGGTGATTTGTGACTATGATTTCTTCCACAACAAGCTAGTGTGTACCCCTACATGTGTATGCCTATAGTTTTATTTTATATATGTTTATTTAGGTACCCTTCTCATATTGGGGATTCAAGAAGGTGTATATCAGGAAAATCTACTTCCCGTGGGTGCTTCAGGCCGCTTTTATTTTATTTTTTTGCTAACTGACATTGCCCAATGATGAGGATTCAGTGTACCAGCTCCTTCTAGAGCAATTGTAAGAGACATTTTGCAATTTACTTTGGTCTCAGGTATCCATCAGCTCTCGGGCCAATCCATATTTGCAGCCTTCGGTATATCCGGATGCCAGTTGCCAGACCCCCAGATCCTCCTAGTGCACAACCACCCGATGGGTTGTTATGGTAAGTCGTTTTATCTTTGTTACCGCAATTACTTCTAATGAGCATAGCCAGTTAAATTTAATCTCACATAATGTTAAAGGGTTTAACCCACCCTTTAACCTTCCTAGCGGTAATCTCGAGTATTGACTCAGGATTAATCTTCTCTTCCGAAATCGGTAACCCTGAGCCACATTCGGGGTTACCGCAGGGAGGATGTGGAGTGCTGCCGAGTTTGCCTGGGCCCCCTCAGCACACCATTGCTCTTCCCCATCTTCCTCCTCCCCCTTATCCTTCCTCCTTCCCCACTCTCACCTCTCAAGTCTTCTTCTTAGCCTCTGATCAGCTGCTGCTTCTGATCGGAGGTTCGCAGCACGTCTTATGCCTGGAATGTGCATTTGCTAATGACGTCACAAGCGCGTCACGTCATTAGCATATGCCGTTCAAGAGAAAGTCATAAGACGCGCTGCAAGCCTTTGATCAGCAGCAGGAGCTGATCGGAGGCTAAGAAGAAGAGAGAAGAGAGGGGTAAGGAGGAAGGAGGGAGGAGGGGGGGAAGGAGGAAGGAGGGAAGAGGAGGAGGATAAGGGGGGATGAGGGGGGGGAAGAGGAGGATGAGTGGGGAAGAGAAGGTGAGGGAAGAAGAGGAGGGTGAGGGGGAAATAGGGGTGAAGAGGAGGATGAGGGGGAAAGAGGGGTGAAGAGGGGTGAGGGAAGAAGAGGAGGGTGAGGGGGAAAGAGGGGTGAAGAGGAGGATGAGGGGGAAAGAGGGGTGAAGAGGGGGAAGGGGAGGATGAGGGGGAAGAGGAGGATGAGGGGGAAGAGGAGGAAGAGGAGAATGAGGGGGGAAAGGAGGAGGGTGAGGGGGAAAGAGGGGTGAAGAGGAGGAGGAGAGGGAAGGGGGGAAGAGGAGGATGAGGGGGAAAGAGGGGTGAAGAGGAGGATGAGGGGGAAAGAGGGGTGAAGAGGGGGAAGGGGAGGATGAGGGGGGAGAGGAGGATGAGGGGGAAGAGGAGGAAGAGGAGAATGAGGGGGGAAAGGAGGAGGGTGAGGGGGAAAGGAGGAGGATGAGGGGGAAGAGGAGGATGAGGGGAGAAAGGAGGATGAGTGGAAAGAGGAGGATGAGGGGGTAAAGGAGGATGGGGGGAAGATGAGGAGGATAAGGGGGGAGGATCAGGAGGATAAGGGGGAATGAGGAGGATAAGGGGGGAAAGGGGGCGGGCGGATAAGGGGGGAAATGGAGGAGAAGGAGGATAAAGGGAAAGGGAGGAGGAGAGGGGGAAGGGGTAAAGGTGTCTAACGGCGGTATGATTATGTCAGTATTTAGAATGCACAGCTTTAACATTCTAAATACTGAAATAATCGTACCGCCAGGAAGGTTAAAAGATGAAAGGCATTTCTAACCCATCAGACATACAAACCAGTGGCCATTTTTCTCCAGGAAACCCTCTTAAGGGGAGACAATATTCCAAATGTTTTAAACAAGCACTACCCCCATTTCTATGCCACAGGGCAGGACTCCAAGAGGGCTGGGGCAGCCATCCTTCTTCGCAAAGATTTCCCCTTTCAAATTGACTACAAAAAGGTGGACACACAAGGACATTTTGTTCTGCTATCGGGTAAAGTACAAGGTTGCAAGGTCTCTTTGGTAACCCTATATGCCCCGACCACGGACCCACATAATTTCCTTATTAGGCTCCTAAAATTTCTTAGAGTTCAAGATCTGGGACTGCTAATCTTAGGAGGTGATCTTAATCTTGTTTTAAACCCCAAGATGGATAGAACTAGAGTGTATAAATAGAGGAGATTTTCTAAAAAACTGAAACTAATTCATTCACTAATGTAGGACCTAAACATAACAGATGACTGGAGAGAAATGCACCCTGGGGATAGGGAATTCACATTTTTTTGGCGAGCACATCCCTAATTGACAACCTTAAAGCAACAAAATCAAACCTTGCACTTGGTTGGACCACTCGTTTCTACTCTTAACAACAACAATGGGGTTCGGCAATGGGTTTAGAAGCTACTGGAGGATGAACAAAATGTTACTGACCAATACGACGCTGCAAACGGATATTGCAAACCATATTGAGTTTTTCTTTCAAACTAATTCCACTCGAGAGTCAGGGTTGGAGTGGGTGTAGGTGGCTCATAGGATCCTCATAAGGGCGTCCTGCATAAAAATAGCCTTAAGATATAAAAAACAACAAAGGCAAAAGAAGAGAAACTAAAGAAATTACTTATAAATTTAGAAAAATCTAACCTCAGACACCCTGCGCAGCCAAATAGACGCAGCTAAACTTGAACAGGACGGAAAAAGCTATCAGATGGACGAATCATAAATACGTTTTGAAGGCAAATAAGCCAGACTCTATGCTGGCCAATAAACTTAAGAATAAATATTCCCATACAAACATATATCAGATTAAGGATAAAACAGGGCAGATTACAAAAACCCATCCAAAATTCCTGAGGCTTTTCGTCAGTTTTATCAGAAAAAATCTTCCACTAGGAATATGAATAATGAAGCAGTTATTAGGCAGTTTCTAAATTCATGCGATCTCCCAAACCTTACAAAAGGGAATTTGAACTTACTGAACAGCAAAATTACGGTGGAGGAAGTCACCGAGGTGATTAATAAGGCTAAGGAAGGTAAATCACCGGGCCCAGACGACAATATCGCCTGTTTGCTGATGACACTGACTGACCCCACCCACTTCATTCCAGCCCTGATGACTCTCTTGGCAAAGTTTAGTCAATATTCGGGTCTAAAAGTGAACTTGGACACTCTCCATTCAGATTTCCCCGTTCTGACTTGGAGGTCCTTCTCCTTAACTATAACTTTACATGGCCGGACATGTATATTAAGTATTTGGGAATTAACATTACAGCTAGTATGGAGACCCTATATAAAGCTAATTATCAGCCGCTCTCATCTCAATTCTCCAAGGACTTGCTTAAATGATCAAAATACCCTATATCGTGGCTAGGCTGAATCAACTCAAAAATAAACTTGCTACCTAGGCTTCTATACCTCTTTAGGTCTTTAAACATATTAGTGCTGGCTTAAGATCTGATGGATGTACAAAAACAGCTATCAAAATGTATATGGCAAAACAAACCTCCAAGGATTGCTGTGAAAATTTCAATGGGTGGGCTATCATGCCGCAATCTTAAGTGCTACTATAAAGCTGCTAGACTAGAATTAATTCCCATAGTTCATTCGGTGTCCCAGCAACCATTGTTGGTGTTTATTGAGAACTCCATGATGCGCCCCTACACTTGGGATACAGTAGTATGGCAAACTAGTCCGTGGCAGCTAGTAAAACACTCCAACAATCCCATTATCAGATTATCCCTTGCTAGTTGTGACTGGATCCAAAAAAGGTTCAATATTATTACAATTTTTTTGTCGCTAACACCTCTATTTCCCTTTCCCGACTACCCAGAGGGTTTAATCCAACTATCAGAGCACTGGTGGAGGTCAAAAGGGTTGGCTAGATTGGGATCTTGGCTGAAAGGAGTCTGAACTCCTTCAGTTTTAACAGTTGAGGGACACGTTCAATATTCCCTTGGAAGAACATTATAATTATTGCAGACTAAGACACGTGGCAATGTCTTTAGTAAAGGAATTGGGTAAACCTGTAATGACTTGGCTAACAACTATTAGCGCTAAAAACGCCCCTAATGAAGGGCATTCTAGGAATGTTGTATGACTCATTGACTACCCCCACACTGGACTATAGAGACAAATATATGACAGATTTGGAATCAGACCTTGCTCATAGACTAGAATTAGATTAATAGAAATAAATTTGGAGGTCGGCGGGGAAAGGGTCCTACACAGGGTGTATATTATTCCAGAACAGCTATCGAAGTGGAACTCCCGTGAAAATCCCAATTGCTTTAGGGGATGCTCCTCCATAGGATCGTTTATACATATCTGGTGGGCATGCCCAAGGGTTCAACTATTTTGGCAAGAAGTGATGGCCATAGCCAACGATATCTTTGACGTGCACTTGACATCTAGCATAGAAATGCGCTTACTGGGCCTTTTACCTCCCTCATTCCTACAACAACAACAAAAAATTACTACAATTTCTCATGTTAGCGGCCAAGAACCATACTGCCAAAAATTGGAAATCCAATATCTTGAAGGTTTGCTCTGTTAAAAAGAAAGTAAATTACATTATGCTCAATGAAAGATTGACACACATTTTGTCGGACACAATGCCTTTATTTTATGACATTTGGGGACCATGGGTAAATAGCCAGGAGGGTGTCTCAATTGGCTAAATTGAAAATGCCATTGCAACCTGTACATCTGGGTAGGGTCTGGGAGCCGGACGAGATCTGGAAGACCAACTGAGAAGGTATGTGGATATTTTGGTAATAAAGGTCCTTTGAGCAACGGAGGGCGTAGAGCGGATTGGGGACTGAGACCAATTCAAACGACTTAATTTATATCTTGCTTTTAGCTTATGTCTTTCTTTTGACTTTTTATTTTCTGTTGGAGTTTATGTTTATTGAAGTTTTATTGTTGTACATTACCATATCTATGTTAGGACATAACATTTTTCTACTGAGACTTCCCATTTAATCAGGACTATAGTTTTTTGGGCTATAAAGTCCTTTACGCCGGTTATTAGTTATTGGGATGTCAGGAGTACGGGAAACGGTAGAGCATATTTTCATAAATTAGACTCGAGCAAATTCTTAAAGATAACCATGTGGGCAACTTTGTGACAGCTCTTATTTAGAATAATGTCATGTAACAGTTGTAGGCAATCTAAAATATTTTAGAAAGAAAAAAAAACATCAAACTCACCCTGTTTGCTAAATCTCTTGACTTTGCAAGCAGCTTTTGTGAGTTAACACCACTTGAAATCCCTGCTAAAATTACCATAACATTTATAATTCATTTTGGCAAATCCCAGGCCGCTATACATTTTAATACAATGTAACAATCCGTGATGGCAGTTTGTGAAGGAATCATGGCGTGTAGTCCCCCTGTAGAAGGAAGCAGGAAGAGTCACACACTGATTTGTAGATCTCTGCATTGAGCTACTGCTGGCTTGAAGGTTAGCAAAGGGTTAAAATCCATATTTGAATGCAGTGTCTCTATTGGAAGGTACACTGTGCCTATGTAAGCAACTCTGGGTGTGTGGAAAACAAGTTATTTTTAAATAAATTAAATATGTATGTATATAGGATTACTCAATGTAATGTATGTGCATCTGATATAAGCAGCATATGTTAGATTAGATAAAGGGCAAAACAGGGAAACTTAGATATGCCTTTAATTTCCACCCTCAACCTCTCATTATCACACTATTAACATCCTGTTTATCTATGAATAACTTCTATTTACTTACAGTTCTTTTCTCTTTCAGGCAGCTGGAAACAGTCTCCCCCTGCTTTCTCTAACTTTAGAGTCACACAAATTGCCCTCACCTTACCAATCACCAACTAACAAATCACCTAGCACATCACTACTAACCCTCCCACTATGGCTACCATGATCAACCTTCCCTCACTCGTTACCACCTGCAAGTGGAATTATGCATGAATTAAACCGGCTTGAGCAACTATTAAAGCACACTTACACTGCATATCACCCCTGATCTAGGCAAGCAAACCTCATATTTTCCTATATATTCTATTGCTTTTTGCTCACACATTGTTACAAGGTTTCTTCAACTCGCTTCTTTTTCTTCTTTATAACTTGCCGCTCTCAGACTCTTCTCCTATAATACCTTAGAATTAGGATTAACGCACAAAATTGTACTTACATAAACAAAGTGTAAGTGTCGACACAACTCTCATAACTTCATTAATTGTCACATTTTATACAATTTGCTGGCACTCGGGCTGGCCAATCACAGTAAGCCCCATCCTTAGGTACATAGAAGAGGGACCAATTAACATAATAGCCTGCACCTGCTTACTGGGAAACCCTGTACATCGGATGAGCTTATCCTGGTGATTGTATTACCTATCACCATTTGCTGTAAAAACTCTGACTTTTTATCTGCTCAAGAGCCCTTGTGTTTGTTTATTTAGGTGGGGCATGAGTGACTCATCACCAGATAACAATACTGTAACATAATCACAATACATACAATTTATATGTCATTTTAACCAAAAGTAATTCAAAATTCATATCTTTAACAATTAAACAGTGTAACTTCTTGACACCTAAGGCCCAGGCCGTGGTCCAAAACAGTCCAGTAAGGCCATGGTCCAAAACAGTCCAGACAGGCCCTGGGCATGACAATAGCGGTTAGGTTATCCATTAATTAGAGAGGGAAAATATGTGATATAAGTGATTGGCACTATATTGTAATATGGTATCTGCCCCTAGTGGTCAGATAATGTAACCTGCAGATGGAAATGTCAGGAGCCATATAGTTTAACCACAGCTTAAGTAAAAGGAGTTCATGGGAGAGTAAAAGAGGAAAGGAGAGCATGTGAGGTGAGATGGTTGTGTTGGAGACAAAAGGTGGAGAAGTTAAGAAGAGTCTGAGGAAAAAAGACAGGGAGATATGAGGAAGAAGCAGGCGAGAGGAAACATTGTATAAAGGGTAATAGGAATAGTTAGCAGATGCTGCTAATTGGTCAGGTGTAGAAGATATGTGGGACTCAATAAATTAAAGCTAAAAAGAGGTGGGTTGGGTGAGGGGCAGGGGATTTAGCCAGGGAGAGAGTGAGATAGGGGCCAGAGGTGTCTGAAAGCAAATGGGAATAGCTTAGGATGGGATATAGAGTTACTGCACACAACAAATGGCTTTAGCAGACAATGCTAATGATGAGGGTAGTACAGAGGAAATCACAGGTATACAGTGATGTCTAGACAAAGTGGCTATGTCAGTAGATATAATAACAGATATTAAATCACAAAATTGATAAATAATCAGTAACAATGGCAGAGAATCCTCAGAAGTCCAGGTACCTGGGTTAGCAGTGGTGTTCTTAGGAGCCAGGAGTTAGGAGCCAGGGAGAGAGCGAGAGAGAGACCACTATCTGCAGGGGCAGATACCACATTACATACTAGTGACACTCCCTTTGCATCACATCTTTTCCCTCTCTTAACTATGTTGGCGCAACACAAATAAAAGATAATAATAAAGCAAGCTTCTCTCGGGTCTGTGCTTATATGGGAGACCTCAGTTACTCCGTCTCTTTTCCCAATCCTTTTAGATGCTATCTATATAATGTCATGAGAGCAACCTCAATCTACACCATTGGCTCCATAGGCTTGCATGTAACCCTGCGGTCTGCTCCTTAAAGCTAAGCAAGCTTCTCTCGGGTCTGTGCTTGGATGGGAGACCTGTTACTCAGAGTCTCTTTTCCCAATCCTTTTAGGTGTGATCTACATAATGTCATCATCTACCTTGCTCTTCTGCTGTGCACACTGCTATGCAGGGTTTGCAATAAACATATTTTCATTCATGACCTTTTCATTTCCAACTCCCTCAACATACCGGCTATCACCGGCTCACTCCATCTGACGGTCTCCCCTGCTGCACTTTCACATGGTAGCCTAAACGTCAGTCACACGTCTAAACCTGTAAACAGGGAAGGTGGAGGTGTGGGCATACTACTTTCCTCTTGCTGCACTTTCCACTGTATACCACCCTCCCTCTAATTCTCTTCACACTATCCGCCTCGTCTCACCCATCTGTCTGCGAGTAGTTGTAATCCATTGCCCAACAGGACCACCCTCTACATTTCTGGATCATTTTGCCTCCCGGCTGCCTTACTTTCTCTCCTCCAATGTACCTTCACTAGTTCATGGTGATTTCAACATTGCCACTGACTCTTTCATCTCCCCAGAACCTACAAAACTACTTGCACTCACATCTTCCCTCAGCCTCTCACAATGTACACAATCCCCAACTCACCATGATGGTCACTCCCTTGACCTTAATTTTTTTTTTTTTTTTTTAACAATCTCCATAAAACCTCCAACCTTATCATCCCACTGACTGACCACCACTTCCTAGCCGTCAACCTCATACGCACTGCCCTTCTGCATCCAAAACCCACAGAAACCTGCAAGCACTCAACCCACACCACCTTTCCACAGTACTACAACCGCTTCTTGGTCCCCTCACCTGCCCTGATGCTGCCGCCCCGCAATACTACACGACTCTCTCTATCACCCTTGACACACTTACCCCCATAACAACTGGTAAACGTCCTAACTCTTGCCCACAACGCAAACTCTCTACATCCAGAGGTGTCCCACACTGCTGAAAGACTATGGAGGAAATCTCACACTTCTGCCAACTTCCTCCATTACAAGTTTATTTTGAGCTCCTACTTCTCTGACCTCAATCTTGCCAGACAGCACTACTTCACATCATTAATATCAAATCTGTCCTCCAACCACAAACATTTGTTCTCCTCTGCCCAC
Organism: Discoglossus pictus; assembly: GCA_027410445.1. NCBI lineage: Eukaryota > Metazoa > Chordata > Amphibia > Anura > Alytidae > Discoglossus > Discoglossus pictus. Next base: position 89,936,590 of record CM050175.1, on the reverse strand, counting down.
CCCATCTCACAGCTGAAGACTTTGTCACCAACTTCAAAAATAAAATTGAAACCATCAGAAATGAAATCTCCTCTCACCATGGCCCTAACACACCCTCCTCTCAACAAACCAACATTCAGCCTTTGCCCTTCACCAAACTCGCTTCCATCATGGACTCCTTTGACCCTATAACAGACTAATGATGTCTCTAGTCTACTATCATTCTCTCGCCTTACAGCTTCTCCACACAACCCTATTCCTTCGTACTTGTTCCTTTCCGCTCTACCACCCTTATCCCAGCCCTCACACGTATATTCAACCTTTCCCTTAACACAGGCAAGTTTAGAAACCCTCACTTTACTCAGCTTCTCCTATAGCCCTATCAGCTTCCCATGACCTCAAAACTGCTGGAGCGACATGCGCAGTAGCCAATTTATTTCCTCCAACTCCCTTCTGGACCCCTTCCAATCTGGCTTTTGACACCAACCCTCCACAGAGGACTTGCTCAGCACCAAGTAAAAGGGTTATTTCTCTATTCTAATTCTCCTGGATATCTCTGCTGCCTTTGACACAGTTGACCATCACCTTCTTATCCAAATTCTCCACTCTTGGTATTCATCACACTACTCCCTCATAACTCACATCATACTTTGAAAAATCGATCATTTAAGGTCTCCTTCCCTGGCACCTCTTCTTCGCGTCACTATCCGTTTGAGTACACCAAGGTTCAGTCCTGTGCCCTGTCCTTTTATCCATATATACTTATTAAAATCTTTTGGATTTCAGTATCATCTATAAGCGGTTGATACTCAAAGCTACCCTCTCTTCTAGCTCAAGTTCCCAACTGCCTCTAGTATATCCTCCTGGATGTCCGCCAATGTCACTCTCCCCTTCTGGATCATTACCCTATCATGGTGAAAAGGCCTGTGTACCTCAGTGAAGCTAAACCATGCAGGGTCACCCAAGATGGTCAGGTTATAGCAGAGGTCAGTCAAATTGCGGTCCACTGGAGAAGGAATTGACAACCCACTGTAGTATCTTTGCCAAGAACACTGTATGGATAAGCACATAAGAGACATAATGTGCCTCGTGTGCAGTGGTCCATAGGGCCACCAAGAGTCTGACAATGTATGATCATCAGTCTATAAACCCCTAGTCAGAAATAATGTCTCTCTAATGTCCCTCTCTAGAAACCCAGTCACAAATAGAGAGTATAGACCCCCCCCCCCCCTTCAAGAAGAGAGAGTATGGACCCCCCCAAGAAGGGGAGGGGGTAGAAAGAGAGAGATCCAGAAAATCCTTCCATATCCCTGTAAACATGTCAGGTATAAGCACAAGGCCACCATAAAGTTTAACTAAGCAAAGCAAATAGGTAGATCAAATGGACAGACTAGATGGGCCTGTTTATGCTTCTATATAATAACAGAATTCCTGTCAGTCTTATCAGTACTTCGCACATTCTCCAAGTCTTCCATGTTCATCGTTTAGCTTTCGACATAAAATTCATCTTCCACTTCCCACTTCACATTGTAAAAACAACAAAACAAAAAAAAATACAAATTTGTTTCTTTCAAATATTTTTATTTTGGAAAATAATCACTTTTTGATGTCAAATCGATTTATTAAAAGCATAAATAACAAAACACTAAAATCAATGTGCAAAATAAAAAGATTTTTGAGCCTAAAGTCCAAGAAACCGGCGCTCGAGGCCAAAGACACAGACATTTATCATTAAAATGAACGTGGATTATTAACCCGTTAGTGAAGCTGGTTCATGAAATGAGCAGATCAGTGAGTGGTATAGAGGTCTAGCCCCTTCTATAATGCTACAAAACACCTGGATAATCTCTTATAATGACCCTTATCTACTGCACAGGTAATAACCTGAATGGAAAATATGGCACATTTAAAGGGTCACAGCAAAGGTCCCAAGTATGGTAGGATGATAAAGTACCAATAGAAGCAATAAGAAGCGATTCAAAAAATGTCATTTGGGAACAGAATACAGCTTTAAATTATTGACATTGTGGCTGCCACTCAATCACTTACTATACTGAGCTTGTTATAGCTAATTGCCACATTAGTGGACCAGTGTCTATCATTTGCATATGGCTTCTGAAATATTAAGTCTAGCTCTTCACATATTGTAAGGGGGATCTCTAGAGCTCAGCGGCATAATGTAGCAACTTATAAGGTGTTTTTCGTTCCTAAGAAACATTTTTCAATAACATATTGTTGGCTCATTTCTTACCATAATTGGGACTTTGATGTTGACGGATTAAATTGGGAGGCTGAGAAGCGACATGTGCAAACAACGCATTAACGGCTGTCGATATTGACTAGAGGGACAGGACCTGCTGCCCACTCTTATATTTCAGTAATGGACACAGTAAAGGTCCTGGTTATGGCAGAAGTAAAACACACACACACACATACATACATATATCTTGTAAAATTGATAACATTGATTAAAATCTTTAGATGGAAGTGTTTGACAGAATATATCTATATATGACCTCCCTCTCTCTACTTATCTAGGGTCATTAATACATTTTCACAGAAGTGGATGCCAAGTTGGATAAAATGGATGTTAAATTCCTATTTATACCAACTAGGAAAGCACCACTTACATTGAACCCGCACTGTCTGTAAATGGCCCTCAATAAGGAGAGTTAGAGTGAGATCCTGTATAAATAATGGATTGATCTTTCATGTTCACTTAAAAAATGCAATTATATTTGTTATGTGCTCCGTTGTGTCACTTTTAGAGCAGACTACGGTCCTTGCACATGCCCCAGTACACTTTCAGGGTGCACTTTGGGGCCCCCCCGTGTGCATGGTCAGGTACTCAGCAGCCAGCAATATATCTCAACAAAAAAGCATTCTAATGGGTTAAGGGGACTCAGACATAACATTTTGTTTTAAATAAATGACTTCTTAATTAGATCCTGAAATTCATTTTCATATGAAATGTACCCAGCACCTTAAGAGACACCAGCTTCTGGGACCATCCCGTTTCTCCCTGTATAGTCTCCTGCAGGATGCCTTCTTGCACAGCTGTGACCTGAAACACTGAATTTTATAGGTAAGGACACTCCCACAGGTGAGGGGATTCATACTACCGGGGTCATGCTGTAAGACAGCAGATAGGTTGTGACATTCTTAGTTTTAGAAGCTGCAAAAACACCCCATTAAAGACAGTAATCCTTTGTTGGCAGCCTGCAGGAGACTATACAGTAAAAAAAGGGAACAGTCCCAAAAACGTAGAAATAAGTGAGATATTAATTAAATATGAAAATTACATTGAGAATAAGCAAATTAATGAAGTAAACCTAACAAACATTTATACATTAAATAATGATTGGTACATTAGAATGGCTCAGAGTATGGTCTGGATCTGGTGGCTCTGTGAGTTTTGCATTGTTTTGTTGCTGCATCATTCATAGGAGGAAGTTTAAAATTTCTTGGTATTTTGTTCCCAAAATAAAAAAAAAACAAGGACAAACGATTATCTTAAAAACTTGCTTAAAAAACACACAAATGATCCCTTCACCTCCTGCCTAGCTCCATTGTAATCTACAAGCTGGCAAGGTCTAGGGACACGGCAAAGGTGCAGAGATTCCCGGTGCCAGGGGGGCTTTAGGTGTGCTCCTCACCAACATCTGAGACGTGATGATAACCAATCGGCTGAGACTTTTGGCGGAACAGAACCACGAGGAGCAGAACGATGAGGAGGAACAAGATGGATCCACAGGCGACAAGACCAATGATGACTTCTGGTGGGTCGAGGCAAGAAACAGGACAAGTTAATATATATGGAAGTCCCCACAACTGTTGAATACCATTATTTACATAACTATTCATTTTGCAGAAATCTCCAAAAGGAAAAAACCCTTTCCATCCTCTGATGGGGCAGGGCACACCTTTTTAAGAAGGAGACTAAAGTCCTGCTATGTTGAGGAGCTAGAATGGATAATGAGCACAATGTTTTGCAGTTATTGAGACGAAAAGCAGCCTTTGTTGCAATGCCTAGTAAATATAGTGCTGGGCATCTTCATTGCCATAAAACCACCTCTGCCAGTGTGATTTCCTGTCATGCCATAGGAGATAATGCATTGTGAAGCAAATTACATTTAAATAAGAGATGTTGTCTTAAAGTACCACTGCAGTGCACATACAACAGGCTTTTGTTTATTGATTTATTTTCAGCATTTGAAGAAAAAAACATTTCAAGTTTTGAAACTTACATTTAAGCTTTGGTAATTCAGACTTTGGAAGCGGTTTCTTTACACCCCCTATTAGGTCTCCATGTGATGAGAGAAGGTCTTCTCAGGAGGACATTCGCCATAGCTGATTTTATCTGCCTCCTTCACTGTTGTGGTAAGTGCAGGCCAACATGGACTGGGTTAATGTAAATTTTAGGACAGCCTCCTGGGCAGATATTCTCACAAATAAATAAAACCCTATTGCATGAGCTCTACAGTGGCCCATTAATGGCATGAATTCAAACAACTGCATCTATTAATAAAGACAGTTTTGTGACACAATGTCCATTATCAATTATTATATTATAGTGGGAACATAGATCATCACAGCCCATAAAGAACCACTGTAAGAACACAAGGAGTTAAATGTATTACACATTGATCATTGACTTAATTTAATAATTTTCTAAAAGCAATATTCAATTAATGTTTCAATATTAGAGTGTCCACCTCTAGTTGCTAGTCTCCATCTTGTTATCAAAATGCAGCAAATGTATACATATTTATTTTTTTGCTTTGTGTTAATATTGTTTTTTACTTGAACTTACCTGGTACGGTGCTACAGGATATGTTGGCATGTTACAAATAGAGGAAATAATAATGATGGGCAGAGACCAGTTGAAGAAAATGTCGATCTTTGAAAGTGAGTTTAATACTGAATATTGCTTTTTTCTTTTAAATAATTGAATATGATGACAATTAATGATCAATGTGTAATAAAAACATCAATCAGCCATTGCTGGGGCATTACAGTGGCCCTTTAATATTTATCTTCATCTTTAGACCGGACACCCACTCGTGCCCCCCTCACCTGTGTCCTGGATTTTGTTGGCTATCTGACATTCTTTCTCCCAGTCATCAGAGATGATCGGCTGAAGGAGATGCTGGAAGTCCTGTAGTGGGCAGCTCTGGCTACAGCCAGGAAGGGTCAGTGGATATGGAGAGCGTCCACTCTCATTCCTATAATACATCTCCACTGAGAAGTTCCTGAAGGAGAGGCAAGAAGTGAGAATCGGAAAGATGTTGGCAGTTATATAAAAAAAAAAAAGAAGGGTATCCTGTTAGAACATTTGGACACTAAAAATAGACAAAACCTAAATAACTTTGAAGAAAGAGGGGGGGAAAAGGATAAGAGAAGACGATCCATAAATTATTTTTTAAATATATTAATGGGAAGAAGGCGAGGAAGGAAGCTATAGGAACATTACAATGTGACACAGTCTGATAATTAGTGACCAAGAAAAGGCAGATGAGCTAAATAGGTTCTTTTCTTCTGTATACACAAGGGAGGTACAAGTGGTTGGGACACGGCAACATAATGGGGCTACACTACCTTCACAAAATAATTGGTTAACACAGGGAGTAATCCAAGAGAGGTTGGGACAAATAAATGTTAATAAAGCCCAGGTCCTGATGGAATACATCCAAGGGTACTAAGGGAACTGGGGTCTGTAATAGTCAAACCATTATATTTAATTTTTCAAGATTCACTCAACACAGGGTCTCTACCAGATGACTGGAGAAAAGCTGATGTGATACCTATATTTAAGAAGAGAGCAAGAACAAATCCGGGGAATTATAGACCTGTAAGCCTTACTTCCTTTAGAAGGGATAATATACAAGAATATGTCCGTTCAAACAAGATTATAAAGTAGGAGCCAACACTGATTTATGAGGGATAGGTCATGTCAAACAAATCTAATTAGTTTCTAAGAGGCGGTTAGTAAGAACTTGGATCAAGGCAACTCAGTGGATGTATTTCTTTGGATTTTGCAAATGCTTTTGATACAGTGCCACATGGGAGACTATTGTGCAAACTAAGAGATACAGGAATTGCAGTAAATATCTGCTCATGGATTGAGAGTTGGCTAAAAGACAGGAAGCAAAGGGTTGTGGTAAATGGAACATTCTCCGACTGGACTAATGTGGTAAGTGGGGTTCCTCAGGGGTCAGTATTAGGTCCTCTCCTATTTAACATATTTCTTAATGACTTTGTGTCATCAGCAAAAATGGAGACAATACTTTCCAATCCTACTTCTAAGTTGCGCAAGGTAATTAAATCAGATAATTATGTACTTCCACTCCAGAGGGTTTTGCATAAATTAGAGAAATAAGCGAATAAATGGCAGATGAGATTTAATACAAATAAATGTAAGGTTATGCATCTGGGAAGGAAAAATAGCCATGCAATTTATAATCTTAATGGAGCAAATCTAGGTGTATCAGATATTGAAAGGGATTTGGGAGTGCTTGTGGACAACCACCTAGGTAACAGTGCTCAAAGCCAAGCAGCAGCTGCAAAGGCAAATAAAATATTAGCATGTATGAAGAAGGGTATAGAAGCCAGGGAAGCAAATATAATTCTGCCACTATACAAATCTCTAGTACGCCCTCATTTGGAATATGGAGGACAATTTTGGGCAGCACTTCATAAAAAGGACATTTTAGAGCTTGAGAAAAGTACAGAGAAGGACAACAAAACTAATAAGGGGAATGGAGGGGCTAAGTTATGAAGAAAAACTAACACAATGAAACCTATATTCTCTAGAAAAAAAATGGTGTCTAAGAGGAGATATGATTACCTTATATAAATATATCCAGGGTCAATATAAGGCTTTGTCAAGATAACTTTTTGTGCCAAGAAGATTTCAACTGACAAGAGGACATCCTTTTAGATTAGAAGTAAAAAGATTGCACCTTAAAGAAAGAAAAGGGTTCCTCACAGTAAGGGTGGTTAATCTGTGGGGTTGGATATATTTTTGATTAAAAAGGGAATTTATGGTTATCCTAGATAATTAGAGGTGGGGCATTGATCCAGGGAAGAGTCTGATCTCTAGAATCTGGGGTTTAGGAAATACATTTATTTGTTTCCCTGTTATGAGACCGTTGGCAATATTTCACTGGCTGTTTATTTTTCTGTTTGCCTTCCTCTGGATGAATTAACAACAAATCTGCATATTGCAGATCTTAAAATGTTGAACATCAATTACTATGCAACAACATAAAAGAAGAAGAGAAAGAAAATAGAGAAAAACAAAATAAATAATTTATCCAAAATCACAAAATAATTTCTTAATATGGTCTTATTATACCTTCTCTACCCCTACATTTTTTTCACATTATTCTTGATTTATTCACACTATTATAATAGTTAAGACATTTAAACATGTTCTATAAAAAAATAACCAAAAAAGAAAAAAAGAGAAAAAAAAGAGATTTGTTTTTGATTTATCACTGTGAATGTTATGAAAATTTAAAATAACAACTACATGTCTATATGTATATCTTTACAACATAGATGTTAAATATTTGTATTTCTTTTTGATTACAATAAAACTATTAGGAAAAAAAAAAAAAAAAGAGAGAGAAAAAGAGGGGTAAAGATGGAGAAGTTGTCCAGACACTAAAACCGGAAGAGTGACAGCAAGATGAGAAATAAAGAGGGGTAAGAGACAAGGAACATATATCAAATTAGAGGTAAAGGAGGAACAAATGAATCTACAGGGACACAGACAGAAGATAAAATCTGATAAGGGAAGACTGCAAGTCTGGACAAGCTACTAAAAACAAAGATCAATCACTATCAACAAAGGTCTGCATGGTTAGATCTGTGGTATTCTCAGTAGTAACATATGGATGTAAGAGCTGGACCATAAAGAAGGTAGAGCGCCATAGAATTGATGCCTCTGAATTGTGATGTTGGAGAAGACTGCTTAGAGTCCCTCAGACTGCAAGAAGGCCCAATAAAATCAGGACAAATGGTTCACTGAAAGATTTGATCATGAGGCTGAAGCACAAACAAACATTTTGGCCATATCATAAGACAGGATTCACTAGAGAACACTAATGCACATGGGTACGGCAGTGGTGGAGATGGATAGAGGAGGTAATTAAAGCAATGAGCATGAGCTTGGGGAAGCTCAGAGTGGCAGTGGCTGACAGATATGCCTGGTGTGCTGCAATCCATAGGGTCAAGAAGAGTAGGACATGACTAAACAATATGTATGTGCTACATAAATGAAAGGTCACTGTGTGATGGAAAATATAAAGGTCTCAAAAAATGTGAGCCAGATTAGGAACAGAATTAGGCATTAAAAACATCATTATTACCAAGTGTAGTTATTTAAAAAAAAGTTAACTTTAATTGTATCACTACAGTGATCCTTTAATTTGTCTCATATTTGTAAAGCACACAAACACATTTCAACAGACAAAGCCGATAAGGAAGGAATGATCTATGTACACTTTCAATTCACTGGTTCGTGTTTCTATATAGGAAACAGAAAGGGTAATAATATCCAAAATCATGGAGTTTAGACTCCTACCCAGAAGTCTCCTCGTACAGTTCAAAGATATGGCAAGAGGCGTAAGGGGCTTGTTTCCCGTTATAGACATCGAGCGCCATCTGCAGCGCGCCCAGTGTGGTGTCATGCTGAAAAAGGAAAGTACGATTAGCATAGTTTTATTATTTCCGTAAACGTGCAATCAGACATTATGCTAATTTGGCACAGCTCTGCCTCCAAATGATGTAAAATGTAAAACTATTGGCAATAATGAGACCTTTATAAAGTGATTTGGGAGGTCCCTGGGTGTTGCTAGGTATATAATATCCGGTGTATCGATTTACGGTTATGTGCTTTAATAAGTGCTTAGAAGCTCTGTTATTGCTCCCGGTTTGTGTCTGCAGACGCTAGAGGGACGACCAAGGGCTTGATGTGCAGTGTAGTGTCCTAGCCTATGAGGGACCACATTTCAGCTACATGTTACAGAGAGATGGTCATTCATTGGTTAGTATAAGACACTGCACACCCAATACTACAGATTCTGTGTCCATACACTGCAGAGGGCAGACCAATACAGGGACTGTTTGGTTGATTTTAGTCAGTAATAATAAAGCTTATAAGCCCTTCTTAAAAACAAAGTACATAAAAGGAATTGGATACACAGGGACATTATATACCTAGTAACATCCAGTAGCCTTCCTTTAATATTAATTTAAAAAATGTACTTTCATATAGTAAATTCACATATTTACTTTTAATCAGCTTTTCTGATCCGCCCACTAAAGATTTAAATCTCTCGCTAATTAAGAGATCATTGTCAATAATTTCTAACTATATACTGGAACGATTGCTGTCAGTGTAACACCATGTGAAAAACAACTGGGCATGCTCAGACCTTCGCCAGTAACTAGATGGATTAGGCTATGTCACTGATTGGAGCACGTGAGACCGAGAGGAGTTATTTTCACCTTAAATGAAAAGTGAGAACAAAAAAAAACAAAAAAAGGAAAGTAAAACCATATGTCTTTGTCATGAAAAAAAAAAAAAAAAAGTTTAATATATTTTACCCCTTCCCCTTATTTAATTCTTAATTTCCTGCCTCTAGAGATAATCCATTTTCAGTGTCCCTGCCTGTTTTATTCTCTTTTCTCCTAGTTTTTTTAAATCTACTGCATTATTTAACAGTGGGTGCTGGCACCACAGCTTTGCTCCAGCACAGTGCAAATTAGGAGCCAGTTATCATACACAATGCAGCAGACTGAATAGAGGAGACATTAAAAAATGACTTTTTTTGTGTTTTTTTTGTTTACTGCAATTTACATTTAGTTTTAAAAATATTTGATTACAGTTTTTTTTACCCAAAAGTAGTGGATATGTCTGTTTCTATTCAGAGTCTGATAACAGTATTAATCTGTAAAGCAGGTACTTACTGTTGAGTATGCAATGAGTTTAAGGCGGTTTGCAGAGGACTTGTTTGTAGCAGCTGATATGTCTTTAAGGATTTGCGCAACTAAGACACCTGCAAAAAAGTAACTTCCTTTTAAAGCCAACATCTTAAAGGTTCGCCTGGGAAGAGGAGCTAGTTATTTTAGTTATGTATTTATTATTAATACAATTTCATGAAAATAATTAATAATACCATTATTCAATAATAAATATCATTTCAAATATTCAAAGTATTTAACTCCAGCTGAGCTGGTCTCCAACCTAATAAGGTCTTTAAGGGGAGTTTGGAGGTTCAGGTCTGAGAACAGAATAAACAATCATTTTAAGGCTGCCCCAATAGTGAAACCTGTAACTCGACACTCCAGCCAATGGAGCGATTTATGTTGGTGGTACATAATGTGTCTTTAAAATGTAGCAGATACCTAGTAGACTGCCCCCCCTCCCCCATTAACCATATAGTGGGTGGATACAAACAGCTGGGTCTGAATTCTTACATTAAGTTTAATACCGAATGTTGATTTTTTTAAAGGATGAATATTATGTACAGTGGGGTAAAAAGTATTTGATCCCCTGCTGATTTTGAACCTTTGTCCACTGACAAAGAAGTGACCAGTCTAGAATTATAATGGTCGGTGCATTTTAACAGTGAGAGACAGAATAACAAAAAAAAATAATAAAAAACAAACAAGGCAAGTCAAAAAAGTTATAAATGGATTTGCAGGTCAGTGAGGGAAATAAGTATTTGATCCCCAATCAATCAGCAAGATTTCTGGCTCCTGGGTGTCTTTTATACAGGTAACAAGCTGAGATTAGGAGCACTCTCTTAAAGGGAGTGCTTCTAATATCAGAGTGTTACCTGTATAAAAGACACCTGTCCACAGAAGCAATTAATCAGATTGCAAACTCTCCACCATGGCCAAGACCAAAGAGCTGTCCAAGGATGTCAGGGACCAGATTATAGACCTACACAAGGCTGGAATGGGCTACAAGACCATCGCCAAGCAGCTTGGAGAGAAGGTGACAGCAGTTGGTGCGATTATTCGCAAATGAAAGAAACACAAAATAACGGCCAGTCTCCCTCGGTCTGATGCTCCATGCAAGATCTCACCTTGTGGAGTCTCAATGATCATGAGAATAGTGAGGAATCAGCCCAGAACTACACGGGAGGATCTTGTTAATGATCTTAAGGCAGCTGGGACCATAGTCACCAAGAAAACAATTGGTTACACACTCCGCCGTGAAGGACTGAAATCCTGTAGAGCCTGCAAGGTCCCCCTGCTCAAGAAAGCCCATGTATATGCCCGTCTGAAGTCTGCCAATGAATATCTGAATGATTCAGAGGAGAACTGGAGAAGTGCTGTGGTCAGATGAGACCAAAATCAAGCTCTTTTGCATCAACACAACTCGCCATGTTTGGAGGAGGAGGAATGCTGCCTATGACCCAAGACCACCATCCCCACCGTCAAACATGGAGGGGGAAAAATTATGCTTTGGGGGTGTTTTTCTAATGGGGCAGGACAACTGCATCACATCAAAAGGACGATGGAGGGGGCCATGTACCGTCAAATCTTGGGTAAGAACATCCTTCCCTCAGCCAGGCCATTGAAAATGGGTCGTGGATTGGTATTCCAGCATGACAGTGACCCAAAACACACAGCCAAGGCAACAAAGGAGTGGCTCAAGAGGAAGCACATTAAGGTCCTGGAGTAGCCTAGCCGGTCTCCAGACCCCAATCCCATAGAAAATCTGTGGAGGAGCTGAAGGTTCGAGTTGCCAAACATCAGCCTCGAAACCTTAATGACTTGGAGAGGATCTACAATGAGGAGTCGATCAAACACCCTCCTGAGATGTGGCCAACTACAAGAAACGTCTGACCTCTGTGATTGCCAACAAGGGTTTTGCCACCAAGTACTACAACAAAGGGGTCAAATACTTATTTCCCCCATTGACCTATAAATCAATTTATAACTTTTTTGACATGCTTTTTTCTTGTTATTATTTTGTTATTCTGTCTCTCACGGTTAAAATATAACGACCATTAAAATAAGACTGATCATTTCTTTGTCAGTGGACAAACGTTCAAAATCAGCAGGGGATCAAATACTTCCACCCACCCCCTCCCCACCACTGTACCTGGTAACATCCAGGAACCTTCCATATCCCTTTAAGAAACATAAAAAATTTACTGTTTGAGCAACAGTTGTCTGTAGCCCTTACTGGCAGAGGACCGAGCAATGCATTGCAAAGTGTGCCAGTGAAACGGTTAATACCACATGGAGTCTCCTTGTACTCACCTCCCTGTACTCGAGCCTTCTGGACACGGTCAACTATCCCAAAAAGGAATCTGAAGCTGAAATCCTTTAACCCTCCGAGCCGTGCCAGGACATCAGGGGTGGCCCAGGAGGGAAGGCTCAAGTTGTGCGTTTTCTGTAATAAAAGAGAAAAAACAAACAACAACAACAGATTAGTAAACATATCAAAATCCAACACAAAAAAACACCTAATTAGAGTATTTTATCCACAGTCTATTTTTACAGACCTATAATTTTGTTAAAGGTAGATGAGCAAAACTTTACATTTTGTGAAGAACGTAAAAGACAAGACCATGGCCATAAAAGCATTTTTTAGAGGAATTCATAATTTTAGCAGACTGTGCCATTGCGTTGGAGCTGCCATGTGTCATACTTCCTTTTCAGTTCACAAGGGTGCAGATCAAGAGCATGGCAAGTAAGGCATGAAAGTATACTAGCAACTGGCCTATGCCAAGTCTATAGGAAGGGGGAGGTGATTAAGTGCTTTGTCTTCCATAAATTGGAGAGCGTTATATATCTCTCTGCGGACTTTAAAGTGCATTAAATCTGACTATACATTGTACTAGTGTTTTTTCCTCTCTACAGTATATAATTTCTAAAATATTTAGAATTGATTTGCATCTCAAAAATGAGAGAGTGCTTGATTAGGGCCAGAGAGGAGTTTAACGGTCATAACATTGTAGGTGTTTATTTTGGCCACGACAGATAAGCAAACGGTCATCCTAATTATAATATCAATGCAGCCAATTTTATGTTCATGTGCATAAAAAATACACCAACAACATGGGATTTCCTAGTAAGTGGATAACACAACACATAGCCACTTTTTCATATTCTTTAAGAGAAACCTAAAGTGATTTTGGGGTGACAGAGTCACTTTAAACATACATATTAAAATCAGATTGCTTTGGGTAATGCCTCGTCGTCTAGATGACCTAATATTTCCAGAGCTGCACAATTAGGAATAATAATGAATATAAATATAGAGCTGACCTCACAGAACAAGGTGTCATAAACACTCCAAACTGAGTCCAAGGAGCAGTCGGATAGTCCAGTGAGATTTGCCACCATCTGCAGGAAATCCTGTGGGAGGAGAGAAGGTTACAGCAAATATAGAAGGGGCCGCGATGTGGACTTGGGAGGTATTATATCTGCTGGATTTTACCTAGGAAAAGAAGGCAACCAACAGCAGCAAAACCCAATAGGAAACAGGAAGAGGAGCTAGCAGCAATAGAGAGGGGCTAATGTCACTCTACAGACCCCCAGACAGATATAGAGAGGGGCTAATGTCACTCTACAGACCCCCAGTCAGATATAGAGAGGGGCTAATGTCACTGTATAGACCCCCAGTCAGAGATAGAGAGAGGCTAATGTCACTCTATAGACCCCCAGTCAGAGATAGAGAGAGGCTAATGTCACTCTATAGACCCCCAGTCAGAGATACAGAGGGGCTAATGTCACTCTATAGACCCCCAGTCAGATATAGAGAGGTACTAATGTCACTCTATAGACCCCCAGTCACATATAGAGAGGTACTAATGTCACTCTATAGACCCCCAGTCACATATAGAGAGGTACTAATGTCACTCTATAGACCCCCAGTCAGATATAGAGAGGTACTAATGTCACTCTATAGACCCCCAGTCAGATATAGAGAGGTACTAATGTCACTCTATAGACCCCCAGTCACATATAGAGAGGTACTAATGTCACTCTATAGACCCCCAGTCAGATATAGAGAGGTACTAATATCACTGTATAGACTCCCAGTCATATATAGAGAGGTACTAATGTCACTCTATAGACCCCCAGTCAGGTATAGAGAGGTACTAATGTCACTCTATAGACCCCCAGTCAGATATAGAGAGGTACTAATGTCACTCTATAGACCCCCAGTCAGAAATAGAGAGGGGCTAATGTCACTCTATAGACCCCCAGTCAGATATAGAGAGGTACTAATGTCACTCTATAGACCCCCAGTCAGAGATAGAGAGGGGCTAATGTCACTCTATAGACCCCCAGTCAGATATAGAGAGGTACTAATGTCACTCTATAGACCCCCAGTCAGAGATAGAGAGGTACTAATGTCACTCTATAGACCCCCAGTCAGATATAGAGAGGGGCTAATGTCACTCTATAGACCCCCAGTCAGAGATAGAGAGGGGCTAATGTCCCTCTATAGACCCCCAGTCAGAAATAGATAGGTACTAATGTCACTCTACAGACCCCCAGTCAGATATAGAGAGGGGCTAATGTCACTCTATAGACCCCCAGTCAGATATAGAGAGGTACTAATGTCACTCTATAGACCCCCAGTCAGAGATAGAGAGGTACTAATGTCACTATATAGACCCCCAGTCAGATATAGAGAGGGGCTAATGTCACTCTATAGACCCCCAGTCAGATATAGAGAGGTACTAATGTCACTCTATAGACCCCCAGTCAGAAATAGAGAGGGACTAATGTCACTCTATAGAGCTCCAGTCAGAGATAGAGAGGTACTAATGTCACTCTATAGACCCCCAGTCAGAAATAGAGAGGGACTAATGTCACTCTATAGAGCTCCAAGTACCGGAGTGGATTGCCAGATCCTTCTCACAGTACCCAGCTCATGGTATTCCTAGGTAGTATCCCATCCAAGTACTGTCCAGACCCAACCCTGCTTAACTTCAGGGTGGTGTGACCTCTTGGTTCCCCCGACTGGAAACTAACCCAGGTCTCTGTTGTAAAAGCACCGAATCCTAACCAATGGACCACCAGGGAATGTTACTGTATAGATCCCTAGTCAGAAATGGAAAGAGACTAATCGTAATTGAGGTTGAATAAAGACTTTCAGTCAAGTTCAACCTTTTTAGATCTCTTCCGATCATTATAAATATGAGGATTATTTATTTGATGGTAATAATTGTTAATTATTAATTGATTCAGAGGAAGGCAAACAGCAAAAAAATAAACCAACATTGAAACATTTCCCAGTTGTCTTGTAATGAAAAAACAAAAAAACAAATTCCTTTCTGACTGTAGATACTGGAGATCAAACTCCTCCCTGGATCAACACTTGATCTCCAACTATCCGTGAAATGCCCTTTTTTTTTAAAAATATATCCAAGTCCTTTTAAAGTTATCTATCGAATCCGCAGTCACCACCTCCTTTGGTAGAGAATTCCACAGATTAACCACCCTTACTGTGAAGAACCCTTTTCTTTCTTTAAGGTGGAATCTTTTTACTTCTAACCTCAAGGGATGTCCTCTTGTCAATTGAAAACCTCTTGGCACAAAAAGCTCCCGTGACAAATCTTTATACTGACCCTGGATGTATTTATATAAGGTAATCATATCTCCTCTTAGACACCTTTTTTTTTCTAGAGAAAATAAGTGTAATTTGGTTAGTCTTTCTTCATAACTTAGCCCCTCCATTCCCCTAATTAGTTTTGTTTTGCTTCTCTGTACTTCTTCCAGCTCTAAAATGTCCTTTTTATGAAGTGGTGCCCAAAATTGTCCTCCATATTCCAAATGAGGGCGTACTAGAGATTTGTATAGTGGCAGAATTATATTTGCTTCCCTGGCTTCTATACCCTTCTTAATACATGCTAATATTGTATTTGCCTTTGCAGCTGCTGCTCGGCTTTGAGCACTGTTACCTAGATGGTTGTCCACAAGCTCCCAAATCCCTTTCAATATCTGATACACCTAGATTTGCTCCATTAAGATTATAAATTGCATGGCTATTTTTTCTTCCCAAATGCAGAACTTTACATTTATTTGTATTAAATCTCTGCCATTTAGATGCCCATTCCTCAGATTTATGTAAATCCCTTTGGGAGGAAAGTACATCATTTTCTAATTTAATTACCTTGCACAACTTCGTGTCATCAGCACAAATTGAGAGCCCACACTGCAATCATACTTCTAAGTCTTTAATAAATATGTCTTTGTCACTGTACAGACCCCCATCAGAAACAGAGGTACTAATGTCCTTCTATAGATCCCCAGCCAATGGTTTAAGTATTAATTTCCTGCAAAAAATACAATTTTTTCTACTTTGAATCCTCTCTCGTTATTACCCCCACTGCTAGTATTAATTATCTAGCGACTTGCCCATCACAAGTTGATTTTTCAGTTAGTTTACAAATAAAATACCTAAATTATATATCAATTTTAAGGTACTTCACCATAACATTTTTAATTAAAGTAGTTGCAATTATATTTAATTTTTACTTGGAAAAACAAATTCTGTTCTAGCAGACATATACATTTATGGTATTTAAGCATGGCCTGGACATGCATAGGGCTATCCATCCTGGATGTTACTAGGTATCTAATATCCCTGTGTATCAATTTACTTTTATGTACTAAAATCAGACATATAGAGGGACTAAAATAAAATATGCCGGTATATTATATGCCTAGTAAAATCCAGGAACCTTCCATAAGCCAAATCGCAGATACTATGGGAAGACTAGATGGGCCTTTTGGTTCTCCTCCACTTTCATTGTAGGACACTCTTGCAGGTCTGTGCACTCACCAGATTGTCTCTGGTCATGTTCTCATACTCTGCAGACCGACGTGTCTCCTCCAGCAGCTTCTGATACAGTGGACAGGGAGTTATTGGGAACTTCAGGAGCTGAAAAAAAACCCCATAAAGACAGCGTCGGTTTTCAGCACAGGTCATGCTTACGTATCCCAAAAGTTCTCATGCTCACCTTGTCCTTGGACTCCGGCACTGTGTGTACAGGAATGGGTTGCCATGAGATGTTGGGGTTGAAGATCTGGGATCCCGCAGGTGGGTATAGACCCGCCAGGTTAGACTCTGCGCTCATCAGGGTCCGGTCCACATCCGTGCTGCGCACATAGATCTGACGGGAAAGAGGCAATTACTGTATTAAACATACTTCATACTCAAAATGATGCGGTTATGAATCGGCTTTCATGACTCATCCCAAAATCAAGTGAATGTCTCTTTACGTTAATCTTTTTAATCTTAAAACTAGCTGAACATTATACTAACCTCCCCCATAAAGGAATGATTGGTGAGACATTCAGCATTGTTTGTGCTGCATTATGCAAATATGTGGCGAACCCAAACTTATTTGCTGCATTTGAAGTGCTAATAATCGGCGCACTATTTTGGCAAACACAATATACCTTCAAAAGTTATTACTCATTCAGATCCCCTCCCCCACCTTAACAAATCACACAAACAGGCTAGAAATTAGAATGATAATGCAAGAAAAACTAGTTGGAATATCTCAGAAATGATTCACGGTTGAGAAGAATGGCTAGTACAATGCACACAGTTTTTAATACTTGTTAAGAAGAAATAAACTTTAAGAGTAAAAGTGTCCCTTAAGTAATAAAAACATAAATACAAGCAACTTTTCTTTATTTTGGTAATTAAATAAATTGATCTACGGTGAGTAATTAGCTGGTTTTCCAACCATATTAAATTGCAGCTGCTCATATCTTTTCAAACTTTTGCAAAGCCTGCAGTTGCCTATTTATTTTATTAGCAGAGCTTTCTACAATCTGAACCAGTTCTCCCAACTCCAATCATTTCTAAAGGCAGCTCCAGCTCTGTGGAACTCTCTCACAATAACATGAGCATTGGAACATCCAGAGCAGAGATTCTCCGTAATAACAAACCCACTTGGGACAGAATTTGCTGAAAACGGTCAGCACATCTGCATAGGACACAGCCACATAGCAACAAGACCTATAACATCAGATGGTCTTATTCATGTACATCCTCCAATTTGGTTTATATACTACAATGTACCTAATGTGTAACCAGACAAAAACTGCACTTAAGAATTAATCTAGACATAAGTTCAATAAAAAAAAAAAAAAAAAAAAGTCACAATGAAGACCGTTCTTGTACCCTAGTTGGACACCATTTTACCCAGAATAATAATTCTATCCACACATGGAAAATCTAAACGCTCAGATGAAATTTAAAAACAACCCAGGAGAGAAAAACATTTGAAATAAAGATGATCACACTATGTGTTACTAAGGATAGAGGACTTATGATTTTTATCACATTACCAGAACTATATATATATATATATATATATATATATATATATATATATATATATATATATAAATACATTGTCTTCTCATTTGCATGTCCCTGCCTTTTAGATATGCAGATGAGCTTACAAATGTATTTGTTGTCTGTACTGTGCAACATGGAGAGCTTATCTTACTCTTGTGCTCACGATATACTAAATTGATGTTGTGGGAAAACTCAGTCCCAAACAACTAGAGAAATGTAGAAAAAACACTTTCAGTACTGATCCACCATATATATATATATATTATATTGCTCACTGCATATAAGAATTAGAAATAATTGAAGTAGATTAATTTATTGAATAAATCATTAATTATTACTTAACTACATATACATAGAAATATATATCTCTTTATCATGACGGTGCTCATAGGACAAAAAGTACACGACTGGAGAGGCTCGCAATGAGCGCCGAAGGTACTCACAATATAAAATGGTTTACATTGTGTATCAAACAGCATTCCCTGCCTACCAATTTTATTGAACACCATTTTTTGACGGGCAAGTCGCTAGTAGTATATAATGTATACCAGGATATATTAACATGAAAAAAAACTACCAATATGGCCAACCAGAGTAAAACACTTGAAATCACCACATGGTAAGACACTAGAATATCGCCTATACAGTAATATTAAAAGGTAAATGAGCAGTCAGACCAACCTATGTGTTAATATCTGTGGGTAAATGTACCTACCCTCCGTCCCACAAGATCCAATGCACAAACAAAAATCTGCCTCACACTGATGAGAGTCATTAAGCTTGATGCCGGTACTGTGAGGAGGTTCTCGTAAAGCTTCTCTGCTATTTGGCAAGATTTCTAGTGGATTTTGTTTAAGGCTATTCTGAGCACGTATCACCTGGGCCTTGCAACACCGGTGTTTACACCTTAAGTTGCATGCTGCTATTGGGGTGGTGCCTAGCCTGATAAACGAGTGGTGATCGGCACTGCTATTATGGTGGAGCGTTCTTCTACTAGAGGAGCTGGAGGTCAAGCTAGACCTGGAACCAGATCAGAGAGAGGAGGAGGAGATGGAGCTGGTGTCCGGAAGGACCGTTCGTGGAAAACAACCCTACGTTTTGAAGTTCAACCTGCGTTCCAAACTGAAAATACCTGTTATTACATACAAACACAGCTTGACCATGAGACTCTTGGTTTGTCCTTTGACAATTGTTTTTGTTTCCAGGAATTTAGGAGGAAGGGTACTTATGACCTGACCCTGATTACAGAGTATTTGCCAAACTGGATTTTAGAGTTGTGCAGAAGCCTAGTAGATGCCCCAGTTATGAGTGGAATAAAAGTAACATCATTGTTCGGTGACACAGAACAAATGACAACTGTACATATGTACAATCCTCACGTTTCAGAGAAATTATAACATTTCTGAGCGGTTATAGTCTGAATAAGAATAGAGGTTTCTACTTTTTTTAACCAAATGCCCACATATTGTAAAATCTGCCAAATGTATGGACATGATGTATGTGCCAAAGCCCAAGTTTGCAGATTATGTGGAAGTGATGAACATGAAGCTAGAAACTGCACAGCAAAAAAATGCTATCCCTATGGTAAGATCATCTTCATAAGGATTGTCCTGAAAAATCTTCTTCTAGAAAATGGGAGGACAAATCTAAAAAAGAGAAAAAAAGAGCCTCATTGGAGTAACGAACTGAAGTTTACTCGAAGTGAAACCATGAGAAAAACGGGATATAAATACGGTTGCAGTCCCTTACAGATATCCTGAAAATGAAAGTAAAAGTATAGAGTTGGAATTTTATTTAAAAGTCATGATTTCAAAATCAAAAAATAGAAGGAAGTAATACCTGGGTGTCTTAATTGGTTTTGTTAAATTTTATAATTGGGAACAGGAGGAGGCAGGCCAGTTCTGAGTTGGCAAACACCAACAGATTTGCCGGATTGAGTGAAACTGTTGGGGATGTCCATTCAGGAATGGCAATGCCAGATAGAGCTGTTCCCTCTAACAGCCGGGCGAACAGTTCTACTGGAGGAGAGGGAGGGCAGAATAGGCAGAGCAGCAGACATGTTCTGGTTGTAGGGGACTCTATTATTAGGAAGGTAGACAGGGTAATTTGTCACCCAGATCCCTAATCGAACAGTGTCTCCCGGGTGCTCGGGTTCGCCATGTTGTGGATCGGGTAGACAAATTATTGGGAGGGGCTGGAAATGAACCGGCAGTCTTAGTACACATTGGTACACATGATAAAGTTAGTGGAAGATGGAGTGTCCTAAAGAATGATTTTAGAGATCTAGGTAATAAGCTGAAGGCAAGGACCTCCAAGGTAGTATTTTCTGAGATACTACCAGTGCCACGTGCTAGCCCAGGGAGGCAGAAGGAGCTTATGGAGGTTAATGCGTGGCTAAAGATGTGGTGCACTAAGGAGGGGTTTGGGTTTTTAGAGCACTGGGCTGACTTCTCACTTCGGTACAATCTCTACAGTAGGGATGGATTGCACCTTAATGATGAGGGAGCTTTTGTACTAGGGGATAGGATGGTAGAAAGGCTGGAGGAGCTTATAAACTAGTAGGTGGGGGGAGGGACTAGATATAAGTAATGGGGCAGAAAGTGTAAAGGGGAAAAGGAATTTTTAAAAGGGCAGATTTTAAAGGTCTAAGGGCAGCAATACAAAGTATAGACTGGGACTGAGGCATAATGGGTAAAAATACTGAACATAAATGGACAACATTTAAATCCTTACTAAATATACATACACATCGGCATATACCGTGTGGGAATAAAAGTAAAAGGAGTAAATCCCATCCAATGTGGCTTAACAATGATTTAAAGATCAAGATACAGAGTAAAAAACAGGCATTTAAATTATACAAACAAGAGGGGACAGAGACTGCTTTACGGGAATACAAGGAAATCAACAAGGCAGCAAAAGGGCGATTAGACTGGCTAAAATAGAAAATGAAAAATGTATTGCAAAAGAGAGTAAGACTAACCCTAAAATATTTTTTAAGTATATTAATGGGAAGAAGGCGAGGAAGGAAGCTATAGGAACATTACAATGTGACACAGTCTGATAATTAGTGACCAGGAAAAGGCAGATGAGCTAAATAGGTTCTTTTCTTCGGTATACACAAGGGAGGTACCAGTGGTTGGGACACGGCAACATAATGGGGCTACACTACCATCACCAAATAATTGGTTAACACAGGAAGTAATCCAAAAGAGGTTGGAAAAAATAAATGTTAATAAAGCCCCGGGTCCTGATGGAATACATCCAAGGGTACTGAGGGAGCTGGGTTCTGTAATAGCCAAACCATTATATCTAATCTTTCAAGATTCACTCAACACAGGGACTCTACCAGATGACTGGAGAAAAGCTGATGTGATACCTATATTTAAAAAGGGAGCAAGAGCAAATCCGGGGAATTATAGACCAGTGAGCCTCACTTCTGTAGTGGGGAAGCTTTTAGAAGGGTTAATAAGGGATAATATACAAGAATATGTCTATTTGACCAGGATTATAAGTAGGAGTCAACATGGATTTATGAGGGATAGGTCATGTCAAACAAATCTAATTAGTTTCTATGAGGAGGTTAGTAGGAACTTGGATCAAGGCAACTCAGTGGATGTAGTCTTTTTGGATTTTGCGAAGGCTTTTGATACAGTGCCACATGGGAGACTATTGGGCAAGCTAAGGGATACAGGAATTGCAGTAAATATCTGCTCATGGATTGAGAGCTGGCTAAAAGACAGGAAGCAAAGGGTTGTTGTAAATGGAACATACTCCAATTGGACTAATGTGGTAAGTGGGGTTCCTCAGGGATCAGTATTAGGACCTCTCCTTTTTAACATATTTATTAATGACTTAGAGGTAGGATTGGAGTGTGGGGTCTCCATATTCGCTGATGACACAAAGTTGTGCAAGGTAATTAAATCAGATAATGATGTCCTTTCCCTCCAAGGGGATTTACATAAAATTGAGGAATGGGCATCTAAATGGCAGATGAGATTTAATACAAATAAATGTAAGGTTATGCATCTGGAAAGGAAAAATAGCCATGCAATTTATAATCTTAATGGAGCAAATCTAGGTGTATCAGATATTGAAAGGGATCTGGGAGCATGTGGACAACCACCTAGGTAACAGCGCTCAAAGCCAAGCAGCAGCTGCAAAGGCAAGTAAAATATTAGCATGTATTAAGAAGGGTATAGAAGCCAGGGAAGCAAATATAATTCTGCCACTATACAAATCTCTAGTACGCCCTCATTTGGAATATGGAGGACAATTTTGGGCACCACTTCATAAAAAGGACATTTTAGAGCTGGAAAAGGTACAGAAAAGGGCAACAGAACTAATAAGGGGAATGGAGGGGCTAAGTTATGAAGAAAGACTAACCAAATTACACTTATTTTCTCTAGAAAAAAGGCGTCTACAAGGAGATATGATTACCTTATATAAATACATCCAGGGTCAGTATAAAGATTTGTCAGGGGAGCTTTTTGTACCAAGAGGTTTTCAACTGACAAGAGGTCATCCTGAGGTTAGAAGTAAAAAGATTCCACCTTAAAGAAAGAAAAGGGTTCTTCACAGTAAGGGTGGTTAATCTGTGGAATTCTCTACCAGAGGAGGTGGTGACAGCGGATTCGATAGATAACTTTAAAAGGGGACTAGATTTATTTCCAATTAAAAAGGGAATTCAGGGTTATCATGGATAATTAGAGAGGCAGTATTGATCCAGGGAGAAGTCCGGTCGCTGGTGTCTGAGATCAGGAGGGAATTAATTATTTTTTTTTATATATATACAACTAATTAATTAATAGTTAATCCACATATTGCAGATCAGAGGAGATCTTAAAAGGTTGAACTTAATGGACCGAAAGTCTTTTTTCAACCTTAAATACTATGTAACTATATGAGAGTTGTGTTCTCACCTCGTGGTGGTCATAAGACTCATTGAGGAATCCCTTGTATCTTGCGCGCAGCTCCTGTCCGAGGTCCCAGTGCTGCTTCATCCCGATCTGTAAAAACATAAAAAAACTGATGAACTGCACTTAAGAGGGAGGAATTAATCTTCAGGATTAATTTACAATTTAAAAAAAAGTAGTAGTCAATATTAGGAACTCTGCACAAATAATAAAAATTAGGTTTGAAAACTTTGAGCCTAGCTAGTTTTTATTTGGGACAATAAATGTGGATGAGTCTGCAGGACCTGGAAGAATCCATGATACACTGGTGGTATAGCGAGCAGACCCATACAGCAACTAATTGTTCAATTTTAGGCAGAAAAAAAAACACAGCTTGTAATCACTTATCAATATGCAGTGATATTATATACCTAGTAACACCCAGGAACCTTCCATTAAACACTTATTAATAAAATGATGTTTAAATATGCAAATAAACACGTTGTTTATTTTTTTTTTTAAAGGGGAAGCTTCCATATCCTTTTAACATAAGTAAAGCACACAGCTGGAGTAATGCAGAAGCCAACACACTAGGAGGGGAGAGGTGACCATGCGACAGGGTGTACAGCCTTACAAAGAGGGACCCACCTGCGTGAGCTGCCCAAAGCCCTGGGGCCAGGCACTCTCCTGATGCATGTCTTTGGGATAAGCCTTCACTGGAGACCGGTCACCATGCCGGTAGACCTGGAGGAGACAAGGAAGGTATGTTATATCTGTTGGTCTGCATGCATTGTTTACTAGGCAACTGGCATATGCAGACTCTTTGGAGTTAGAAACTCAAGCTTGATGGGTGAATCAGAAAGGCCGAGTAACAGAAAAATGACAAACTTAAAAAAACATACAAACAAAAAAAACAACATTCAAAAGATAAAGTACTTGATTTTACCTATAGAGCGTCTGCTGTGCTCTTTAAAGGGACCAATCAATGGTCAATTAGTTACTAAAACACATGGAATTGTAAAATCAGTATTTGCAGAAAATAACTTCAATATAGCTTTTAAATCTTACATTTGAATGTCACCAGGGTAGCATGGAGCAGATATAATTATCTCCATCCTCCAGGGGAACAGAAGTTCGGTCCTGGACAGCCACACACACAGGCCTGGATTTGGCGATTTCCTTGGAGTATGATTAAGTGATAGTCTGTCATCAGCAGGGATAACCTCAAGTCCTGGCCTGGGTGTGGACCTCCAGGGTGGAACCTGCTAAGCCGTTTGTCTGCTGTAGCCACAGATAAAGCACATAATGGCTCCTGTGATGTTCAGTAAATATCCCCAAATGGAAGCCTCTTGGGCAGATTCTCTCACGACTCCTGGGCATTAGAAAGGCATGGAGAGAAACATCTCTATTGAAGTCTAAACATTATTTACATTTTAAAAGCTACATTGATACCCCCATAAACACCAAATAATATTCTTGTGTATCCTATTTTCTTTATGTACTGTATTTTATTAAGAAGTGCTTAAAAGCTCTGTTTGTATTACCTAAAATCAACAAATTATGCAAGAAGTAAATTCTCATTATCTGAGCAAGACTAACCAGTTATATCGGTCGCACTCAGGAGCTCCCAAAGCTATTTACACTAATGGCAGTCTGTTTGTACAGATCTTTCCTGAACATTGCGCCACAAATAAAACAATATATTGCAGGACCCTAACCGAAGCCTAATCCTAACCCTAAACTCAGACTTCCCAGAAACACACACACACACATATATACATATATTTTTATTTTTTTTAACATATAGTTGTGAGCAATACAGGCTAACGCTTGCGTGAAGCGAGGGCCGCAGGTGCTGGCAAGGAGCCCCAAAGGGGCTCACTGCGCTGGTGGAGATGAGCGCCATAGGTGCTCATCCTCACGACCCGTGGAACTACAGAGCAACAGCAGTGTTTATTACACCATTCACAATGCAAGATCCGGAGGAGTTTGAAGAAAAAAAGAAAAAAAAAGCATTACGGCCTGTAACACTTTGCAAAAGGAAAGCGGGACTTAGAAAAAAAAAGAAAAATACGAGGTCAAAAAAATACGAACTAAACGGCCGAACTGCGCAAATAGAAAAATTAACAAGAACATAAATAAAATCTAAAAAATACAAATACAAAAAAACATTACACACAGCACAGGGTACAGCCAGGATGTCTGGGAGTGAGGTTGAACGACAATTTAAACACAATCTGAGGAGTTTAGCCACTCAAAAATCCACTAAGCAACAAGAAAAATGGCGGCCGAAACAAACAAAAATGAGGCTACACGACCACTAACCACGCAAAACTCGCCATGCATATAAAACTTTTACCCAGGAACGTACTAGGTACAAAATACACCATTAGGAAGTACGGAAAATGCTCCAGAAACGCGTAACACATAGACAATCGAAGCCATTTTACAATACTAACTTGCAACTAATAACATTACCATTCTAAAATATAGTTACATAGTAATTAAGGTTGAAAAAATACTTTCAGTCCATCATGTTCAACCTTTTAAGATCTCCTCTGTTCTGCAATATGCGGATTAGTTATTAATTAATTATTAATCAATTATTTATTTTTTAATTAATTAATCCAATTAAATGGCGATTTACAAAACTAAACAAACGCTTTGCCCCTGCGCACGCTGCCTATTTATACTGCACACATGTACATTGTATGTTGCAGGAAATTACAAATAGATTGGTAGCTCTTCAGGATATTGATTGCTGGATATATTAATTAGAAAAAGGTAAAGTATATCACCTGTGCACAGCCCTTTTCAGATCACCCCACAGATTTTCAATCGGATTCAGGTCTGGGCTCTGGCTGGGTCATTCCAAAAATGTAATCTTCTTCTGGTGAAGCCATTCCTTTGTTGATTTGGATGTATGCTTTGGGTCGTCGTCATGTTGAAAGATGAAGTTCCTCTTCATGTTCAGCTTTCTAGCAGAAGCCTGAAGGTTTTGTGCCAATATTGACTGGTATTTGGAACTGTTCATAATTCCCTCTATCTTAACTAAGGCCGAAGGCCCAGCTGAAGAAAAACAGCCCCAAAGCATGACGCTGCCACCACCATGCGGGTATGGTGTTCTTTTGGTGATGTGCAGTGTTGTTTTTGCGCCAAACATATCTTTTGGAATTATGGCCAAAAAGTTCAGCCTTGGTTTCATCAGACCATAACACCTTTTCCCACATGCTTTTGGGAGACTTCAGATGTGTTTTTGCAAAATGTAGCCTGGCTTGGATGTTTTTCTTCGTAAGAAAAGGCTTTCGTCTTGCCACTCTACCTCATAGCCCAGACATATGAAGAATAGGGGAGATTGTTGTCACATGTACCACACAGCCAGTACTTGCCAGATATTCCTGCAGCTCCTTTAATGTTGCTGTAGGCCTCTTGGTAGCCTCCCAGACCAGTTTTCTTCTTGTCTTTTCATCAATTTTGGAGGGAGCTCCAGTTCTTGGTAATGTCACTGTTGTGCCATATTTTCTCCACTTGATGATGACTGTCTTCACTGCGTTCCATGGTATATCTAATGCCTTGGAAATTCTTTTGTACCCTTCTCCTGACTGATACCTTTTAACAATGAGATCCCTCTGATGCTTTGGAAGCTCTCTGTGGACCATGGCTTTTGTTGTGGGATGCAACTAAGAACATTTCAGGAAAGATCAACTAGAGCAGCTGAACTTTATTTGGGGTTAATCAGAGGCACTTTAAATGATGACAGGTGTATGCTGACTCCTATTTAACATGATTTGGAATGTGATTGCTTAATTCTGAACACAGCTACATCCCCAGTTATAAGAGGGCGTGCAGACTTATGCAAGCACATTATTTTTATTTTTCTTCCCTCCACCTAAAAGATTTCAGTTTGTTTTTCAATTGAGTTGTACAGTTTATAGGTCACATTAAAGGTGGAAAAAGTTATGAAATGATTTATCTTTGTCTAATTTTTTTACTGCATAGAAACCTGACATTTTAACAGCGGTGTGTAGACGTTTTATATCCACTGTATAAAGGATCGCAATGAGAGCCAGAGGAGCTCAGCGCGGGGCTTGCAATGAGCTTGCCAAAGGTGCTCAGACGACCAAAAGTACATGAGTGGAGAGGCTCCCAATGAGCGCCAAAGGTACTCAGAGGACTAAAAGCCTTACATTATGTGGCGAACAGCATTACCTGCCTTACAACAGCAAAAGCAAAGCATGGGTTTGGATGTTTACATAAACCAAAAATCACTTGCATACAGAACTGTTTCAAGCTTACTGGCTATCATCCGTGTGAGGCAGAATATTTGATAGATACAGATTATTATTATTCTATATATCCTTCTGTATCTATCTGTTCATTTGCTCCCATTTCTATAGGTTTCTTGTTCGGGAGTTCTTCCTGGTTATTAATGTTTATATCCATCTAAAACATAGATCGATAGAGACAGAGAGAGATCCAGAATCCTCCTATGTCCCTTTAAGCATGCCAGGTATAAGCACAAGGCCATCCTGAAGTTTAACGAAGCAAAACAAATAGGTAGATAAAGTGGACAGACTGGATGGGCCTGTTTATGCTTCGATATAATAGAATTCCTGTCAGTCTTATCACCCCCTCCAAGTCTTCCATGTTTATCGTTTAACTCTCAACTTCCACTACCCACTTTACATTGTAAAAAAAAGAAAGAAAACATATAATTTGTTTCTTTCAAACGTTTTTATTTTGGAAAATAATCACTTTTTCATGTCAAATCGACTCATTAAAGCTTAAGTAAAAAAAACAAAAAACAATAAAATTAATGTGCAAAATAAAAAGATTTTTGCTCGTGGCCAATGACACAAAACATGACGTGCGCCTTTGTGGAAGCGCGGCACCGACGTCTGTACGAACACGGCCGCGCTTGCGTCACCATCTACCGGTGAGACCACCCCAACCACCTAACCCCCAACCACTAACCAGGCGTAGTAGCTCATTCATAGCACTAGATGGGTCTTGGAGCGCGCGTTCCTAGAGTCTGCGGCAGCGCCGTTCCAGCGAACAGTGGCGCACACAAAACAGGATAGGACCATTTATCATTAAAATGGAGGTTGATTATTAACCCGTTAGTGAAGCTGGTTAATGGAATTAGCAGTGAGTGGTATAGAGGTCTAACCTCTTCTATAATGCCTTAGAATGACCCTTATCTACTGCACAGGTAATAACCTGAATGGAAAATATGGCACATTTAAAGGGGCCCAGCAAAGGTTCCAGTATGGTAGGATGATAAAGTACCAATAGAAGCAATAAGAAGATATATAAAAATGTTATTTAGATAGACGGCCACACTGCGCACGCACGCACGCACCCAGAGACACGTACGTACGCACGCACGCACGCACAGATAGATAAACAGTACCTAGGTGCATGAACAGAACAAGAGAAGGAAGGACAGATATACAAATGGATGACAGACAACGAGAAGTAAATGGAGATAAGCAAATAAAGAGACAGACCTGACTGAGATACATGTATAAATACAAATAAATAACCAGATAGACAAACAGAAAGCAAAGGATAAACACAATATATACACACCACTGTGACAGATCTCAGCTCCCGGGCCTGTGTTGTGGCCCCCGCGCTCAGGGCGAGCAGCAGCATGGAGAGCCCCGGCACTGAGCCCGCCGCCATAGTTCAACAGGATCCCGGAACTGCCCGCGCAAGCCGCAGGGGGACACAAGAAATGGAACCAGGAAATAGACACTGGAGGGTATTATCTAACTTCCGGGATGGTATAGGAACGGGGACCGGAAGTGTGCTGCCTGTTGGCTATAGCAACACGCCTTTCGAATTCCAATGCGCCCTCTGTTGGTGATACATTTGAAAAGCATTGGGTTGTATCATTATTTAAAGGGATACAACACAGGTTATAAATAGGTGCAATTCAAAACTGTAAGCCCCATGCATTGTATTAATTACATGTTGCTTATAATCACATTTCTTGACATTTACAATTTTTACCTGTCAGTCAGCATTTCTGATACTTTCCCACAATATAATCATTGCTCTATAGTTGTTGAAATACAAATAGTCTTTTACAAACATATAGTGCGAATCGCGACTTCCCTGTATAGAAACACATACAGTATATCACGAGGCCCCCCTCTAATCCATCACTATTATTATTAGTCATTTCACATCAAAAAGGACAGTATGAGTCAATATCCTTCCCTTCTCTTTCGCCTTTCCCCGCTGTCTCTTCTCTACTCTCTTTTGACTTTGCTGTCATTCTGTACCTATCCTGTTTTGTGTTCGCCGCTGTTAAAGCACGCCGCCGCCGACTCTTGTAATGTGGGCTCGCTCGCGTCTATCTGTTGAGCTGCTCCTGTAGTGTAAAAAACCATCCAAATAAACCCCAATCCCCTAACCCCCGAACACTCTAACCCTAAACCCCTAACCACTTACATTTACAGATGGCACAGGCGTAGTAACTCATTTAGACAACTAGATGGCGACGTAAGTGCGTTCCAAGTGTAGGCGGTGGCGCGCAACCTCTCACCTTTCAGTCTTTGCTCTCCAATTCTCTCCTTTCTCTCTTTTCCTCTTCCTTCTCTTTCTGCTCCCTTCTCTCTCTCCTTTCTCTCTTGCTCTTTTCTCTCCTTTTCTCTCTCTTCTTTCTGTCTTTGCCCAATTTCTCAATCTCTTTCCTGTCTTTACTCTCATTCTCTCCTTTCCTCGCTAGTCTCACTTGTCTTTGCCCTCCTTATCTCTCATTTCCTCTCACCTCGTTGACTTTGCTCTCCTTCTCTCCCTCCCTTCCTGCCTTTGCTCTACCTCTCCTCTCCTCTCCCTTCCTGTCTTTGCTCTTTTCTATCTCTCCTCTCCTCCCTCTCCTTTCTGTCTTTGCTCTCCTTCTCTCCCTCCCTTCCTGCCTTTGCTCTATCTCTCCTCTCCCTTCCTGTCTTTGCTCTTTTCTATCTCTCCTCTCCTCCCTCTCCTTTCTGTCTTTGTTCTCCTTCTCTCCCTCCCTTCCTGCCTTTGCTCTATCTCTCCTCTCCCTTCCTGTCTTTGCTCTTTTCTATCTCTCCTCTCCTCCCTCTCCTTTCTGTCTTTGCTCTCCTTCTCTCCCTCCCTTCCTGCCTTTGCTCTACCTCTCCTCTCCCTTCCTGTCTTTGCTCTTTTCTATCTCTCCCTTTCCTCCCTCTCCTTTCTGTCTTTGCTCTCCTTCTCTCCCTCCCTTCCTGCCTTTGCTCTATCTCTCCTCTCCCTTCCTGTCTTTGCTCTTTTCTATCTCTCCTCTCCTCCCTCTCCTTTCTGTCTTTGTTCTCCTTCTCTCCCTCCCTTCCTGCCTTTGCTCTATCTCTCCTCTCCTCTCCCTTCCTGTCTTTGCTCTTTTCTATCTCTCCTCTCCTCCCTCTCCTTTCTGTCTTTGCTCTCCTTCTCTCCCTCCCTTCCTGCCTTTGCTCTACCTCTCCTCTCCTCTCCCTTCCTGTCTTTGCTCTTTTCTATCTCTCCCTTTCCTCCCTCTCCTTTCTGTCTTTGCTCTCCTTCTCTCCCTCCCTTCCTGCCTTTGCTCTACCTCTCCTCTCCTCTCCCTTCCTGTCTTTGCTCTTTTCTATCTCTCCCTTTCCTCCCTCTCCTTTCTGTCTTTGCTCTCCTTCTCTCCCTCCCTTCCTGCCTTTGCTCTATCTCTCCTCTCCCTTCCTGTCTTTGCTCTTTTCTATCTCTCCTCTCCTCCCTCTCCTTTCTGTCTTTGTTCTCCTTCTCTCCCTCCCTTCCTGCCTTTGCTCTATCTCTCCTCTCCTCTCCCTTCCTGTCTTTGCTCTTTTCTATCTCTCCTCTCCTCCCTCTCCTTTCTGTCTTTGCTCTCCTTCTCTCCCTCCCTTCCTGCCTTTGCTCTACCTCTCCTCTCCCTTCCTGTCTTTGCTCTTTTCTATCTCTCCCTTTCCTCCCTCTCCTTTCTGTCTTTGCTCTCCTTCTCTCCCTCCCTTCCTGCCTTTGCTCTACCTCTCCTCTCCTCTCCCTTCCTGTCTTTGCTCTTTTCTATCTCTCCTCTCCTCCCTCTCCTTTCTGTCTTTGCTCTCCTTCTCTCCCTCCCTTCCTGCCTTTGCTCTACCTCTCCTCTCCTCTCCCTTCCTGCCTTTGCTCTATCTCTCCTCTCCCTTCCTGTCTTTGCTCTTTTCTATCTCTCCTCTCCTCCCTCTCCTTTCTGTCTTTGCTCTCCTTCTCTCCTCTCCCTTCCTGTTTTTGCTCTCTTTCCCTCTCTACCTTATCTCTCTTCCTGTCTTTCCTCTATTTTATTTTCTCCCTCTTCTCTATCCTTCCTGCCTTTGATCTCTATCTCCTTTCCTACTCTCTCTTCTCCACTCATCTTTCCTCTCTCTCTCCTTTTCTGTCTTTGCTCTCTTCCTCTCATTTTCCTCTCCTTTCCTCTCTATTCTCCCTTCTCTCTCTCCTTTTCTGTCTTTGCTTTCCTCTCTATTCTCCCTTCTCTCTCTCCTTTGTGTCTTTGCTTTCCTCTCTATTCTCCCTTCTCTCTCTCCTTTCTGTCTTTGCTTTCCTCTCTATTCTCCCTTCTCTCTCTCCTTTCTGTCTTTGCTTTCCTCTCTATTCTCCCTTCTCTCTCTCCTTTCTGTCTTTGCTTTCCTCTCTATTCTCCCTTCTCTCTCTCCTTTGTGTCTTTGCTTTCCTCTCTATTCTCCCTTCTCTCTCTCCTTTGTGTCTTTGCTTTCCTCTCTATTCTCCCTTCTCTCTCTCCTTTGTGTCTTTGCTTTCCTCTCTATTCTCCCTTCTCTCTCTCCTTTGTGTCTTTGCTCTGTTTCCTTTCCCACTCTCTTCTTTCCTCACTCCCCTCCCTTATCCTTTTCTGTCTTTGCTCTCCTTTCCCCTCTCACTCTGCTCCCCCAAAGCGATGTACCACCCGCAGCTCCTAGGGGTCCAGGGCCATGAGCAACAGGTTCATTTCACTGAAGATACCAGAGTGCACAAGCAGCACAGCAATGTGTGCAGGAGGCACCCCTAGATGTCACAAGATCAGCTGGCACTCTGTACTCTGTGTCTTGTGCCTGCGCAGAGCAGTATTTTCCTTGCGCAAGTGCAAACCTGTAACTTTTAACATAGTGTTACCGACAAATATCGCAATTACGACAACTATTATTATGTGATTCTTTACTGCAAGCTTCAATTTTATTCTAAGCCGGTTTCTAGCAGCTTCTTGCTGAACAGGATGTGTACTTGTAAACTAATGAGTCCCACACCATGTTCAGGGGTTTTCAAACTTCTCCTCAAGACCCACCAAACAGGCCATGATTTTGGTTTAACACTGTGTGAACATAGGAGGAACAATTAGCATTCAACGGAGTCTACTTGCCTCTTCCGTATTCAGTGTTAAATCGAAATCATGGCCTGTCTGATGGGTTCTGCAACATCTGTCACAAGTGGATTGATAGATATAGTTTTAATATCTGGATTAATGAGATGTAATGCTTGGAGTGTGTTCTAGAGGGCACTCTATGTGTTTCGTGGTTCTCTCTAGAAATTCCACACTCTATAGCCTCAGTGTTGGGCGATCTAGCCATGTTGTGTGCTCTATGGTAGCTGAGTCGCTCTAGCCCAGCTAAATCTCTATGGTTCTAGTTCTCTCCCACTGTTTACATCTCTATGTTAGCTAGATACTAACGCACTGTCTGTAGTTCCGGAATGGGTGTGATGTCACTTCCTGTGGGGCTGTGTCACTGAGGAATGGAGCTGTGATCAGAGGGGCGGGCCGGAGCTGCACTGGGGGCCGAGGTGAGACTGATTTATATATATATAACACACACAGATATAAATAGATATAGAGAAAGAGGTAGATAGTTATACATCCAATAACACAGGGTGAAGCCAAAATGTTTGCTTGCGAACAACCCATTCAACAGAGCTGATACTGGTATGAAAGTGAAGCCAAAGTGTTTTTGATCTACCTCTGCATTAGAGTTTACACTGTAGTATCAGAATGAAGCTGCAGTGATTGGAGACCTGACACTCTGGTATCAGATTGAAGCCGTAATACTGGGAGATACGACGCTATGGTATCAGATTGAAGCCGTAATACTGGGAGATACGACGCTATGGTTTCAGATTGAAGCCGTAATACTGGGAGATACGACGCTATGGTATCAGATTGAAGCCGTAATACTGGGAGATACGACGCTATGGTATCAGATTGAAGCCGTAATACTGGGAGATACGACGCTATGGTATCAGATTGAAGCCGTAATACTGGGAGATACGACGCTATGGTATCAGATTGAAGCCGTAATACTGGGAGATACGACGCTATGGTATCAGATCAAAGCCGTAATACTATGATATCCGACGCTATGGTATCGGATTGAAGCCATAATACTATGATATCCAACGCTATGGTATCGGATTGAAGCCGTAATACTGGGAGATACGACGCTATGGTATCAGATCAAAGCCGTAATACTATGATATCCGACGCTATGGTATCAGATCAATGCCATAATACTATGATATCCAACGCTATGGTATCAGATCGAAGCCGTAATACTGGGAGATCTGACGCTATGGTATCGGATCGAAGCCGTAATACTGGGAGATCTTAGGCTATGGTATCGGATTGAAGCCGTAATACTGGGAGATCTGACGCTATGGTATCGGATCGAAGCCGTAATACTGGGAGATCTTACGCTATGGTATCGGATTGAAGCCGTAATACTGGGAGATCCGACGCTATGGTATCGGATTGAAGCCGTAATACTGGGAGATCCGACGCTATGGTATCGGATTGAAGCCGTAATACTGGGAGATCCGACGCTATGGTATCCGAGTGAAATAGGGTTTTTGAAACACTGACCCTCTGGTCTCAAAGTGAAAGAGAGCTGACATTCTGGTATCAGAATGAAGCAGTAGTGTTTGTGGGTGTGCCCCTACAGGGAGCTGACGCTGGGACAGTTCAGCATTGAAGTTCTCCTGTGGAGAGATACAAATAGCTACTAAACAGTCAGGTATTATTCAGTAGCTCTCAGTGATTAGTGTAACTTGTTATCTAGTGATTACATTACTGTATACTAGTGTTTGATGGTAAAAGAAACCTGAGGTGTATTGGACTGGAAAAGATGTCAGTTGGTTACACTTCTGATTAGGTGGATGGTGCCCACTAGTGACACTGGCTGAGCCCCTGCAGAAATGACGGCTCAGTCCTGATCGGGAATGGGACTGAGAAATATATCAGTTGGCTAGTGCTTCTGTGGATGCTCTCAGGTCCAGTGTTATTAGCTGAGCCCCTGCAGAAGTGACTGCTCAGTCCTAATGGTGACTAGAACTGGTTAAGACACGGTATGGCACAGTATTGCAGAGGATACATTTCTTATAGCAGATCATTAAGACGAGCTGCCAGGAAAACACAAGTTCCAAAAGACCAAGGGATTTTGCTTTTTTTGTTCTCCAGTCACAGAAATTGGCTGAAAATTACTGTACAGTTGTTCAAGAAATGTATGTGAAACTTAGGAGCCAGTCCAGCTATTTGTAGGAGGAAAATTATGGAATATATATATCACATATAATATTTGTCAAACTGCTATTTGGCGTCACGCTTGCGCGCCTTTGAGGCGTCGAAGCCTTCTGAGCTCGCAGGACTTAATCACTGACCTGCAAGCCCTGAGAAGCGAGCAGTTGAGGCATTGAAACATTCTGAGCTTGCAGGACTTGAGCGCCAAGCGAGGTGAGCAGTTGAGGCATTAAAGCACACAGGGCTTAGGCTCAAATGAGCACTTAAGCAGTTGCGCATCATTTAGGCTGCAATGAGCGCCAAAGGCGTTCACTGCAGCCAGCGGCGCAGACACACATGCAAGCTTGTGAAAAAAATACGACCTCATAAAAATACGAATTTAACAGGCGACCCACAAAAAACAAGAAAAATAATAAAAAAAAAATTAAAAACACTCACACAGCACAGGGTGAGAGCCAGGAGGCATGGGGTGAGGTTGCAAGCGAGTTTGAGCCTTATTTGTCGTGTTTCGTCACACAAAAATCGGCTAAGTGAGAGAAAAAATGGCAGACGAAAAACGTAAAAAATTCTGAAACTGGATGAAAATGAAACTGAGCAAAGCCAGGCACGCGGGACTTAGAAAATACACGACGGCAAAGACCGTAACCCCTACACCAAAAACGCCAGGCACGCAGGACTTTGCAAATAAAACAAATGTCAGTCTTAGTTTCGCCACACAAACATTCAGCAGACACACAGAAGAGAAACGCACAGGGAAGGGACAGGGGGGAGATGGTGGAAAGACACACATGGCGTTCCCAAGCACAACACTTGCAGGTTAATGAACCCTGCAATGAGTGGCCCGTACAGTAGCCAAAGGTGCTCAGAGAAGCAAAAGCCTCACATAGTGTGGCAAACGGCATTGCCTGGCTTACAATTTTATTGCTGTCATTTTTTGATGGGCAATTCGCAAGTTGTATATAATATCTAAAATATTTGTTTGTAGCCATAATAAATAAGAACCATAATGACCCAAATGTATATATTTGATAAACTTTTTGACCTAGTGCATACAAACTGCTATTCTTATCAGCTGATAATCTGTTTCCTTCCTCTTTGTGTAGCCACACAGAACCTGGGGAGGAGGCTCCATTATGTACGCCTCGGCCAAGTATAACACACGGGGTCCAGTCCTCATCCCCAGGATGAAGTCCAAGCACAGAGTCTATTACATCGCACTGTTCTCTGTGGTTCTTCTGGGCCTGATTGCCACCGGGATGTTCCAGTTTTGGCCTCACACCATTGAGCCATCTAGTGACTGGAGTGTGGAGAAGAGAAGCGTCCATGACGTGCCGTCCATAAAACTCCTTGAGGACAGCCCACTACCAGAAAGGGGGGACCTAAGCTGCAGAATGCACACCTGCTTTGATGTGTACCGCTGCGGCTTTAACCCCAAGAACAAGGTCAAAGTTTACATATACCCACTGAAGAAATACACTGATGCATATGGCGGCTCTGTAGGAAGCACCATCTCTCATGAGTACAACGAGCTGCTGAGTGCGGTGTCTCAGAGCGACTTCTATACTGAGTATGTGAGCAGGGCCTGTCTCTTCCTGCCCTCTATCGATATGCTGAACCAGAACAGTCTAAGGATCAAAGAGACTGCACAGGCGCTAGCCCAGCTTCCCAGGTACCTATCCATGCAGACGTAACATTTCATGGAGACTGACTGCTAATGCACAAAAGTCCCATATCTGTAGAATCAACCTCAGAATATTTTATTTATCTGTTTTTTTTTTGCTGTTGACTCGCCAATGGATATCCTGTGAGCTCTTTGGTATTAAAGGGCCATTTTAATAGCTGTGAGTATCTACATCACCACTTGTGTGTTTAACATCTGTAATTAAAGGACTCTTTAGTCCAAAAACTACTATATACGTTGCTCCTTTTAGGCATATGCCTGCTGTATTACACCGCTTTTATACCTAATGTTATGTACAAGTTAGGAGACCGACCCCCAGACGGCTGTTACAACCTTAAATGGGGTCAAGTGAAAATAATCAAAGCCACATAAGGTAAATGCATAGAGTGAAAGAAATAAAGCTACAAGACTGTTTGTGTCTATTTCACAAAATAAAAACATAACAATCATTTTATTGGTAAATGGGGATATATCCAAATGAAATGACAACGTTTATGACTTCTCAACTCAGAGAATTCTGCTGAAACATGTCATAGTGATTATTTGTGCTTCATATTTATGCAGGTTTAGTGCAATAGTGTAGTCACAGCTCCTGTTAATAGATAGCTACATCTGAATGGTAGTCTCAAGATGAATTAGCTGCTAAGTAACTGGCTTGGCTGCTTGATGAGCGCCAAGTTGCTGTTACTTGCTCCAATCTGTTTTCTTTAGTAAATCTATTCAGCACATTAAGTTAAATTATTCCTTTTAGGGCAATGGGAGCATAGCTCAGAAAGCTGACTCCCGACGTGCGTTTCCCTTTCATATGCAGACTTCTTGAGGTTATGCTTTCTGAGCTATGCTCACATCACAAGTGGTGAATTAGGTACCCACAGCCTGACACTTACACTGGCCCTTTAACTCTGCCAGCTAGTTTGTGATGGTTGTTTTACATAGTACAATGTTCATATACAGTTATGTCATTTTTCTTTCTGTAATATAACATTTTATATTTTGCGGTAGATGGTAACATATAAATGTATTTTCATGATGACCTACAGACAGTAGTACTGGACAATCTGTGTGCTTGTGGTCCATGCTGTGAACAGAAAAGTAGACTGATGGGTTCAGTTAAGGCCATTTTATCAGGGGTGTCTAATTATCGTGATCTGTTCCTAGGTGGGACCGAGGCACAAACCACTTGATATTTAACATGCTCCCTGGAGGACCCCCAGATTATAACACCGCACTAGATGTTCCCAGAGACAGGTACGGTTTTGGCTTAAGCCTTATTGTGATGTTAATGCAAACATTTTACTTTAAAAGAATACTTCAGGCACACAAAAATAGTTTTATGTGATTGTTTTAACTCGATTAACTATTTATCTTCATCCTACCCAATGTAAATATGATGTAAAATGTATACTTCACTTACTTAAGGAAGTCCCCAGAGTAACAGTCACCCCCTTTCCTGCTCTCTCTTTCCTAAGAAGTGAAATGTTGAACAGTTATGACTTGCGCTGAGCAGACAGTGACATGCTGTGTATCTCCTTGCAGCAGCATCACTCTCCCCATGGGCGGGACTTTAAAGGCATATGTAGGGTTCCTGTATTTAATATAAATTAAACGACCTAAGTGTGTTCCATATCAAAACATCATTTTGTTAACAAGTGCTTAAAAGCTGTTTTACTCTATGAAACCTTCCAAACAGTCCCAACAAAGCTCTGCCTGCTGTAACACATGCAATCCGTGACTGTAGTATTAGATGTACTAACCAGTCAAACTGTCTCTAAGCATTTCAAAACACGCTGTTGAGAAACAGTCTGATTGTCTAGTACATTTGGTACTAATAGAAACACTGTTTGCATGAGTTGCTGGGGGCGGACCTTTGAGAATGTTTGGAAGGTTTCAGTGAGTAAACTAAATAGAGCATTTAAGCACATGTGTGTATATATATACAATATAAAAGACAGGGAAACCCCCATATTACGTTAAGTTGCAAACATACAATGTCACAGCCTGCTCTTTGTTAGGCTTGAAAAGGTTGCTAGACGAAACCTACCCACAAGTGACTCTGTTCTGCGTCCCCTCATTTACAGACAGTTTGCAGATTCTCAGCACTAGTTGCAGAATGTCTCGGCAGTATAGAATAGTACAAATCCAACTCTCTAAATGAAGCACACCGTGTATATTTTTCCCAAACAGAGCAACACCTTTATTTTTCAGGGGGATTGGGAGCAGGTGCTTCAGGATGATTGAAATGCATTACATTTATATGCAGTTTATTTTTACCTATTAGTATTATTATATCCTAATATATAATGGTTATACAACTTACCATAATGCAGAATCTTGGGATCCCTCGGGTTGTTTTCCTTGAACTAGAAGGTCCCATCTTGGGGTAATGGAAGACAGTGACACCCGAAGTGTGTTCCTTATGTCCAGTCTACTCCGTAGTCTTGTTTTGGTTGCTGTCATTGCAGAAAACCCTGCTTCACAAAGATAGGATGTTAGAAATGGAAGGAGGCTTTGCATTGCTTTTGTGGCAATCTCAGGATATTCTGTCCTGATTTATAATCCAAAACCTATGGAGATTTGAATTTGTCCCAAACATATTTTTTGGAACACCATCATTTGCTATCTCTTTTTTTATTTTTTATTTATTGGTATCAAAAGTAGACAATTACAATATAAATATATAAAACAGAATACACAGCAAAAAAAAAAAACGACAAAAGAAAAAGACAAGACATACATTTACAATACATATTGTGAACTTGTACCAGAAATTATAATTGCTGGGAGCTAAGTCCCAGAGATATTAAAACTTAGATCATAACCGAGAAAGATCTTTATTTTGATCCCAAATTTTCCATTTATAAAGTTTTATTTTTATAAGACCTTGCTCTTGAAGAGATTTTTCAAGATTTCTGTTTCTATCTACCATATATGTGATTTCACCCCAAGAGGGAACGGAAGACTGACCCCATCTCCTTGCTATCAACAGTTTAGATGCCATGAATATCTGAAGTAAAAACGCAATTACGTCCAGAGCAAGCTGATTCGAAAAAATGTGAAATAAAACATTTTCTACAGAAAAGGAAATGGTAATGCCCCAAATATTCCTAATATGCCCAAAACAAGTTTCCCAAAATTGTTGAATTATCGGGCAACTCCACCATATATGGGCATGTGAACCCACCAGACCACAGTTCCTCCAACAAAACTTCAGATTATCTTTTTTAGTAATCTGAGCCATTTTTGTTGGAACATAATACCATTGAGTACTTAATTTAAAGTGTAGCTCTCTGTATGATGTATTTTTAATTATTTGATCAGTGAGAATAAATGAATCGGACCATTCTTCTTCTGACCAAGAGAGATTAAAAGAATGTTGCCAAATTTTAGATTTGTTAAAAGGGCATTTATCCATTTCCTCCCGCAAGATGTTATAACAATTAGATATTAAGTGCTTTCTATCTTCTAGAATCATTAGTTTTTCAAAAGAAGTTAAAGATCTAACTTTAAAACTAGAATAGATTGAATCTCTGAACGCAGCCAGAAGTCTATTATATTCAAGCCAACTTTTATGAGGAAGCCCAAATTTTTCCTTCAAGTCTTCAAAAGAAGCCCAAGAGTTGCCAATATATAAGTCTCTCAAACAACAAATGCCAAATGCTCTCCATCCACCCAAAAATGATAAGTTCAATTCTCTCTCTAATAATAAAATCGGAAGGATAGGGCTAGGAAAAGGCATTAATTGAGATCTCAATTTATGTTTATCCCAAAATTCAAGTATTTCACGAACAATATCAGAACCATCTAAAAAGAGTTATTTTTTTAACTCCTTCCTAAACATCAACCAGCCTAAAGAATCCTTAACTACTGAACATCTTTCAACCTGCAGCCAACCTGCCACTTTCAAACTTTCTATACATTTGACTGCATGTGAAAACATTGTAGCATCATGATAGGTCTGAATCATTGGGTATGCTAGTCCCCCTTTTCTAAATGTTCTGGAAATTATAACTTTCTTTATTCTGTTGTTTTTCCCCTGAAAGATAAATTTGTCTATTATTTGTTGAAAATGTACTATAAAAGTTTTGGATAAAGATATAGGAATAGATCTAAATATATAGCTTAATCTTGGAAGAAGCGACATTTTGTCTGCTGCTATTCTAGCTGTTAAAGTTAAATTCA
Source organism: Discoglossus pictus (assembly GCA_027410445.1). Lineage (NCBI taxonomy): Eukaryota > Metazoa > Chordata > Amphibia > Anura > Alytidae > Discoglossus > Discoglossus pictus. The sequence goes on along the minus strand of CM050175.1, from coordinate 89,895,980 downwards.
AAGGTCTCCAAGAGGAAACAATTTTCGTAAGTTTATTTAATAGCTCCTTATAGTTGTTTTTAATTATTAACTGGATAGAATTATAAAATTTGATTCCCATATGAGTTATGGTATTAGAATGCCAATTATACTGGTAGATGGATTTCAAGTAATCTTTTTCCGGACTGGCTAAATTAAGAGCCAAAACCTGTGACTTGGAGATATTAATTTTATAGTTAGAGGCTTTGGAATATTTATCTATTATTACATGCAAAGTTTTCAAAGAGTCAATGGGGTTAGACACAAACACAACCGCATCATCGGCATACAGCATTATTTTATGCTGTATCCCACCAACTGTAATTCCATGAATAGAGGGGTTATCTCTTATAGAAACCGCCATGGGCTCCATTATCAATGCAAAGATTATCGGAGAAAGGGGACACCCCTGTCTCGTTCCATTAGTAACTGCAAATCTCTTCGTTTTAAACCCATTTCCAATGACCGAAGCGGATGGGGAAGAGTATAATGCTCCAATGGACTTAGACCCAAAAGAGCCAAGGCCATATTTCTGGAGTACACACCCGGTCAAAGGCCTTCTCTGCGTCCATTGATAGAAACACTGTTGGGAGAAGTTTCAAACGTCCCCGTACAAATCCAGTTTGATCTATTGATACAAGTTTGTGAATAACCTCACTCAATCTATCCGCCAGCATTTTAGCATAAATTTTTACATCAACGTTCAAAAGTGAAATGGGGCGGAAGTCTTTACATTCTAATATACCTGTGTCTTTTTTTGGTATAGTGATAATCAGCGCCTCTGACATTTCTGAAGGAATATGTCCCTTTCTTTTAATCTCATTGAAAAGATTTTTTAAATGTGGGACTAGGGTTGTTACCAAAGACCTATAGTAATGATTTCCAAAACCATCTGGGCCTGGGGCCGTACCCAACTTCAATTTAGAAATAACGTCACAAATCTCTTTTTCAGAAAAATCATTATTTAGTGTTAAAACTTCCTCTGGTGAAACTTGCGGCAAATCTATTTCATTCAAAAAATGTTGAATGACCTCCAGAGATGGCTTCTGAAAAGAAGGATCCAATTCCAAATTATATAACCTAGAATAATACTGTTCAAATGCTTCTGCTATCTGGACTGGGTTATTAAGATAGGTTCCATTGTGATAAATATAATCAACACTTTTTTTAGTAGCATGAGATCTAAGTTTATTTGCTAAGATTTTACTTGGTTTACTCCCATAATTGTAAATTTTTTGTTGTAAAAGCCATATAGACTTATCCGTTCTCATCTGATTAATGGATTTAATCTGTAATTGGATTTTTTTAATCAACATCGAGTCAGAAGCATTAGGATTAATTTTATTTCTTAGTTCCAGATTATATAATTGGATATATAATTCTCTCAAAGGAGTTCCTCTTTCTCTTTTCCTTTGACTTTGCAATTTAATCAGGATCCCTCTTATAAAAGCCTTATGTGTGTTCCAAAGTGTAATGTTCGATTCTACTGAAGCCCAGTTTACTTGATAAAAGAAATCAATTTCTTTTTTAAGATAATCCCGATTTGTCTCTGAATCAATGAGTGAGGAATCAAGTCTCCAAGATTTGGAGTTAATGGAAGAATTTTTCGAAAACAATTCCAAGTTAACTAGAGCGTGATCCGACCACACTCTTGGCCCAATATCAACTCTCAAAGTTCTTTTAAGTGTATTGATATCAACAAAAAAATAATCTAACCTAGAATATGTATGATGTCTTGGAGAAAAACAAGTAAAATCCTTTTCATTGGAGTGCAGTACTCTCCAAACATCAATTAAATGATATTTTGTCATCAGAGAAATAAACTGTTTTGACAGTCTTATAACTGATGAGTCTGGAGGTGAACGATTTTCAGATTTTCTATCTTTAGTTGGGTCTGAGAGCATATTGAAGTCTCCACAAACGATAAGAGATCCCTGTATCAGTTTATTAAACTTTTTTAAGATTTTACTAAGAAATTTAATTTGGGATCTATTCGGCACGTATACATTCAATATTGAGTATTTTTGGTGGTTAATTGTGCCTATCCATATTATATAACGACCCTCCTGATCTATTTCCACAAATTCCTCTGTGATCATAAGTTTGTTACTAAAAAAAATTGAGGTACCCCTTGCCTTTTTCTTATACATTGAATTGTATGCGACTTTATAATGTGTATTAAAAAACTTAATTGGAGCTCCCTGCCAATGAGTCTCCTGCAAGCAGATTATATCTGCTTTTTGCTGCAGAAAGCTCTTTAGAAAAAAACTACGTTTAGCTGGATGATTCAGTCCCTGAACGTTTTGCGTTACTATCTTTAATGACATGCTGTTAGTATCACAATAGAAATGATGGTCAGTCCCCGTTCCCCTGGAATAAATTTAATTCCAGTCCACAAATACAAATATACACCAATACATAAACCAAACATAAAACATTCATCCCTCCTCAACTCATTGAGGCATATCGGGAGGCAGTCCTCTTTGAAGAGGAAGAGTCCCTCCTGTGATGCTACAATGTCAGATAAATACATCTGAAAGCCTTAGCCGAAGCTCTATTGTACCCTCTATCTGTTTTTTACTACTATCTTGGGTGTCCAAGCTTTAAATCCTACTCTAGATGTTTATATTATTCCCTTTAATTGGAGAGAATTTCAAATAGAACTCTCCCTTTAAATTCCCTACTCCAGTTGTGAACCCCTTCCCTTATAGCAATCAGCGACTGAATTGTATTTTGCTCACTAATTTATAAAAGTAAATTTCCTTAGTGTCATTATTAAATACTAATATATTTTTACCCATTATCTAGGTTAGTGTTTTCTTTATTGTTTCCCTCGTGTTAATAATAAAAAAAAGTGAGAATATATATTCACATCTAAAAAATTACCCAACAACTAGTGAGTTTATATTTTACTCTTTAAATTTCCCGTAGTAAAACAGTAATTTAAAAATATTAATCAAAACATGGTGTATTTTCCCCATTATCTAAATTCATTAAAGTGTACCATCTGTATGTTGCTTCTAAATTAGCAGCAAAAAATACCATTCAATTTTTTTCCCTTTTTTTTTTTTTTCCCTTTTTCTATCAAAATAATACATATACACTACTCTTTACGAATTTTTTTTGATTGAAGACAATCTAATATTTATATTCCAATACATATTTAAATAACCGCTGTGAACCAACCTATAATTACTGACTTTTATTTAATTTTGTCAGGAAATTCTCCCCTTCCAAAGTGTCATTAATAATGTATCTGTGATTGTCATACCAAAAAATCAATTTTGGGGGATTTCCCCATCTATAGGAAATCTGTTTGTCTCTCAAAACTTTAGTCACAAATTGAAGTTTCTTACGTTGAAATAAAATTTCTCCTGTCAGATCTGGGAATATTTTAAGATTTTCATATGGACTCTCAAAACATTTTTTATTAAATGAAGCTTTTAGTATTGCTTCTCTATGGGACATATGATGCAGTTTTACAATTACATTCCTAGCAATTTCTTTGCCCATGTTAGGTGGAGGAGGAATCCAGTATAATCTCTCTATAGGCTTCTCGCTCTGGCGCTCCACTAAGCTTAACAGAAAGGCTTCCACAAATTGATGGAGGTCTTTAAAGGTAACAGACTCTGATATACCACGAATTCTAATATTATATCGTTTTTCAGCTTCCGCTAATCTGAGATTTTGGCTCTTTAGCGTCTGGATCTCCTCTTTAAGTCCCGTTATCTCTCTCTTTAATTCATCATTATTCTTCAAAATAACCTCTTGAATCTGTTCTACATTTTCTGTTTTATCTGTTAATGTTTTTATATTCTTAGCATTATTTTTAATTTCGCCTATCAGTTCTTCCCTGATGGATATCTGAAACTCCATTAAAAGAGCTGTCATAGTTTTCTTTAACGCTGAAGCTGTTAGAGGTTCTTCAGGAGTGGTCTCTCTCACAGATTCATCTCATATAATAACCTCAGCTTCTATAGGAGTTTCAGAAAAGTCTAACGTGGACTGAGAGAGTGAATATGATTCTCTCTTGTACTTTCTATTCTCTTTATCTACAGGAGAGAGACAATTAGCTATAGCTTTTGAGCTATTGTTTTGTAATGTTTTTTTAGAGCCTTTACCCCTAGGGGCTTGTTGTTCTTTAGACCTTTGCATAGATACCACAGGGCTATCTCAAAAACCAAAGGAAAGAGAGAAGAGAAATGGGAGAATAGGAGTATATAAAAAATTGTATACAGATAGTCCACTTTGTAACTTGCTCTTCTTTGCTGAACAGTTTTAAATACCAAACGGCATATATAATATATCTTGCTTGCAGAGTCGCTTTTCTCCCATCAAGTTCCCCCCAGCCTCCTGAGACCGATGGGAAATGTCACAATAGGTGTAACTTGGACAATGTTGGATAATAAGACCCAATGGGCCTATTTATATGGGCTAAAAAATTCCCATCTTATTCTTCAAAGCCCATCATATGGGGGACACTTCACAGCAGCTTTCTTATTGTCCTCCGCTTCTATCATTCAAATTGGCCCTCACATGCAGGTGTTATATTCTGGGAGTAATTGCAGCAGAAGCAATACATACAAGCACTCACCCTCTGCAACGTCAGACTTTTATAGCAACAGGGCGTTGGCAGCGTTACCTGCTGCGGGATAGATTAACCTGAAGCCAGTCCCCACAATGGTAATAAGGGAGTAAACCCCCTCTCAGCGGCAAATGCTCACCAGCCCCCGGTGCCCAGTAGAATACATCAGCACGGCACACTGGCTTCCCTCACCTGGGGCATAACACAAGCTCACGTTCACCTTATGGTTTGTGGTCTCCTTTAACTGGCTCCTCTCACGAACCACCCCGGATATTCTCCTCACAGGCTCAGTCAGTTTCCACCAGCACTTTAGGCCGCTATGCCCCAGTAGTGTGGTTCAGATATCCATAAACTTTGTTTTGGACCCGGCCTCAGGCGGTCAGCCTCAAAGAGTTGTTGCGTCGGGGTTCAGGCCTATTAGGCCATTGTATAGCATGTTTGAGATACAAAGCTTGGACAGCCTTAACGACACTCTAGCAGAGCTTCGGCGATGTTTGCCCGGCTAGTCCCACATACAGACTAACCCCTTCCTGGGCGTGGCCCCGCAATGCCGCATTTCCACCAGTAGGGGGATGGCATGGAGGTAGTAGGCATCATTTGCTATCTCAAGCAGTTGATCCTCTTCTTTCACGGACCAAGTCGATTCACCTGGCTTATTCACAAATGGGTCACCGATCCATTTCTGGGAACCAGCATTGTTGCGTTGTTGCCAACCTCTGTAGACTAATTGGCCTGGATTGCATACCATGGTGACTTATTAATCCTCTGTACCAATTGTGCCTCAATATCTTCTGCTATTTCATCAATTCATCTAGTTACTGTGGTAGCCGAAAGAGGAACACGTGTCACCATTATAACAGCAGCAGGCAGGATCAACTCTTCAGCAATGGTAAAGGGCTTCTTGGCTTTAGCAATATGGTCAGCCACAGGGAACGAGGCTCTCCGTGCAGCCACATTTGCTGATGTGGTGGCCTTCAGATATTTCTTCTGTTCTTCAAGTTCATTTTTTTCTCTTGTGAAAACCTAAGTAGGCTTGTCTTTTGCTGCAGAATTCTTAGTCTCTAAGTGATGAAGCAGTTTTGAAGGTTTCATGGCTTCATTGGATAGCCAATCGCCGCATATTATACAAAGCGGGCATGGAGAATGTGAATCACCTGTTGCAATTAACCCATGATTTAAGTAGGAATCTTGGTATTTTCTTTTAAATGTAACTTTCTTTTTATTGGCAGTCCTAGAGCCTTTTGCTGTTTCATCATTGGATTTTTCCCCTTTTTTTTTTACTCCTTTTGGCTATTGTTAGCTTGTGGCCTTACCAACAATGTGACAAAGATAAATGCTCAGTAAGGGAAGGAGGCGCTAAACAAAGGTTTCTGTAATACCTCCAGGAGCCGGACACAGGGAGCCACCAGGGGTTTCTGGGATACTTGCAGGGGTGACACAGAGAGCATGAACCTCTGGATTACTTGCAGGGGTGACACAGAGCATGACTTGATCCTATATACACCTATATTTGTTTGCTCCATTAAGATTATAAATTGCATGGCTATTTTTTCTTCCCAAATGCATACATTTTTACATTTACTCATATTAAATCTCATCTGCCATTTAGATGCCCATTCCTCTAATTTATGTAAATCCCTTTGAAAGGAAAGCACATCATTATTTGATTTAATTACCTGGCACAACTTCATGTCATCCGCAAAAATAAAGACACTAATTTCCAGTCCTACTTCTAAGTTGTTAACAAATATGTTAAAACGGAGAGGACCTAATACTGAACCCTGAGGAACCCCACTTACCACATTAGTCCAATCTGAGTGTTCCATTTACCACAACCCTTTGCTTCTTGTCTTTTAGCCAGCTCTCGATCCATGAGCAGATATTTACTGCAATTCCTGTATCTCTTAGTTTGCTCAATAGTCTCCCATGTGGCACTGTACCAAAAGCCTTTGCAAAATCCCAAAACACTACATCCACTGAGTTGCCTTGATTCAAGTTCCTACTAACCTCCTCATAGAAACTAATTAGATTTGTTTGAATATTAATAATATTTCTAAGAGTAATTCAAGAATGAACTGTAGAATTGATCCCACACTTTTTAAATCAACCCAAGACAGGGGAAACCGAGAAAAACAAACTAATGAATTTTTTAGAATGAATGAAAATTCGGTGGATTCTAAAATTACTGAGTGGAACACACAAAAAGCATTCATGAGAAGCCTCTTCATTTCTCTGGCAGCAAGGAAAGTTAAGGTGAGAGGTAGCGAACTGTACATCAAATTTTAAATAAACTGGAAATTTTGAACAAACTTTCTCCAAATTCTGACTTATCAACAAAACTAGCAGAGATTCAAGCCAGATAAGAAAGATTTGACCATTAGAAGTAGATAAGAAGTGATGGCTCTGCCAACAAAAACAATAAACATCTTGGAAATAAAGTTGGTAAAATGTTGTTACATCAAGTAAAAAAAAAACGACCAGTAAGAGAATTAAAAAAAAATATGATTTTATCGGAAATTAGCCATGCAATCCTAAAGATATAGGTAATATATTTTTGAACTATTATAAATATCTGTACAACTTGAAGAATACTCCAAATTTCAATAAACCATTTACGGAACACATAAGGGAATTTTTTCAATCTTTATGTTTACCCAAGCTATAGGAAGAAAAAGGTCTAAAATTAGAGGAAGAAATAACGACTAAGGAAGTAAAACACTCAATTTCTGCTCTTCAAACCAATGGTCCCGACCGGTTTCCTAATAATTTTTACAAAATATTTTCAGGATCTGTGGTCCTTTTAAATTTCACTATTGCTGTTTGTTCACAGCTGGGCATGTTTGTATTCTTTATTATCCCTACTGCTAATGAATTGCATTGCTTTTGATAAAGCCATTATCTCAGAAGGTGGGTGTATGTACTTAAATTAACTGTAACTTCTATATAAATTTTAGTTACAAAGTGTAGTTCTTCAAAGTTGTTTATCAAATATGTGACTACAGTGACCTAACTGAAGCATCCACTTGGCTTCATTCTGAAGCATGCATTTATATATCTGCCCACAAGGTGGCACTGGTGTAACACAGATCACAGTCCTCACCAGTGTCTGTTTCTGATATCATGGACTAGATAACCTTTCCTCTCCTCTTTTTTTTACATTTTTTTTGTATATATTTTACTCTATTTGTTAAAGTTGAGTTAAGAAACCATGCAAGAAGGTGAATATAATTTTAGGGAAACCTACAAAGGAAAATGTTTGTTTTAGACCACAGTTTTTCATGGTTTACACTTTAATATAGGTTAACATGTTGTAATCTTCTCACAATTAAAATCATTTAAAAAAAAATAAAAAAGTAAAAAAAAATGTTTAATACATATGTGTGTTTTTTATATCGTTGACACTGTCCTGCTTAAGTTTCTTTTTAGGCCAAGCACAGAAACGGATAAGATTTTCATTCTCATTACTGAAAGCAATAGCATAAGAATTGCACCGTTCAATAGACTGAGAAAAAATGTATAAAAATGCCTGCGCTCTGTTACAGCCAATACATAAATTGCATGTCTTGTGCACTAACCTAGGAATCCCTGCATACGATTGTGTATCTGTAGTAAAGCATATTTTGTGTTTTCTTTATAGAATATCCTACCTTAGGATAGTACACGGTTGAGTCACATTTTTATGACCACCATCTAATTCTAAATCGCAGCACAAACAGCAGCTAGATGGCATGGTAGGGAGTCAATAAGATGCTGGAAGTGTGCAATGGTATCTGGAGACAGGTAGACTGTAGTGCATTCGACAGATGCTGGAGATTGGGCGGGGGAGGATCCATACGGCGAACATGGCAATCAAGGTGGTCTCACAGGTGTTAGATGGGGTTCAAGTCTGGAGAATCTGGAGGCCAAGAAAGTATTTGGAAGTCCAACCACTCCCGGACAGTTCTGGTCATATGATATGTTGCATCGTCCTTCCGGAAGATCCCATCCTCTCCAGGGCAGACAGTCAACATGTATGGGTATACGTGATCTGCAAGGATGGATAGATATACCGCTGGAAGGCACTTTCAACCGACTGGGTTGAGTGGAGTCCGACAATGCCAAGAAAACATTCCCCAGACCATAACGCTGCCGCCACCAGCTTGTTCTCAGAGTGTTTGTTCTCAGAGGTCTTGTGCCTGACACGCCAACGTCTGTCCAGAAAATGTGACTCATCAGTCAAGGTAACCATTTACCAATTAGAAGTGGTCCAATTTTGGTACTGTTGAGCAAATTGAAGACATTTCTGATGATGAACCCTCGTCAGCATGGTGGCCATGACAGCTGTTTGCTTTGTAGCCCCATACCTAATAGGGTTCGCTGTACTTTCAATTTAGACACACGTCTGGTTCGAAGGGGAGTTGCCCAACTGTAGTGTGTCAGTTGGCCCTCACACACCTTCGCAGCTGACGTCCACCTCTGACATAAATGGTACATGGTGCTCCGCGGTTTCCACACTGTTTATTCGCGATGGTTCAGTTTGTCCAGTTCACGGTACACTTTAAGCAAAGCAGCACGCAAACAGTTTACAGACTGCGCTGTTTCAGAAATATTGCCATCCTTGGCCCGAAAGCCAATCATCATCCCCTTTAGAACGTGGGATAAATCGCACATTTTACCCATGACAGTGATGGTTGATATGTTTGCAGATTGCCTACATGTCATCTTATATGCCCACCACGGCAGCTCATGCCATATTTCATTGGCTATGCGCTTCTGATATCATAAGTAGTGTAGTAGTGCAATAATGTGACTCGACCCTGCATATATTATACATAAACTTATATGTTGCTGTCGAAGCAAGAAATCAGAAACTACAATGATGACTACCAGAACCTATAATTGTACAAAGAACCGTAATAAATACAACTAAGAAATGATGCGTTTTGCTTTGTGAAAGACCTTTGGGGCACATTTTGTTTATATATCGTTCCCGTAAGGAAATGTCTTTAAATACACTTTTATTAACCTGCCATCAACAAAACATTATGGCTGACAAAAAAATATATGTTGTCATTATGGTGACATAAACTAGGGGTGATGTACATGATCCGAAAATGGTTTTGTGTTTGGACTGCACGTTCCCCCAAAGACTATTACATGTACTTGGTAAACATAAAGCATAACCTATAGTAAGGTAGAGAGCAGACGATCAGGTGGAGGTCTCATCTCATATTGTGTTTCTTTAATGAAGAGATGCGGCTGGTGCGGAGCGTCCCTGTCATCACAGGTTAGAGGTGAAATTCATGCAGAATTGGGTCAGGTACTAATCAGGCATGGCTGCCCCTTTCTTTTACCCCCTGTGTTGTCCTTCCGAGCGTACTCGCACTAATCCTCTGGATTTTTGTGGCCTGTCCTCTGTTTGCACTTTCTCCATAATGATGGCCATTATCTGTAATGAGTGGCTGGTGATGACAGGTCTTGTAATAAGACCCTGTTATTACTGTGTCTTGTCTATAGAGCACCCTCATCTCACAGATATCTGAAGATGTTTTCTTTTGGACCATGAGCCCTTATCTTGATGTCTTAAAGGTACAATCCATTAGTCCTTCTATTGTACAGGCAAGATGGAAATTAAAATGTCTCTGAAATGTTTATATTCATGGTTTACACAGCTGCGGTGGTCCGGCCATGATTATTGTAGACTTCGGAGGGGTGTGTAACCTCCTGATACATTTATACATTTATTATCTGCACAACAAGCTCCCGTTCACCTGGTTATTTTCTCTTCCTTACAGAGCTGTTTTGGCCGGTGGAGGTTTCTCAACATGGACGTATCGCCAGGGTTATGATGTCAGTATTCCAGTGTACAGCCCTTTGTCTGCAGAAGTGAACCTACCTGAGAGACCCCCCGGGTGTGTACCACCAGGAGAACTTCCCATTCAATCTCCTTATGCTATCCCCTTCCATGTCTGGGGCCGTTGCCACACTCCTGTGCCCATGTCTTGTACTCTGATTGTCCTTGCCTTTCACTGTGGTCTCCTGTAGTCTGATCGAGCTTTCTCCCCAAGATGGACACTTCTTATTGGATTGTGTTTGACTCCCACATCTGCCTCCTTTAGTCTCATTGCATGAATCTCCCACCTCCTCTAGATTGATACCTCATAAGCCCTCTCTCCAAATACCAGTCTCATTTTGTCCTGTTGCTCTCGCATCCCGCAATGGTCTCTAATCTGATTGAGCTCCCCCCATATTGGTTAATGCTTGCTCCCATGTCAATCTCGTCTAGTTAAATTGCACTTGTCTCCCCCCTCCCCCATTTTTAAGTCCTTTCAAGATTGTGGTCTCACTCTTCTTGCTATTTCTCCCTGATGTTAAACTCCATGTCTGTTTTTCCTTGCAGCCCGCGCACCTATTTCCTCCTCTCCTCCCAGACAGCTCTGCACCCCGAGTACCGCTCAGACCTCGAAACGGTCCGTGCAGAGAATGGGGAGTCTGTGCTGATCTTAGAGAAATGCAGCAACCTGTCTGATGGGTCCCTCCCACAGCGCAAGAGATGCTACAAGAACATGGTGTATGACTACCCTCAAGTGCTTCAGGTAAAGACATGACTTTGTTGGTGCTTCTCTGCACCTGTCCTTGAATCGCATGATGCAGACATCCCAAACATAAAGAGGATCTCTATTCAATCTTAAGGTGATATGGAAGGTTTATATATTTATATATTTGTGGCCATGTTTGTGTGTCCTGGCTCAACTTCCCAGAATGCAGTGTAATAACTGTTTTTCTCGGAACTCTGAGCTGGAAGCAGCTTTGTTAACTTGCTGTAGACATTCAAGGGTGAGCACAGATGTACTTTTTATTTACTATATATATATATCTATCCCTGGGTATTTTGTTACTTTTTATGTACTTTGTTTTATTAAGAAGTGTTTATAAGCTCTGTTTTTACTGCCTAAAATCAAACAAATAGTGTGTGCTTGGGTCTGCCCCCTGCAGCATATGCAGGCACAAATTCTATAGTACTTGCTGTGCGGTGTCCCATACTAACCAATCAGTGACCATCTCTCAGCCATATGCTGCTGAGACATGGTCCCTGATAGGCTAGGACACTACACTGTAGATTAATAAAAAATGCACTTTATAAGTATGTAAAAAACTAACAACACTAACAGCTGTGTAAGGCATGGAGATAAACATTTTTTAGAGAAAATCAAATTTTTTGAGTAAAGGAATGATTTTTTTCCTTGTTGGATCAATGTCTGATGTATCGTGAGAATGTATTTTTTGTTTTTTATCTGTCAATGGAGGAAATGTTGGGTAGGAGAGAATGAAGAGAGTTCAGGATGCTTTGTTAGTTAATTGGATCTGATTGAAGTTGATCCCATAACGCTTCCCCATCACAGACCCAGAAGCAGTCAGCTTGCATCAATAAATACAAGCATTGCTCTCCAGAAATGTAATCACCCCTCTTACATACACAACTTCTACCAACGTATTAAGGATGCCTCCAGGGACCAGCAGATGCATCAACATAGTTTTTACCCATCCCTCTATTTAAATACTAACTAAATACTTAATTCTGTACTGAGCTATTGTCTTGGTTTTTTATGTCTTCTAACAAGCTCTTGTTGCATTTCTAGGAAGCCACGTTCTGTGTGGTTCTCCGTGGTGCTCGCTTGGGGCAGACCGTCCTTAGCGATGTGTTGCAGGCCAGTTGTGTCCCCGTCATTATCGCTGACTCCTATGTGCTGCCGTTTTCAGAAGTCCTGGACTGGAAAAGGTAACGAGTATGATAGTTAAAAATGAAAAGGCCGAGTTTATTTATTTTAAACTGTGTAAAAACATTTTGCACCTTGTACGTCTGCACAATAGTAATCCTTGATGTTTGTGAGCGGTTGGCGTGCCGCTGTGGTGTATGGTGACTGGACAAACGCCACCATTGCAAATAAAAAGTGTGGAAACTGCGAAACACCACATGCCATTGATGTCAAAGGTGAGCGTCGGCTGAGAAAGGAGTGTGTGAGGGCTAACTGACACCGTCCAAATGAAGCAGGGGGCTACCAGTGTGGGCACAGCCAACCACGTTGCTTAGGGGCTCTGAAGCAAACATCTGGTCACTGCACCCATGCTGACGAGGGGTCGTCGTCAGAAACTACCGGAATACCTTGTTTAACGCTGTAGATAGGTCCCAGGCAATAGGAGTGTTAAGCAAAACAGCTCTAAATGGGGCAGTTTAAGATGGGGAAGATAGGTAAAAAACACAATTTCAATTGAAATTTTAACTTTTATGGGTTTTATATGAAAACCGCAAACGTAACACGAACTGAACATTAGCAGAAATATAAACTTTACATTTGTGATGTTGAAGCTTCTGGGTCATCCTGGATTCTGTTTCCTTTGGAGAATCAGAGCATTAAAAGGGGTCTGGCAGGAAAAAGAGCTCTAAAAGGGGTAGTTTTAAGCGGGGCATACTTGTGCATGACAATACCAAAATTTGACCTATTCTGATTGGCAAAGGGTTGTCCTCTCTGATGAGTCACATTTTCAGCTTCATTGACTGGACAGACATTGGCATGTTTGCCCGAAACCTCATAGAACAAACACTCTGCAACCATTATTGGAAGAACACAAACTGGTGGTGGCAGCGTTATGGTCTGGGGTTCTTGGCATTGTGTGGGTACACTCATACCGCTGGAAGGCACTCTCAAATGATTGGGTTATCTGTCCATCCTTGCAGATCAAATACTTCCACCGGGTCAATGCCACATGTTATATGGACAGCATTGTCCGGGGATGGTTGGCAAAGCACCCCGAAGACTTCCCTGGCCTCCAAATTCCCCAGACTTGAACCCCATCGAGCACCTGTGGCACCAACTCTATCACCATATCCGCTGTATGGATCCTCCACCACGCTCTCTTCAGCAGCTGTCGGATGCACGGCAGTCTGCATGGCTCCAGATACCCTTGCCAACCTCCCGGCATCTCATTGACTCACTACCATGCCGCCTAGCTGCTGTCCATGCTGCACACAGCGACAACTTGGGATGTTAGTTGGCGGTCATAATGATGTGATTGGACAGTGTATCTATCTATTACTATATATCTTTTTATATGTCTCTTTCCGCTCTCTAGAGCTGCTGTAGTAATTCCTGAAGAGAAGATGCTGGACATGTACAGTGTGCTGCAAGGAATCCCCCAGCGGCAGGTGGAGGAGATGCAGAGACAGGTGAGAGGTTGTGATATTCAGCAATAGTAAGACTCCAAGACCTGAACATGTCAGGGGACACATTTATATGAAGGAGCTCTGAGATAAGAGTCAGTTATAATCACTATGACCAATAAATGATGTGGAGCTCCAGTCACAGGGTGTAAGATACATAGCACCTTCACCAGTTAATGCAAATAAATCAACTGTCTGTAAATGGCGGCTGCGCACAAACAGACTGAGGACTGGAAAAGTGTCGTAAGGACTTTATATTAAGTTACCCAAACATGCAGTGGCCCAAGTGCTGCGTAGCGATTAGACATTAAAGGTAAAGAGATAAGTTAGGGAAATGACCACTAGGGGGCACTGTGTGACTGCTCATCAAGCTATTGGTGTTTAAAGGGACATGGAAGTTTATTGGAAGTACTTTATTTTATTAAGAAGTTCTTATAAGCTCTGTTTATACTGTCTTAAATCAAATAAATAGTCCCTGTATGGGTCTGCCTTCTGCACCTCGTGAATGCACAAAATTAGGCTGTCAGTGATTTCTCTTAAGTAGCATGTTTCAGGATGTTGCCATTGCATCTGTGTCTGCATATGCTGCAGTGGGCAGACCCGTACAGGGACGATTTGTTTATAAACAGAGCTTAATTAAGTAAAGTACATAAAAGGAAAGAGCTAGACAGGTATATTGTAAAACTAGTAACATCCAGGATCCTTCCATATCCCTTTAAGGTAACACCCAAAATCTTATAGTGTGTTGCTCCTCCCTTTTGGGTGTGTCTTTAGGTCACAGCTGTAAAACATGACACAAGGCTTCTTACAAGTAGATTTTGTAGGCCTATATATTGATATAAATCTAGTTTAAAACTTTGCTATGAAACACATAAAAAAAATAGCTTAAAAACCCTTTTAAACCTAAATCCTGACCTGTCTGGGCTGCTAAGGAAGGTTTGGGAATCTCTACTCTATGATCCATCAGGGTGAGCACATGGGGCTGGATCCTGCATGGATTTACTCTCATGATCGGAGGCTAGGTTACCAAGGAGGACGGAGCCTAAGTTGTGGAGATAACTATTATGGCAAGTTTGGACAAGCTAGTAAAAATGTTATAATATTATCAACAAAGGTCTGCATAATTATAACTGGTATTCCCAGAAGTAACATATGGATGTGGGAGCTGGACCATAACGAAGTCTGAGCGCAGTAGAATTAATGTCTTTGAATTGTGGAGAAAACTGCTTAGAGTCCCTTGGACTGCAGGAAATCAAGACAAACTGTTCACTGGAAGGTTTGATCATGAGGGTGTAGCTCAAATATTTACTCCATATCATGAGAAGACAAGATTCCCTAGAGAAGACTTTGGTTCTGGGAAAGATTGAAGAGGACTGCAGAGGCGGGGATGGGAAGAGGTCATTGAAGCAATGAGCATGAGCTTGAGGCAGCTCAGAGCGGCAGTGGCTGACATGCTGCAGTTCATAAGGTCACAGAGAGTCCGATATGTCTGAACAACTAAACAACAACAGGAGCCTAGTGAGGAAACTGACTCCGCTGGAGCCCGGTCAGTAGATGGGCTAGAAGAAGTGGCTTGAGTTGATGGGAAGCCATTGGCGTTATGCTGCGAAGTGCTTGACAGAGCCTCTCTTCATTACAGAACCACTTATGGAGAGCCTTTAATGGCTCCTCTCTCCATAGCTCCGTACTCGTGCCAGCTTGTTTGGAAACTTTGCTCATTTTCGGGAGATCCTTTCAGCGCCTTATTGGCTAGTTCATTGTTTTTCCATCCGTGGCTGTCTGGGTTTGTCTGTTTAACTTTCCGTAAAACAAGGTCCAGGAACACAAGTGAAAGTAAATCGGCAGAAACCTCACAGCTTGCTATGTATTCTACTTCTGCGTCCAGATTTTGAGGAAGGAGACCCCTGTAATACAGCTGGATGTTTTAATGATATGGAAGGTCCCTATATTTTGCTTGATATCTAATACCTGTCTATTTGCTGTTATATACTTTATTTATTAAGAAGTGCTTTTAGTGGCAAAAATCACACAATTATTCCCTGTATGGGTCTGTCCTCTGCAGCTCGTGAAGACATAAACTCTGCTGTACTTGCTGTGCTGTGTCTCCTGCGAACCAATTAGTGACCAGCTATCTGCAACATGGGGCTGACAGGCTAGGACACTACACTGCACATCTAGCCCTACAGAGTCTGTATCTGCATATAGTGCAGTGGGCAGACCCATACAGGGACTACAAACGAAGCTTATACGCATTTCTTAAAGTTTTACGATTCACTTGTTACCAGTGTAACAAAGATGTACAGGTCTGGCCTTTAGAAATGACCATCAATTCTGCGCTCTAGAAGTCTGCAAGACGCGTCCCTGATTACCCAGCGGTTCCGCACTCGTTAGCAGAACTTTCACCAGGGGATTGGGTTTAATAAGTAGGAAAGCAACTACTAAACTCCCTCAGATCTTACCCAGTATTTATTATTTGCCTTCAGAACGGCGTGACCCCAGCAGAGGGGGCAAAGGGGGGGAATGATGGTCAGGGGTGAGTAATGGTCGAGGAGCGGTGCACGAGAGAATTAAGAATAAGAACTAGGTTTATGCAACAGAAGAAAAGCTCATTTTGGGAGCTGGAGTGTCCCACGGGGGGAGTTCATCCTGGAATGGGGGGCAGGGATAGAACAAGGGGTGATAAATAACCCGCCTGCGTTATGGCTCGGCTGTGTGTAAGACGTCCGCTGTGATTTGCCACCGTATATTTAAAGTGCGCAGCCCCTTAATTTAAAACCCAAACCTCGCAAGCTTGGAACTGGCCGGGCTAAATTAGGAGCCGCCTAACGAGGCAGGTTGGAGAGTGATGGATTACTCCTGGCCCGGAGCCCAAACCGCAGAACATTTAAAGGGCTACAGGACTTAAACCTGCTTTATTTGGCAAAAATAGGCTCGGACAAGTAAAGTAGAATCTGTCTGTATGATATAAATATAGTTTTATATTCATCCTTATTATTCTTTAAAGCAATCCCTTACCATTTTAAGCATGGCTTCCTTTTAAGCATATGCCTGCTGTATTAAACAGCTTTGAGCGAAGCTCAAGATGGATTATACACAAGCCAGGAATCCTACCCGCCTACAGTTGCTACAAGATTACTTGTGTAGTAGATTTTCTGAGCAGGTAGTTGACCACAACAATAATTTTATTTATGGTGGGCAAAAGAGCGATAGAAGCCCTCCACCGTACAGTATATAAATAGTACTTTTGTATTTACATTTGAACGTCTAAAACAAGTTAGAATGTATTTTTAGAGACGCAAACGACTACTAAAATGTAATATGTTTCTACAAAGAACTTAAAGGGATATGCAGTGGCAGAGCTAGTGAATTGAGGACCCCGGTACAAATTTATTTATATAATATATATAAACTACAGAAATGAAAAAAAATTTGAATATAAAAAATTAGACACAACTGGGGCCCTCCAGAGTAGGGCCCAGAACATTACACTGGTGGTAGCTCTGCCCGTGGGGATATGGAATGTCCTGGGTGTTACTAGGCACATAATCTTACTTTGATGTACTTTATTTTATTAAGAATTGCTTATAAGCTCTGGTTATCCTAGCCTATCAGGGACCACGTCCCAGCAGAATGTTGTTAGGAGATGGTTACTGATCGGTCAGTATGAGGCGCAGCACATCCAACCCTACAGAGTTTGTGTCTGCATACGCTGCAGTGGGCAGAACCATACAGGGACTTTTTGATATGATTTTAGGATATATATATATATATGTATATATATATATATATATATATATATAGATCTATATATATATATATATATATATATATAGATCTATATATAGTACGGTGGAGGGCTTCTACTTCTATCCCTCTTTTTCCCATTATAAGTTCAATGATTACCTAGTAAAGCCCAGAAGCCTTCTTCTATATCTTTAACATGTTTATTTCATGACCCTTCCATGGGGTCATTGACCACTAGTGATACTCTTAGTCCTGTTTTATGTTCTCGTCCTTCCTCTTTAGGTCCCATCCCAACTCTAGTTGAGTGGAGAGCTTGCCTATCTTGCTCATTTAGATTAGAGTGCTTTTACAAGGTGGCGTCCATCCCCTGAGTGACACTAAGTGCCCTCCTTACACACTATTTCTCAATGTTATATGGCATCTAAAAGCCCCCTTTTTTTCTCCACCCATTTTTAGTCTGTTAATCTTTACGACTTCTCTTCACATTTCTATGTTGTATTGTGCTTTATCTATTCAGGGTCTCTTGGGGGCTCCATGTTAAACAATAATAATGGCGTCTGCACTAAATGTCATTGTGTAACACTTACATCCAATGTTTGTGACTCCATTGATGGTCCTGCGTGGTTACCCTCAGACAGATATATGTGGTGGCGCTTTAAGTCGATGCACTCAGGACCCTTAATAGAAATGTCCAATAAATCATGATGAAGCACTTAAAGTGACAGTAAAGGTCTGGCACATAGAAATCATTATAGTAGTTAGTATTAAAAAAAAAGAATGGAAGTGATATAACTAAGCTTGAAAGTTAAGTTTTAAGTATAAAATAGATGGAAATGTCCTCACAGCCTACTTATTATCTCACATGTTATAGTTATAAAGTGTAGGAGCACGACCAGTTCTTTGATCTTTACATGATCCTAATAATAAGGCCTTAATGTCACGGAGAGCATGACCCGACTGAACAACAACTAAATGTTCTTGTAATATAAAAGTTTATCATTATTCTCGTTTATATGTATAGTTCTACCCAACAGAGAGATCATTACCCATGTGACCCAAACTCATTAGGAGTTTATGTAATTTATGCTTAAAACGCCCAACTTTCAAGCTCTTGAATTGCAATTATATTTATCTATATGTGTACTTTATAACATTGTGGTAATTGAGACCTTTTCTGTGTCCCTTTTAAGAAAGTGGCAATGAAATGGCCCTTCATTCCTTTTCAATGGGTTAATGTTATGTACTTAACCTCTGTATAGTGCAACAGAGTATGTTGGCGTATAGTATTAATATTCTTATTATCACTATAATAGTGGTCAAACTGCGAGATGTCGTCACGCTTTGCGAGACGCGTACAACTTAGGCGATGAGCGCCACAAGCCTCGCAAACCAAGGCGAGCCATTAAACCGTAGCACTTAGCCGATGCGAGACGTTAAAATACGAGACGCAAGATTTAGAAGAAAAAAAGATACGAGACGCAAAAATTTACAAGATTAGCGGCCGAAAAAAACCCGAAAAACACACTAAATACACCCAAAATATTACAAAACCAACACAGACAGCATGGGGCAACAGCCAGGACGTCTGTGAGTGAGGTGGAACGCAAATTTAACTCGATTTAGACTATTTTCGCCACACGAAAATCGCCTAAGTGAGGAAAAAATGGGCGCCGAAAAAAATGAAAACGAGGCTACACGACCCTGGACCGCGCAAAACACTGCAAAACCCGTAGCACTTTACACATCACACTTTTGGATGGGCAAGTCACTAGTTTAAAATATTAATTAAAGTAATATTCTTATTAATAATAACTGTAATAAAAGAAGTGTGAGATTTAAAAATAAATGAGTTTGTTATATTTATTTATATGTGCACTTTATGACCCTGCAGTATCTGGGACCTTTTCTGTGTCCGTTTAAGAAAGGGGGCAAAGAAGCTCAACGACCGGGCCCTCCATTAGTACAGTTATGTTCTTACCTCCTGAATAGCACTACAGAATATATTGGCCCGTCACAAATAAAGGCTAATAGGAAAAATAATAATTACAACAATAGTAATAAAAATAAATATAAAAATTATAATTATACCAAAAATAAGAACAACAGTAAAGAAGCATGAGATTAAAATAAGTGTTTATTCTCTGTTTGTTACCCGGTGGGCGCCACAAGACTCCTTGTAGCCAGCTCCCTATCTTTCCCCCCTCCGAGCATTTTAAGGCCAATTTATTTATGATTTGTGCTCCCCCCCCCCACCCCCGTGCTCCCAGGAGCCCCCCCCCCCTTTCTTGCTCCCAGGAGCCGCCCCCCCGTGCTCCCAGGAGCCGCTCCCCCTTTCTTGTCCCCCCCCCCCCCCCCCTTTCTTGCCCCCCCATCTCTCTCATGCAAACTCCACAGGGCCGATGCTAAGCCCCGGAGGATGTACTTTATTTGATAGCCCGTTCGGGGCCCCCCTTTCCTTGTAACTCAAGAGGTTTGCAGCATGAGGTCAGAATCCCTGAAGGTATAATGCTGGCAATCCGGGATTCAGACAAGGAATTCTGGGAAAGGACAGATGATTATTTGGAGCTCACGGATACGCTGATCCTGAAGAACATTTTGTGGTTCTGATGGAATGAGCGCTCCGTGAATGATGTCACGCACAATCTGTCAAAGCGGCCCAGAGAGTCTCTAATACAGTAACATTTTGTGATGTGATGCGGTTCAACAAAAAGTGCAAAATCAGCCCAAGAAAAAGATGATTGGCAGAAACTGCTGTGAACTTTGCAATATTCACGTACATTGAAGGGCTGTGGAAGGTTCCGGGATGTTACTAGGTATATAATATCCCTCTGTGTATATTTATTTGGATGTACTTTAATTTTATCGGACATTTCTATTAAAGTAAAAATAGAGCTTATAATCATTTCTTAATAATAAACACATAGTCCCTTTATAGATCTGCTCTCTGCAGCGTATGCAGACACAGACTCTAGGGCTGGATGTGCAGTGGTGTCCTAGCCTATCACGGACTACGTCTCAGCTGCATGTTGCAGAGAGATGGCCACTGTTTGGTTAGTATGCAATGCTGCACAGATAGTATTAGGGGTCTGCCCTCTGCAGCCCATGAAGACACAGACTCATACTATTGATCCAGTGAGTACTCCAATTGCCATTATTTGAGATAAGACATTTTCCCCCTTAAGAGACAAATGACAATGTTTCAGTGAAGGTTTAGTGCCTTCCTCTGAATCCTAGAACAAGTCACGTAATACAAGGGTCAGGGGAGCTCTAGAAATATTGAATTTCATTAATTAGAAGCCTTTTTATTTTCAATCTCAATTACTATGTAACAATGTCAAGTTCTTCATAAGAACAATATATAAATCTGATGTTGTTATTGTTTGGTCATTCATTCGTGTCCGAATCTCTCTATGGACCACAGCGTATCCATAGTGTCTTCTTGGCAAAGATGCTGGTTACCAGTTTCTTGGCCTGTGGACCTGGATTTGCCTGACCTCTCTATGACCTGCCCATCTTGGGTGACCCTACATGGTATAGGTACAGGGGCGCCTTCACCGCAGCAAGCTTTTATCTAGAACGCTTCTGGAGAGCGGTTTTTAGTGGTCTTCATCCGTTCTAGTGAGCCATTCTTCTCTTCCTAGCTCTATATGACTGGATTGCTCGTCCGTACGGCTCATTTAGATCAGACGGCTTTAATCGACCGTTTTACAAGGTGACCTCCATCCTCAGTATGACACTAATACGCCCTTCTCCAGTGATCTTATGTCCATTATGAAGTCATTTTTTGCTATGAGAGGATCACATGAGCACTAAAGTCTTGTAGAGCGACTGGATTGTGGGATTGCCTCCGGGTGTAATGTGAGAGTGGATCTAGTGTGAATCGCATATACACAGACCTATTCCATGTCTTTCTGTTGCCAGGCATAGGGTGCAAGATTACTAGATTCAGTTAAAACCCCATGTGACCTGGCCCTCTCTGTAAGGACTTGCTGCAGATCCTTAGGTAGGGGCCAATAGGACAGCGTCTTTGCTCCATTTCCAGATGCACGCTTCCCTGATAGAACACAGCTTTATCAATGTAATATGCGTGAAATCATGCACGACTGATCGTGACGGCTGGGACAATAAAACTTGTATCTTTTTCTAATCACTAGGAGCCCTTAGTGATCGTCCAGTTATGGTGAATAATACGGCTCCTGGACATTAGGACTTTACTACTTCAGGCCATGGTAACCGCTAAATCACTTCTAGTCGCAAAATGGAAACAAAAACTCTTACCGTCACGCAAGGAGGTTTTGTTGAAATTAAATAAACATTTAATGGCAGGTAATCTCATAGAATTGGGTATTACAACTCAACAAAATAAGAAATGGAAACTTTGGGACAAGTATAATCTCTCTCTTTTATGTTGCCGAGGAAATTAGACTCGATGTAGAAAAGTCCTGGATCCATTCCTTCAACAACAAAAAAAGAGTAAATCTTCTTCCTCCACCAAGCCTACGCTTCGTCAGGCGCCATCACACATCTCCCAAAACCCTCAAGATCAGGAAGAGTATGATTGGGTTGTGCTCTCCGTTGTCTTACCCCCAAATTTTACAGGCACAGACCAGATGGTGTTTATTGATGGATATGATAATAAAATGCCCGGTCTCATAAAAGCATGAAAATATCAATGGATGACAAATATATTACAAGTTTTTTAAGCAGATAAATATTCTGTAGGGGTACAGTGGATCGGTACGTATTGTTTTTGTGTGTAATATGTCATTGAAATATGTATTTTGTATTAAAATTTTATATGATGTCAAAAATGAGAACGGTTCAATGAAAAAAACAAAAATAGATTGTGAACTACAAAAAAATATCATATTAGATTTGAAAAAATTCATTCTGCACATACTCGTAAAAAAAAAAAAAAAAAGGCATCTTTGAGTGCCAACATCCCATAGGGTAGAGCTGACACTTCTTACAAGGATATAGCATTTGGCTAGATGGCTGAACTTGCCACATCATGTTATAGTTTCAAACAGACTTAAGAATATAAACTTCTTCAATCTCAGTATTTGGAACTCTGTTTCATTCATGCTCTCTTTCTTTCTTTTTATTTTTTCTCTCTTCTAGGCCCGATGGTTCTGGGAAGGTTATTTCCAATCCATGAAAACCATTGCCTTGGCTACCCTTCAGATTATCAATGATCGCATCTATCCCTACGCAGCAAGATCGTATGAAGAATGGAACGATCCTCCTTCTGTGGTAAGTCCTCTAAGGGTTTCTTGGGAGATACATCTTATGGATCCATCTTCACTAATCTCTATGTGCAGTCAAAGTGACAACTTTAAAAACAACAACAAGCAGTTGATATAAACCTGTACATTTCTGCTCTGTTATACATATTAAGGTCATGAAATCTCTCTTCGTTTTATTGCGCATGTACAATTTTCGCTGCCCTCCTTTGAATTCCAGATCATACAGATTGTATGTCCTTTATACATTACCACCCCTTACAAATCGCCCACCTTCTCCCTAGTAGAACACCCTTCCTTCATGATCTCTAGCAAGCTCTAACTAATCACACTATTGGTGAAACGCGTAGCAGACGTGGTATAAAGCTGAGATTCAGAGTTAGTCCCTTTCTTAAGGTCTCACATGTTCCTCTGCATTTGTATATTTTTAATACCACTCTTGCCTGACTCGTATCATACTTATCTAGTAGGATCCTCTCTCTGGAGACTATAACAATGTTCACAGCTGCAACAAACATGTACATTTAATGCATTTTAGGTCAATATTTATTTTAGTAGACACTGCCTGTGCCTGAAGGATTCCTTGTGTGTGTCTTCCACATTTCAACTGGCTTGGGGACTGAGTGGGTTTGGTCTGCTAGATTGTAGGATCTATGGAGTGAGATTTGTTCACTCATTGGTAGATTTAGATAATATTTCAGCATTTGACACCTTCCTCTCTCCCACATATGTAGGAGACATGTGCTCTGTAACTGCCCCTCGTGCCTTAAAGAGTTAGTGTGACTTTCAGGGTAACGTCAGTATCCTAAGCAAAAACATTCTGAGGTGCTCAAATTATTCAAATTACTCTTGGGGCTTAGTCTCCCTCGGAGTGATAAGGGGCTCCAGATTTGGACTCCTTGTTCACTGTATTCTGGGAGTTCAGCTACACCCTGCTGACGAGGCCCAATCAAGGACGTAACGTACAGCTACACCCTGCTGACGAGGCCCAATCAAGGACGTAACGTACAGCTACACCCTGCTGACGAGGCCCAATCAAGGACGTAACGTACAGCTACACCCTGCTGACGAGGCCCAATCAAGGACGTAACGTACCGCTACACCCTGCTGACGAGGCCCAATCAAGGACGTAACGTACCGCTACACCCTGCTGACGAGGCCCAATCAAGGACGTAACGTACCGCTACACCCTGCTGACGAGGCCCAATCAAGGACGTAACGTACCGCTACACCCTGCTGACGAGGCCCAATCAAGGACGTAACGTACCGCTACACCCTGCTGACGAGGCCCAATCAAGGACGTAACGTACCGCTACACCCTGCTGACGAGGCCCAATCAAGGACGTAACGTACAGCTACACCCTGCTGACGAGGCCCAATCAAGGACGTAACGTACCGCTACACCCTGCTGACGAGGCCCAATCAAGGACGCAACGTACCGCTACACCCTGCTGACGAGGCCCAATCAAGGACGCAACGTACCGCTACACCCTGCTGACGAGGCCCAATCAAGGACGTAACGTACAGCTACACCCTGCTGACGAGGCCCAATCAAGGACGTAACGTACAGCTACACCCTGCTGACGAGGCCCAATCAAGGACGTAACGTACAGCTACACCCTTCTGACGAGGCCCAATCAAGGCCTATTCAGGGTAGAATTGCCTGGTATTTCGGGGCTGGATCACTCAATTGAGTGAGACCAGACTGATATACTACAGGATATTTCTCCCTGGGAGGGGCACAAGTGAGATAACCCATTCTGAGAGCAGCCTCTTTTATCATGTCCGTGGAACTGACCTATTACGAGTAGTTTGTTTTCTGATTGAACACTTCTAATTAGTTTTTTTTAGAACTTACCTATCGTATGAGTCCACTAAATGAATGTTCTTTGTTACTTAGATCTCAAACAAGAAGATTTGTCCTTTTTAATGTAAAAAAAAACAAAACAATACAATTTATATATTGATAACATTCAAATGTTCTAATCTCATGAGACTTGGTGTTCACCTGATATTATGTATCTAATGATGTCAATAACACTTATACATTGTATGCCAATGTAACACAAAAAGTAAACATGGTGTACACTCGCTTGATAAAGCAACCTATTTATATCGCTTATGAATAGCCTTTCCAGTTAAAGATGCTGACAAGACTCTGATTGAATCCCTGCTAATCTCCTACCTTCACCACTTCACCCTTCTCCTTGTTGACATTTCTCACCAGACTTTCCAGTCCAGTCTGTTGGGAAACATGTTCTGTCTGATTCATCTCTCGCACTTGTTAATCTTTTCTCTCTCCTTGTGTAAATCCCTCTATTGGAGTCTTATATCTTCCAGAATCCTATTTCAAACCATGACCTTACATACAAGTCTTCCATTTGTGATCTCCTTTTTTTATACTAGGGGTTATCACTAGAAACACCCCATATTTCCCTTTCTATTTTCTAGAAGACTTTCCTGAACTCTCAACATTTTAGGATCCAAATCATTTCTCTTCAAGCCTGTATTCTTTCTCATTAACATAAGAAACAACAAACTAAGGTGCTCAATTTGAGAAGGGACAATACTGAAGTATACTTGTTCAGAGAGCAACCTTGTTTAGATCACTTGTGCTCTTCACATGGAGAAATATCCAGTAGAATATCAGTTTGGTCTCACTCCAGAGTTATACCGGGCAATTCTACCCTGAACAGGAGAAACCACAAACACCAGACGTATATTTCCACCTCAGTTGGGCCTCGTAAAAGGATACAGCCAAGCTTTCTAAGGCACAGTGAGCAAGGACAGCGGCTCACTGTGGCTCGGTAGAGTAGGGAGGGCAACCCCTTGGGCCCCTCCACCCTGGGACCCCTCAGGCCCCCTTAGCCAATGCACAGTGGAATAAGCTGGAGCACGTGCATGCAATCATGATCGTTCATATGCACTCCCATTACATTTACAGAGGCAGGCAGAGGTAAGGGGGTGTAATTGTGTATGTGTGTGTGTGTATATAATGGGTGAGCATCTTTGTATGATGTGGGTGTAATATGTATGCTGTGTTTTTATGTATGAAGTGTATATAATGTGTAGGATGTTCATGTGTGTAGGATATGTGTGTGTGTATATATAATGTGTAGGATGTGCGTGTGTGTATGATGTGCATGTGTGTAGGATATGTGTGTGTATATATATAATGTGTAGGATGTGCGTGTGTGTGATGTGTAGGATGTGCGTGTGTAGGATGTGCGTGCGTGTGTAGGGTGTGATGTGTAGGGTGTGCGTGCGTGTGTGTGTGATGTGTAGGATGTGCGTGCGTGTGTAGGGTGTGATGTGTAGGGTGTGCGTGCGTGTGTGTGTGATGTGTAGGATGTGCGTGCGTGTGTAGGGTGTGATGTGTAGGGTGTGCGTGCGTGCGTGTGATGTGTAGGGTGTGTGTGTGTATGATGTGTATATAATGTGTAGGGTATATAATGTGTAGGGTGTGTGTATATATATATATATATATATATATATGTGAGTGTGTATGTATGTGTGTATATGTATATTATGTATATATATATATATATATATATATATATATATATATATATATATATATACATACACACACACACACACACACTGTGTGTGTACTGAATAAATTGTTATGGGGGACTCAGTCCAAAAAATATATTTTGCGCCGTCCCTCCTCCCACTTGGGCCCTCCAATCATTAGCTCCGCTACTGAGCAAGGAGTCCACGTCTGGAGGCCCCTACCACCCTTAGGGTCTATAAGCCCCAGGGCTCATTTGCATAAGCAACAACAAAAAGTAACATAGCAGAGAGGTCAAAAAAATTGCAGTCCACTGGAGAAGGAACTAGCAACCCACTCAAGTGTCTTTGGTATGAAATCCTTATGGATGAACACAGCCAGACAGAAGATGTGCCTGGCGTTATGTGGTCCATAGGATCGCAAAGAGTTGGACACGACTGAAGAACAACAATGATTGTATAACATTCACTTGGTCGTCTCAGTCACTAAAATGTCCAAACTCAAGGATAGGGAAATTACAATAGATCTGTCCCTCATTATTATGATGAGCGGATGTTGGCACATTGGCCAAGCGATCATAAGATGGAGATTTCCTCCGACAGGGAAGGGTTAATCCTATCCCTCTGTGCCCTTTAACCACGGCACGATGAGAATCACGCTGACATTCTTTCTCAGAGCATTCTGTGGAAATACATTGTGCATAATTGGAGCAAAACTCAGAATAAATCAAGACTTTTCCTTTTTGTAAGGTCTGGTAATTCATAATTGAAACCACATTCTGAGTTTGAGTTGGTATTTTGTAAAAAAAAAAAAAAAAGCCTGGAAGAAACAACATAAAAATAATGCAAAAAGCACAAGCCATGTGTTGTGTGTCCTCCATCCATAATGGCTGTGAGGTCCTCGCAATCATGGAGGACCTACTTCAAAGGGACTGAGTGTGAGGGTGGAATTACTGATAAAGAACCAATGTCCTAATCAGAGCTCGATGATTTAAAGGGATATGGAAGGATCTTGAGTGTTACTAGGTGTATAATATCCCTATCTATCTATTTACTGTTACGCCCTTTATTAAATTAAGAATGGATTATAAACTCTGTTATTATTGCCTAATATCATACAATTTGTACTTGCATGCGTCTGCCCTCTGCAGCTCATGAATACCCAGTACGAAACTATGGGTATGCATTGTTTCACACTAAAGAATAAGTGACCAACTCTCTGCAACTTGCTGCTGAGACGTGGTCCCTGATAGGCTAGGACACTTCACATCCAGCCATACAAAGTTTGTGCAAGTGTACTTTTAATGGGTAGAAAGATTTTGAAATGTTTGTGACCATTTAAGTGGATGGAAATGTCATTGTGACCTTGTTCAGTCTTGTCTTGGATCTCAGCTTGTTCACACAATAATATAATTAATAATAATAATATTAATGTGGTCAGTAGCATTGTGAGTTGTCCAGGTCGTTGCCACTATAATATTTGTCTTCTGTCCAGGGGAAGTCCCCAGAATCCCCCCACCGGCCTCAGAGACTTATTGGCTTTTTGAAGGCACGGAGGTCAGGAGGTCCCAGACTGCAGACACTCCGGCAGGGGGTCGGCTTTTGATAGCACTTGAGAATAAGCCTTAAAAGGCCCATCTGAGAGTGTTCCCTTCCAGGGCCACTTGTTAAGTGGAAACATTTAATGTCTGACCCGCCCCAGCTGTCAGAGTGTTAATGATTTTGCAGCCTGGGACGGGTCGCCAGTGCTCCTTCAGTAGCTGCTTGAATGTTTCTCAGCTGGTTCCTTAAGACTAAGTGTGTGTGACACACGCCCAGCCTCTTTACTCCTCAATGCCAAATTTTCAGGTTACCCAACCTGCCCAATTATTGTGGTCATAGTTGAAATATTTGTTTTCTTTCAAGTAGTGCTCAGGACAGTGAGAGGTGGGAAGGGGTACAGTTGCAGCCAATTATTAAATAAACTGTGTTTTTAAATTTATATTTTCTGACAAAGGCTTCACTTTTCTGCTGTTTGGATGTTTATTTTAACATATTTATTAATGACTTAGAGGTAGGATTGGAGTGTGGTGTATCCATTTTCGCTGATGACACGAAGTTGTGCAAGGTAATAAAATCAGATAGTGATGTGCTTTCCCTCCAAAGGGATTTGCAGAAATTAGATAAATGGGCATCTAAATGGCAGATGAGATTTAATATGAATAAATGTAAAGTTATGCATCTGGGAAGGAAAAATAGCCATGCAATTTATTATCTTAATGGAACAAATCTAGGGGTATCAGATATTGAAAGGGATTTGGGAGCTTGTGGACAACCACCTAGGTAACAGTGCTCAATGCCAAGCAGCAGCTGCAAAGGCAAATAAAATATTAGCATGTATTAAGAAGGGTATAGAAGCCAGGGAAGCAAATATAATTCTGCCACTATACATATCCTTAGTACGCCCTCATTTGGAATATGGAGGACAATTTTGGGCACCACTTCATAAAAAGGACATTTTAGAGCTGGAAAAGGTACAGAGAAGGGCAACAAAACTAATAAGGGGAATGGAGGGGGCTAAGTTATGAAGAAAGACTAACCAAATTAAACTTATTTAAACTTATTTAAAAGGTGTCTAAGAGGAGATATGATTACCTTATATAAATACATCCAGGGTCAGGAGAAAGATTTGTCACCGGAGCTTTTTGTGCCAAGAGGTTTTCAACTGACAAGAGGACATCCTTTGAGGTTAGAAGTAAAAAGATTCCACCTCAAAGAAAGAAAAGGGTTCTTCACAGTAAGGGTGGTTAATCTGTGGAATTCTCTACCAAAGGAGGTGGTGACAGCGGATTCGATAGAGAACTTTAAAAGGGACTGGATTTATTTCTAATTAAAAAGGGAATTCAGGGTTATCATGGATAATTAGAGAGAGGGTATTGATCCAGGAAGGAGTCCGGTCGCCAGTATCTGGGGTCAAGAAGGAATTATTTCTTTTTTTCCCTTTGAGACGATTGGCTAAGTCTTACTTGTTTTTTTTTTTCTGTTTGCTTCCTCTGGATCAATTAAGTAACAGAGAGATCTTAAAATGTTGAACTTGATTTTTAAACTAATTACAATGTAAGTATGTATTTATAATGTTAATGCTGAACAAAAAATAGATTTAAAACACACTGGCTCTTTAAAAAAAAAAAGCACTATACATTGGGTATTTTAATGCTCTTTAAAATTAAATGAATTCCTTTTAAGTTAGGGGTTGGTGCTTGGGTCAGCCCTATTTGTTTGCACTGTGTCCCCCCCCAGTAATTGGTAGTGGCACAGGACGTGACCGGCTCCATGTACAGAGCCGGCTGCTGAATATGTATCGGAGGGAAACAATGGAGCCCTCTATACAGGAAAGTGCCAGGACAGATGAGCACCTGATCGGATCACTTTATATACAACATAAATACCACCAAAGCCAACCACTCTCGCACACAATCACATTATATTGGGAGAAGGTTCTGCTCAATAACCAAGCAATGAAGTGTTAACACCTGGTGTGTGTGTGTGGGGGGGGGGGGGAGGTGGCGGGTGGGGGGGGGGGGGGGGGTGGTGTGTGTGTGTGTGTGGGGGGGGGGGGGGAGGTGGCGGGTGGGGGGGGGGGGTGGTGGGTGTGTGTGTGGGGGGGGGGGGGAGGTGGTGGGTGTGGGGGGGGGGGGGGTGGTGGGGGTGTGTGTGTGGGGGGGGGGGGGAGGTGGCGGGTGTGGGGGGGGGGGTGGTGGGGGTGTGTGTGGGGTGTGTGTGTGGGGGGGGGGGGGGGGGGGGGCGGGTGTGTGGGGGGGGTGGTGGGTGTGTGTGTGGGGTGTGTGTGTGGGGGGTGTGGCGGTGTCGGTGCGTGCGTGTCGGTGCGTGCGCGTGGGTGTGCGTGCGTGGGTGTGCGTGCGTGCGTGCGGGTGTGCGTGTGCGTGTGGGTGCGTGTGCGTGTGGGGGTGTGCGTGCGTGGGTGGGTGTGCGTGCGTGTCGGTGTGTGTGTGTGTGGGTGCGTGTGGCTGCGTGTGTGTGTTATTTATATTCATGCAGGACTGGGGTTGAATTTAGTGATGTTTCTGAGCATATACAGGTAACGTGAGCAGGTGCCAAGCTCCAAATGGCCCAGAGTTTTAGCAAATTCCCTGCTATCCATTAGATCCACATTGTTCTCAGGCTGAAATAGATCATAATGTACTCAAGTCAGACAAGATGGAAGTGTTCTATATGGAAACAGAGTGTTCAACGTTCAGATATTCTCTATAAATGGATTTCTATTCATAACTTTTACAGATGTCCATGTTTTTAGTCTGTTCACAAACATATGCAATTTTACCTAAACGACAGTGGCCCTTTATATAGTATAGTGAAGCAGTCCCGCTTAGTAGATCTGTCCCTACAGAGAACAATGCTGCATTTTGTCCCCAGTCTGAATTAATCCCAGACACGGCAGGCCCCGAGCTGTAGGATTGTGCAAGGGGCGCATTTTGTGGGTAATCGTTAATTTATTCGTTTATTTGCTAAAACTGACGTTTTAAAAGTCAACAGCCCCCTGTGTTTATTGATTCCTGTCCGGTGGTGCCCAGCACCAGTGCCACTCCCCCTCCTCTGTCTGCACCGGGCGGGTTGGTGTTCTTATTGGGAACAGACTGTGTGTCTTCTCGCCTGCCAACCCCTCTGGGTTCCATCTCCTTGGCAGGACACTCAAGTCAAGTCTAAAACTTCTTAAGAGGGTCGCCCTAATTAAAATTCAGATCTGCAAATCGGTCTCCCTGTTATTTCCCTCCTTTACTTTAATGGACTCTTTGGCCATTTATTCGTGCTTCAGAACAGCCGTGGGTTTGTTTGAGTTGCTATTTAATCCGTCTGTATTGAGGCCGGGTTCTTTAGCGTGCCCACTTTGTGTCGGAGTTACGGATCTGCCGAGCTCGGCTCCATTTCCTTTACCTAAAAAAATATATAGGCAGGTTTAGGACATGGGGGTCTCCAGCAGTGTCTGGGGGTATAAATGGAAACCAAATGGGGCCACTCACGTCAAGAAAAAGGACATTAGCCACGGCCACTTACAGAATTGTTATAGGAGAGCACTGGGAAACTGGGCGGGGCTATGCAAATTAGTCCACAGTGAATATATAATAAGTGTGTGTCCGTATTTCCTTTAATGTGTCTTATTCCTGAACTCCACTCTCGTATAAAAGGTTATTTCTCTGTTTTCATTTTGGGCAAAGACTTTTTAAAAAGGGAAGTCCAAAAAAAACGTTAAATATCTTGCGTATTTATGCTAAAGTAACTGATCATTAAATAAATTCCTATTCAGTAATATAGAAGATCAATGTTTTATATTAAACTTGCTTTCAAACATCAACTTCTAAACCTTCAGTTGAGCTGCTTGTCTCCACCCCTTACAAGGGGAATCTCAGCAAGTTCTAAATGGACAAGCACACGCTTGTGTCCATCCCTGCTAAAGTAATCCAACAGAACCACCTCCAGTCACTGGAGACAATGAAGATAATCTACTGCTGACTAGACATGATTGTGTCTGAACATTTAGGACTGCCTCCCAGTCAGAGCTGCTCTTGATTGCCTCATTTAGGGTGGAGAATGCTTAACTGCTTTAGATATTCATACTTTAATAGTAAGTTAGTTTTTTTTAATTATTAAGTGTGAATTTTATTAAAGGGACTCCAAAACAAAGTTGCTTTTTTGTGGTTATTCTTAAAGAAATTGAAAATCTGTCTTCTTGTTGCATGTTTTTCTATAGCGAGTCAGTCCTAGGAAATTCCACGTTGTTGCTGTATTTATATGCAGTTGAGTGTTCATGCATATTAATTAGCTGTGTGATGTTCTAAGTAGGATTACATCTGCTTGTCTGTTGTGGCCAAAATAAATGATATTTGACCCCTCTCCACGTTATCAATTACTCTGAGCGGCACATTAGCAAAATCAAATACTTATTTTAGAAATGATTTACGGAAGAGAAACACTGCTACTAAAATGTATAGCCTGCTGTTTTAATGCTCTTTAAAATGAAAACGGCTTCCTGTAGTGGTGATTAATGCCTGCTGATGATCGTTGCTTTGGAAGAGTTAGACGTTGAGTCATTCGTTAACTTTCTTTGTTTTTCTTGTATGTTCTCTTAGAAATGGAGCAGTGTGAGTAACCCCCTGTTCCTGCCGCTGATCCCCCCTCAGTCTCAGGGGTTCACAGCCGTGGTGCTGACATATGACCGCGTGGAGAGCCTGTTCCGTGTGATCACAGAGGTGTCCAAGGTGCCCAGCCTGTCCAAGCTGCTGGTGGTCTGGAATAACCAGAACAAGAACCCACCAGAAGGTAACCACCTACCTCGATATTCCATTTCATATACGACATTATTGTTTTTGTTGTTTAGTCATTCAGTCGTGTCCAACTCTCTGTGACCCTATGGAACTCCGCACAGCTATCAGCCACTGCCCCTGTGAGCTCCCTCAAGCTCATGTTCATTGATTCAGTGACCTCCTCAATCCATCTCCACCTATTCCTTGCCTTTAATCGTTCCCAGCATCAGAGTCTTCTCTGGGGAATCCTGTCTTATCATGATATGGCCAAAATCTTTGAGTTTCAGCCTCATGGTCAAACCTTCCTGTGAACAGTTTGACTTCATTTCATGTATCACTGATTGATTGGATCTTCTTGCAGTCCAAGGGACTCTAAGCAGTACTTTTCCAACACTACAATTCTGAGGCGCTCAGCCTTCTTTATGGTCCAACTCTCACATCCGTATGTTACTACTGGGAATGCCATAG
Organism: Discoglossus pictus; assembly: GCA_027410445.1. Lineage (NCBI taxonomy): Eukaryota > Metazoa > Chordata > Amphibia > Anura > Alytidae > Discoglossus > Discoglossus pictus. The sequence goes on along the minus strand of CM050175.1, from coordinate 89,862,911 downwards.
TACTAACTATGCAGATCTTTGTTGATAATATGTCTTTACTTCTTAATATCTTGTCCAGACTTGCCATATATTTCCTCCTCATACATATGTTATTACACCTTTTTAGCATAGCAAACAGACACACATGAAGGTGGGCAAAACTTTTGGGGTACAGGTTTATTTGCAATTAATGAGGAAATCCCAGCCAAAAAGTGCATATAAATCGGGTGGGTGTTTGGAAACTATGGGCCTCATTCAATTGCTACTTACTACTAATAGTAGTAGTAAGTGGAGATCGCAAGTTACTTCCCTATTCCAATCGGGTTACTTTCCCTTACTTTCCTTCCAAGTACAAGTTACTTCCCTCAAAGCCTTTGACCTTAAACGGCCGGAAGAGGCCAGAGCGCAAAAATGGCCACTTCACTATTCAGTCGCTCAGACTCCCCCTTCTGCCAAACCCGTAAATGGCAAAAAGCCAGCTCCAGCCTACTTGACCCAAGGAGGTTTCGCAAGGGCTCATAAAGCCCGTATCGTATTGTCCACACATGAACCCCTTGCTGCAGTGGTCCCGATTGGGACCCCTGCTGCATTTAAAAATATTAAATTCCCTGAAGCGGGTTCTTAAAGGGCCCGCTGCACACAGTTTACCCCCATGCCAATCGGGACCCCCACCTGGTCCCCACATTAGCCCCATGCAGCTGGAGTCCAGATCGGGACCCTGCAGTGTCTCTATATCAACCCCTTGTTGCAGGTCCTTAAAGGGCCCGCGGCACACAAATGGTGACCCCCGTGCCGCGGGGGTGCAGTAAGTACCCCCGTAGCAACTAACATTAACCCCCCATGCTGCGGGGTCCCCACATTAACCCTTGTAGTGGGGGTTCCCGCTGCATTAAAAGAATGCCAATGTTCCGCCGCGAGTTCTTAAAGGGCCCGCGGCACACCAATGTGCAATCCCAGCTGCGAGCATACTGTAAGTACCCTGCGACACATAAAATCCCCCCCCCCCATGCAGTGTCCCTACATTAAGTGGAGTACCCCCGCTGCATTTAAAATTCAAATTAACCATATCACGCGCCCTCTACCCTAACCTATTAATCCCTACATTAAGACTATAAGTGCCATCAGTGTCCCCCAGGACCCTCATGACACAAAGTCTAAGCACTACACTACTAATCCTAACTATATAACTATATATATAACTGTACCCCATTATCGCTAACAGTACCCCATTAACCCCAACCAGGCCTATTTAACACCAAATGTACCCAGTAAACGCTTATCCTATAAGCCCCACTCCTACCCTAACTTATTAACCCCTACACAACCTAACAACCCCCCAATAAACTCCCTAGTACCCCAATAATCACATAGAAAGAAGAAAACAATAAAAAAAAAAGAAAACACACCTATATTACACAAAAAAATCTCTACATACATTACATAAAATAAAAAAATCTACATTACACGAAAAAATAAAAGCTAAATTACATAAAATAATAAACCTACATTACATACCATGTACAAGGTAACTAAATCAGATAGAGGAATGGGCATCTAAATTGCAGATGAGATTTAATACAAATAAATGTAAAGTTATGCAACTAGGAAGGAAAATAGCCATGCAATCTATAATCTTAATGGAGCAAATATAGGGGTATCAGATATTGAAAGGGATTTGGGAGTGCTTGTGGACAACCAACTAGGTAACAGTGCTCAAAGCCAAGCAGCAGCTGCAAAGGCAAGTAAAATATTAGCATGTATTAAGAAGGGTATAGAAGCAAGGGAAGCAAATATAATTCTGCCACTATACAAATCTCTAGTATGCCCTCATTTGGAATATGGAGTACAATTTTGGGCACCACTTCATAAAAAGGACATTTTAGAACTGGAAAAGGTACAGAGGAGGGCAACAAAACTAATAAGGGGAATGGAGGGGCTAAGTTATGAAGAAAGACTAACAAAATTAAACTTATTTAAACTTATTTAAAAGGTGTCTAAGAGGAGATATGATTACCTTATATAAATACATCCAGGGTCAGTATAAAGATTTGTCACGGGAGCTTTTTGTGCCAAGAGGTTTTCAACTGACAAGAGGACATCCTGAGGTTAGAAGTAAAAAGATTCCACCTTAAAGAAAGAAAAGGGTTCTTCACAGTAAGGGTGGTTAATCTGTGGAATTCTCTACCAAAGGAGGTGGTTACAGCGAATTCGATAGAGAACTAAAAGGGGACTAGATTTATTTCTAATTAAAAAGGGTATTCAGGGTTATCATGGATTAATAGAGAGGGAGTATTGATCCAGGGATGAATCAGATCGCCAGTATCTGGGGTCAGGAGGGAACTTTATATTTTTTTCCCTGTTGAGACGCTGGTTTTTTTTCGGTTTGCTTCCTCTGTATCCATTAACAATAAATCTGTGTATTGCAGATCAGAGGGCTTAACTGTTTTATTTAATGTGGGTCCTTTAAGGTCCTTTCAGAACCAGGAAGGTGGAATTTCTGCATTTCAAATGCAGCGGGGGAACCCAATGGGCCGCCGGAATTGCGAATTGACAGGACATTGGCATTGTTTTAATGCAGCAGGGTCCCAATCGGACCCCGCAAGGGTTAATGTGGGGATGGGGACTCGGTAGCATGGGGGGGGTTAATGTTAGTTGCCAAGGTGGGACTTGCTGTACCTACGCAGCATGGGGGTAACCATTAGTTTGCAGGGAATTTAACATTCTTAAATGCTGCAGAGGTTCTGATCATGGGGGTGATGTGGGGACACTGCAGCAGGGTTGCACGGTGCATTTTTCCAAGTCCTACGGGCTTAGTGGTTGGAAACATTGATGTCATATTGACGTTCTCTGTTTCCATTGGCTGTTTTGATAGGGGGCGTTACGGGCTTCATGTTCAGTTCCGTAGACGCTTACTTCCAAAGCCAGGGTTTGAGATTGAGAAGGGAGACTGACTTGCGCGCCCGGCTACTTGAATAGCTAAGTCAAAGTAGAGCTACTGGAGCAAGTAGCCCAAAAGTAGCAAATCGTAAAGTTACTTGCAAGTAACAGCCCCAAATTGAATGAGGCCCTATTGGTGGAGTGCACGGTTTTACACCCTGTTTGTGCTGGGATTCTGCACTCCATAGTAGCAAATGGCTCCACATTAGACAGGGCTGGGTGTGATGGAGATCCACAGATAAGGATGGTTTTACCCATATCACACTTCAAAGCTTCTGTCATTTATTGCCCATTAAACACAGGATGTTTTTGAAGTTAATGAGTTAATCCTGAGGAATGGGTTTGATGTGGGCGCGCTCTGGCAGGGTACTGATAAGGAGCTTAGGGCACTGGTGGGATCACCTCCTTTTAAGACCGTTTGGTAATAACTGTAAGTCGTGAATACTTTTGTATGGAAGGTTTTCCAGTTTTGGAGATGGACTCCAGAAGGGCTCTGTGTATATGTATAAAGGGGAGCCGTCACCCCAAAATCTATCCATTTTTAGGGATATCTTTCTAAAATAATTTTGTACATTGTCAGGTTTTTGATAATAAAATGCAGCTATACCTTGTTTAACACTGTAGATGGTTCCAGGCCATAGGAGTGCTAAGCGAAACAGCTCTGAACGGGGCAGTTAAACATGGCGAAGATAGTGATAGGGGCACTCATGAAAACAAAACACAATTTCAATTGAAATGTAAACTTTTTTTGTTTTGAACTTCAAAGAAACCGCACACCGCACACATAACACTAACACATCTCCTGGCCGTCCGTGGCATTGGGGGCTAAACGCCCACCCCGCGCTCGCCTGTGGCTTTCAGTGTCTGCAATGAGATCAGCCCTTCTCTGGCTCCCAACTGCATTTCATTTAAATACATTTAGTGGTCAGATGTCTCATTCTGCTGGGGATACATCTGTAGACAGAAGGAAAATCATCTTTAAATGGATATATCATGTTCAGTTCTTTTCTGTTTTTTGCTTTTCTGTTTAAGTATTTTGTGGCAAAGGGAAAAAAAAAAATATTATATGCAGTGCTTTGCAAAAGTATTCACCCCCCGTGACTTGTTACCTATTTTGTTACATTACAGCCTTAAGCTCAATGTTTTGTTAATCTGAATTTTATGTGGCGGATCAGAACACAATAGTCTAAGTTGGTGAAGTGAAATGAGAAAAATATATACATAAAACTATTTTTTTTAGAAATAGGAAACAGAAAATTGGCATGTGCGTATGTATTCACCCCCTTTGTTATGAAGCCCATAAAAAGCTCTGGTGCAACCAATTACCTTCAGAAGTCACATAATTAGTGAAATGATGTCCACCTGTGTGCAATCTAAGTGTCACATGATCTGTCATTACATACACACCTAAGCAAGAGGCTGCAACAACTAAGCAAGAGGCACCACTAACCAAACACTGCCATGAAGACCTCTCCAAACAAGTAAGGGACAATGTTGTTGAGAAGTACGCACCATCATATCTATCATAACCAAATGGAAAGAACATGGCACAACAGCAAACCTGCCAAGAGACGGCCGCCTACCAAGACAGCAGGACAATGACCCCAAACATGCAAATGTGCTCACAAATTATTCGTTCTTCAATCCATAACCATTTTAAACATGGCTTCCTTTAAGCTTTTTATTTATATTTCTTTTTTGATATTTCTGGTAGTCAAATTACAAAGATAAAACAAAACAAATGTATACGGCATGCAAATTTGCAGATAAGACACAAGAAGTTATCAATTTGGTGCCGCAGTGGATGTCCCTGCTCCGAAGAGCTTACAATCTTATAATTCTCTTATGCTGTTTTTTCTTCTAGTTTCCCTGTGGCCCAAGATCCGAGTGCCCTTAAAAGTGGTAAAGACTGAAGAGAACAAGCTTAGTAATCGCTTCTTTCCTTACGATGAGATTGAAACCGAGGCTGTGCTGGCCATCGATGATGACATCATCATGCTGACCTCAGACGAGTTGCAGTTTGGGTATGAGGTAAGCAATATGTATTTCCTGTATGTATGACCTGCTGGGATTGAATTGATAGGGACACTGTAATGGTCCAGCTCTTTTACATTCAAAGGGAAACTGTCACCCCAACAACAAGTTGGTTTCATAATTCTGAAATACTGGCTCTACATTGCATTAGCTGCTTTTTACTGAGCATCATTCCTGAGGTATACAGCATTTTTTGTTCAGCTCCTGCATAGTGATATTTGGCTCAATATGCCAATTTGCATCTGAGAGTGCTAAATAAGGGTGGGTGGAGGGGGTCTATCTGTATGATAATATTGGGGGGCTAATTGGGCTCAATTTGGACATTTCCACTTAGGGGTGTCCTCACTTTTGTTGCCGGCGGTTTCGACATTAATGGCGGTGTGCTGAGTTATTTTGAGGGGTCGGCACATTTACACTGGCTGTTCACTTAAAACTGAAGAAATGGCGCTCTGCTACAATGTAAAGTCACATGAAAAGATATATTAACATATGTACCAAAATGTGAGGCGCTCACTCACTTCTGTGAGACCCTGTAAAAGATACACACATAGTACATTTGTGTTCACATTTGGATGTCTAAAATAAGTAAATAAGTTAAACGTATTTCCTGCTCAGAATTCCTGGAAATACAGTTATTGCACTGCATTCTGGGAACCTTGGCATGCAAATGTGTCCACAAAGGCGCTTGTTCTTGTAATCCAATACCGTTTTAAACATAATGTAGTGGACAAAGCAGGGTTTACTTGTGGGGGCGGCAGCACTGCTTTCACTATAATTGTCATTCTACTTGAGCTGTACCTGCACAAAACGAGGGTGGAGACAACCAAATCTTAATGCTAGGTTCAAATGCAAATGTTAAAAAGATACGTTTTATTTAAATATTGATTTTATTGATGATCGGTTCATTCAGTTAATGAAAGAAACCTTTTTACCACTACAATTACCCTTTAATGATCAAAATAATTAATAATTTTAAATAATTTAAAAACAATAGTCCCTCTTGTAGGGCAGTGCTGTGATCCTCAGGTTATTGAATGTTGGTTCTGATCCGCAGGGGATATGTAAAAATAAATACAACTTTCTTGGAAAAGGGAAAAAAACTAAATCTATTTCATATTTTCCAGCAAAAGGCGCTGAGCTTGGTCGTTTTCTCTGGGGGTTAATGACTAAACTGCTCGGAGGGTAGTACGAGTTCCCAGAGATGGGCAGGAGCAGTATTGTTACCAGCTGCCAGTCTGTGGGAATCTCGCCCTGGGCTCACACAGTGCCCCGTTCTGGTATTTACTAGTCTGTACCCAGCTTAAAGTGGCACACACGATACTGCAGTAAGTACTGCCATTATAAAAATGGAGCTTGACAGCAAATAGACCATCCAGTGTCCTAACTACTAAAAGGATACCCCCAAAACATTAAAAGCTATCTATACAGTAAATCATTCCTGAGATAACCAATGATCAGACTGCATGGTCATTGTCCAGCAAAGACACAAATGAGGAAACTGATACGAACATCAAGCAGGAACCACATAATAATGCATAATGCCTCATAAAGAATGCTAAGTATCTCGGGGCTGATTTACTTAGGGATAAAATGGCTGGTAAAATGCTTGCAAAGCATGCAACTCATAGCTTTCTAAGCCATGTGATTATAGATATTTTTAAAGACATTTTTTTCTTGAATGCTTGCTTACCTGTAAGCTTGGGGGAGGATTATCCTACTGAGGCTTTGCAATATAAACAGCCACTTGACAATAAAATTAAATTTGGCAACATATTTCAATAGAACTGAATAGAGATGTTATCTATATGCAAGGTACCTCCCATTCCTTCTAAATTCAAGGCAAAATTTATCTCGATAGATAAAAATTAAAGTGGTGGAAGAGAGAGGGGTTTGTTGAGAGGTAGGGGGAGAGTGTTGAGTTCTCTCTCTCATTTAGTAATCTGTATCTGGGTACTGTCTGCGTCTCGTGAAGCTGCTCGGTTTGTACAGCAGTGACAGACTGATGGAAAGCCGCTCCAGCCATCATTATTCAACACAAGGCTTTGTGTGACCCTTTGTTGCCACTCTGGGCCTGTAAATCAGTCCTATTAAGTGGCCAGTAGCGTGTATAACATTTGGGGCGCTGCTAATGATGGCCCAGCCTGTTCTCATTTTCCTGTAGTTTTGATCCTGTTGTCAGCGGTGCCATTATGGATGGAGTGACCAGGATGAGGTCTGATTATATCCAGCTGCCGGCCGTGTAGCCAGGGACGGAGAGTCTGTCTGCGAGGTGGTCACACCTTTACCCCATATCCCAGGGCTCTCTCTGCCTAAGAGCGGGATCTTTCTTGTCGCTCTCATTTTTTATTGGTTTCTCTAGAAAGTCGCTCTGAGCTAGATGTGCCGGGCTGGGCAGGTCTTCACAGTAGATGAGACGGACGTCATAAGTATATGGGCAGTTCTCTGTTTATCTTGTTATTTTACACTACTGACATAAAATATCATTAATAGAGTTGACTCTTGGAAGAAAGGGAACAGACCCTCGGGGGTCTCGACACACAGGGCCTGAATGATTGATTCTAGTTTATATAGCACGTCTCACAATCCTCTGGGCTCGTGCCTCAGTCCATGTCTTTTTATTCCTCCCCCTCTCGGTCTGTGTGTCTCACTCTCTCTTGGGTCCTTTTCTTCTTTCACTATTGTCTTTCTGTTGTCTGTATCCTCTCTTTCTCTCTCATCACTGTCTTTCTCCATTTCTCTCTCTGATCTTACTCTCACTCTTTCTTCTTTCTCCTAGTTTTCCTCTCTCCTTCCTGCTCACATCCTCAGGCCTCCTCTCACCCCCATTCCTACTCTTTCATCATTTCTGGTGTCCCCAGGTCTCATCCTTCGCTCTTGTCATAGCTCACAAAGTCCTTATCCCTATTCGCTCACTCTCCTCTCACTTCTAATCCTTTTTCTCTCTCCCTCTCCTCTCGTCCCCTGTCCCCAGGTCTCATCCTTCACTCTCATACCCCCAGTCCTTTCTGCTCCCTCCCTCTCGTCCCCCTTGGGGGCGGCCTCCTCCTCCCTCCCTCTCGTCCCACCCGGGGACCTCCTCCTCCCTCCCTCTCGTCCCCCCAGTCCTTTCTGGGCCTCCTCCTTCCTCTCGTCCCCCCAGTCCTTTCTGGGCCTCCTCCTCCCTCTCGTCCCCCCCAGTCCTTTCTGGGCCTCCTCCTCCCTCTCGTCCCCCCAGTCCTTTCTGGGCCTCCTCCTCCCTCTCGTGCCCCCAGTCCTTTCTGGGCCTCCTCCTCCTACCTCTCGTCCCCCCAGTCCTTTCTGGGCCTCCTCCTCCTACCTCTCGTCCCCCCAGTCCTTTCTGGGCCTCCTCCTCCCTCCCTCTCGTCCCCCCAGTCCTTTCTGGGCCTCCTCCTCCCTCCCTCTCGTCCCCCCAGTCCTTTCTGGGCCTCCTCCTCCCTCCCTCTCGTCCCCCCAGTCCTTTCTGGGCCTCCTCCTTCCTCTCGTCCCCCCAGTCCTTTCTGGGCCTCCTCCTCCCTCTCGTCCCCCCCAGTCCTTTCTGGGCCTCCTCCTCCCTCTCGTCCCCCCCAGTCCTTTCTGGGCCTCCTCCTCCTCCCTCTCGTGCCCCCAGTCCTTTCTGGGCCTCCTCCTCCCTCTCGTCCCCCCAGTCCTTTCTGGGCCTCCTCCTCCTACCTCTCGTCCCCCCAGTCCTTTCTGGGCCTCCTCCTCCTACCTCTCGTCCCCCCAGTCCTTTCTGGGCCTCCTCCTCCCTCTCGTCCCCCCCAGTCCTTTCTGGGCCTCCTCCTCCTCCCTCTCGTGCCCCCAGTCCTTTCTGGGCCTCCTCCTCCTACCTCTCGTCCCCCCAGTCCTTTCTGGGCCTCCTCCTCCTACCTCTCGTCCCCCCAGTCCTTTCTGGGCCTCCTCCTCCCTCTCGTCCCCCCCAGTCCTTTCTGGGCCTCCTCCTCCCTCTCGTCCCCCCCAGTCCTTTCTGGGCCTCCTCCTCCTCCCTCTCGTGCCCCCAGTCCTTTCTGGGCCTCCTCCTCCTACCTCTCGTCCCCCCAGTCCTTTCTGGGCCTCCTCCTCCTACCTCTCGTCCCCCCATTCCTTTCTGGGCCTCCTCCTCCCTCCCTCTCGTCCCCCCAGTCCTTTCTGGGCCTCCTCCTCCCTCCCTCTCGTCCCCCCAGTCCTTTCTGGGCCTCCTCCTCCCTCCCTCTCGTCCCCCCAGTCCTTTCTGGGCCTCCTCCTCCTACCTCTCGTCCCCCCAGTCCTTTCTGGGCCTCCTCCTCCTACCTCTCGTCCCCCCAGTCCTTTCTGGGCCTCCTCCTCCTTCCTCTCGTCCCCCCAGTCCTTTCTGGGCCTCCTCCTCCTACCTCTCGTCCCCCCAGTCCTTTCTGGGCCTCCTCCTCCTACCTCTCGTCCCCCCAGTCCTTTCTGGGCCTCCTCCTCCTACCTCTCGTCCCCCCAGTCCTTTCTGGGCCTCCTCCTCCTACCTCTCGTCCCCCCAGTCCTTTCTGGGCCTCCTCCTCCTCCCTCTCGTCCCCCCAGTCCTTTCTGGGCCTCCTCCTCCTCCCTCTCGTCCCCCCAGTCCTTTCTGGGCCTCCTCCTCCTCCCTCTCGTCCCCCCAGTCCTTTCTGGGCCGCCTCCTCCCTCTCGTCCCCCTAGTCCTTTCTGGGCCTCCTCCTCCCTCTCGTCCCCCCAGTCCTTCCTGGGCCTCCTCCTCCCTCCCTCTCGTCCCCCCCGGGGGGGGGGGGGGGGCGACCTCCTCCTCCTCCCTCTCGTCCCCCTAGTCCTTTCTGGGCCTCCTCCTCCTCCCTCTCGTCCCCCCAGTCCTTTCTGGCCCTCCTCCTCCTACCTCTCGTCCCCCCAGTCCTTTCTGGGCCGCCTCCTCCCTCTCGTCCCCCCAGTCCTTCCTGGGCCTCCTCCTCCCTCCCTCTCGTCCCCCCCGGGGGGGGGGGGGCGACCTCCTCCTCCTCCCTCTCGTCCCCCTAGTCCTTTCTGGGCCTCCTCCTCCCTCTCGTCCCCCCAGTCCTTTCTGGCCCTCCTCCTCGCTCTCGTCCCCCCAGTCCTTTCTGGGCCTCCTCCTCCTCCCTCTCGTCCCCCCAGTCCTTTCTGGGCCGCCTCCTCCCTCTCGTCCCCCTAGTCCTTTCTGGGCCTCCTCCTCCCTCTCGTCCCCCCAGTCCTTCCTGGGCCTCCTCCTCCCTCCCTCTCGTCCCCCCCGGGGGGGGGGGGGGCGACCTCCTCCTCCTCCCTCTCGTCCCCCTAGTCCTTTCTGGGCCTCCTCCTCCCTCTCGTCCCCCCAGTCCTTTCTGGGCCGCCTCCTCCCTCTCGTCCCCCCAGTCCTTCCTGGGCCTCCTCCTCCCTCCCTCTCGTCCCCCCAGTCCTTCCTGGGCCTCCTCCTCCCTCCCTCTCGTCCCCCCCGGGGGGGGGGGGGCGACCTCCTCCTCCTCCCTCTCGTCCCCCTAGTCCTTTCTGGGCCTCCTCCTCCCTCTCGTCCCCCCAGTCCTTTCTGGCCCTCCTCCTCCTACCTCTCGTCCCCCCAGTCCTTTCTGGGCCGCCTCCTCCCTCTCGTCCCCCCAGTCCTTCCTGGGCCTCCTCCTCCCTCCCTCTCGTCCCCCCCGGGGGGGGGGGGCGACCTCCTCCTCCTCCCTCTCGTCCCCCTAGTCCTTTCTGGGCCTCCTCCTCCCTCTCGTCCCCCCAGTCCTTTCTGGCCCTCCTCCTCGCTCTCGTCCCCCCAGTCCTTTCTGGGCCTCCTCCTCCCTCTCGTCCCCCCAGTCCTTCCTGGGCCTCCTCCTCCCTCTCGTCCCCCCAGTCCTTTCTGGGCCTCCTCCTCCTACCTCTCGTCCCCCCAGTCCTTTCTGGGCCGCCTCCTCCCTCTCGTCCCCCCAGTCCTTCCTGGGCCTCCTCCTCCCTCCCTCTCGTCCCCCCAGTCCTTCCTGGGCCTCCTCCTCCCTCTCGTCCCCCCCTATTCCTCCCTCGCTCTCGTCCATGCTCACCAAGTCCTTATCCCTCTGTATGTTGCCAGGTGTGGAGAGAATTCCCTGACAGGCTGGTGGGATATCCCGGCCGCCTGCACCTCTGGGACCACGAAATGAGCAAATGGAAATATGAGTCCGAGTGGACGAACGAGGTGTCCATGGTCCTCACTGGAGCAGCATTTTACCACAAGGTCAGGAGTTACTTAGGTGTTATTCCTCCGTAGCTAGAGATGGACATAGCATGTCTTTATCAACAGCAACTGATTAAAGTTAGCACTGGACATCATAAAGAAGAGGCTGATAACATGGTAATATTTATAGTAACATTAAGATCATAAACTCTATATGACGATTATCATGATTTTAACTGGGCATTCTCATAGCTCGGATGGCGAATATTTAGTTGACTTTTACATTAAATATCTCTCACTTCTATATCAATTTTAAGACACTTCTACTTAGAATTTTTTTATTTCAGTCAGTTGCAAACTTTCATTTCTTCAGTATATGGCACCTATTGTGTGTCACTTTAAAGGGATGTGGAAGGTTCCTGTATGTTACTAGGTATATAATATCCCTGTGTATCTATTTACTTGTATGTTCTGTATAAATGTCTTGTAAGACCCATACTGGACTGTATGATTTTACACAGAGTTTATAAGCTCTTCTTCATAAAATAAAGTACATAAAGGTAAATAGATACACAGGGATATTATATACCTAGTAACATCCAGGAACCTTCCACATCCCTTTAACATCCTGTGTTTAATATGATAGCATTAATAAATGATACAATAAAGAGGTTTAATTTGCTCCGTGCGCCCCGGTACTGCAATGTTTGTACTGTTATGTGACTATGTTACTGATGAGTGGATGATCAAGGCCTCGTGCCAACTTAACCCAACCATCCTGTGTCCCCTCCAGTATTATAACTACCTGTACTCCTACAAGATGCCCGGAGACATCAAGAACTGGGTGGATGCCCACATGAACTGCGAGGATATCGCCATGAACTTCCTGGTCGCCAATGTATCAGGAAAGGCGCCGATAAAGGTAACGAGCTGGGGTGGTTGGATCACTCATGAATATTATATTAAACATTATTATTTTAAGTCGAGGTCGTATATTTAATCTACACTTGTGTGAAGAGCTTCACTTAAAAAGAAGTAAAATGTTTTTACAGTAGTCTTAATGTTTTATTTGCTATGACACTGCATTGTAGTTTCTAGTAATCAACTTCCTGAGGTGGGAGGAGTCTTTGAATGCAGAGGGAGTTTTTATCTGCCCAGTGGGAATGTGGGAAGCTCATTAGTTTAAAAGGTCACACAGAAGCTGCTAGAAAATATCCTATTGATTGAAGCAGAATTTACTGAATATTATTAGTACACTAGTAACTTGCCCGCCAAAAATGACGGCATAATATTGTCTTATAAAGTGTGTCTTCTGTCTGTTTGTGCGCCCTCTCTCTCTCTCTCTGCACCCTCTCTCTCTGCACCATCTCTCTCTGCACCATCTCTCTCTCTCTGCACCATCTCTCTCTCTCTGCACCATCTCTCTCTCTCTGCGCCCTCTCTCTGCGCTCCCTTCTCTCTGTGCTCGATCTCTCTCTCTCGCTCGATCTCTCTCTGGATCTCGCTCGATCTCTCTCTCTGGATCTCGCTCTCTCTCTCTGGATCTCGCTCTCTCTCTCTGGATCTCGCTCTCTCTCTCTGGATCTCGCTCTCGATCTCTGGATCTCGCTCGATCTCTCGCTCGATCTCGATCTCTCTCGCTCGATCTCTCTCTCTCTCTCGCTCGATCTCTCTCTCTCTCTCGCTCGATCTCTCTCTCTCTCTCTCTCTCCCCCTCCCTCCTTCGATCTCTCTCTCTCTCTCTCTCTCTCTCTCTCGCGCTCTCTCTCTCTCTCACCCCCTCCTTCGCTCTCTATCTATCTATCCGATCCAAGCCCATTGCGGGCCTTGTGCTGCGTGCATGCGCAACCCACAGCTTTGCGATCATTACACACAAACCCGCAGTGCGACAACTATATTAGATATGTGTCTGGTGAAGTACTCCTTTCATGTCCTGAATTTCACGTCACCGCAAATACTGTATATAACAAAACCCTGAGGGATTCTGGGAGCCATGGTCAGAGTGCTACAGTATCACTAGACAGCCCTATAATAGACTGCACGTACTGTATATAACAAAACCCTGAGGGATTCTGGGAGCCATGGACAGAGTGCTACAGTATCACTAGACAGCCCTATAATAGACTGCACGTACTGTATATAACAAAACCCTGAGGGATTCTGGGAGCCATGGACAGAGTGCTACAGTATCACTAGACAGCCCTATAATAGACTGCACGTACTGTATATAACAAAACCCTGAGGGATTCTGGGAGCCATGGACAGAGTGCTACAGTATCACTAGACAGCCCTATAATAGACTGCACGTACTGTATATAACAAAACCCTGAGGGATTCTGGGAGCCATGGTCAGAGTGCTACAGTATCACTAGACAGCCCTATAATAGACTGCACGTACTGTATATAACAAAACCCTGAGGGATTCTGGGAGCCATGGACAGAGTGCTACAGTATCACTAGACAGCCCTATAATAGACTGCACGTACTGTATATAACAAAACCCTGAGGGATTCTGGGAGCCATGGACAGAGTGCTACAGTATCACTAGACAGCCCTATAATAGACTGCACGTACTGTATATAACAAAACCCTGAGGGATTCTGGGAGCCATGGACAGAGTGCTACAGTATCACTAGACAGCCCTATAATAGACTGCACGTACTGTATATAACAAAACCCTGAGGGATTCTGGGAGCCATGGACAGAGTGCTACAGTATCACTAGACAGCCCTATAATAGACTGCACGTACTGTATATAACAAAACCCTGAGGGATTCTGGGAGCCATGGTCAGAGTGCTACAGTATCACTAGACAGCCCTATAATAGACTGCACGTACTGTATATAACAAAACCCTGAGGGATTCTGGGAGCCATGGACAGAGTGCTACAGTATCACTAGACAGCCCTATAATAGACTGCACGTACTGTATATAACAAAACCCTGAGGGATTCTGGGAGCCATGGACAGAGTGCTACAGTATCACTAGACAGCCCTATAATAGACTGCACGTACTGTATATAACAAAACCCTGAGGGATTCTGGGAGCCATGGTCAGAGTGCTACAGTATCACTAGACAGCCCTATAATAGACTGCACGTACTGTATATAACAAAACCCTGAGGGATTCTGGGAGCCATGGTCAGAGTGCTACAGTATCACTAGACAGCCCTATAATAGACTGCACATACTGTATATAACAAAACCCTGAGGGATTCTGGGAGCCATGGACAGAGTGCTACAGTATCACTAGACAGCCCTATAATAGACTGCACGTACTGTATATAACAAAACCCTGAGGGATTCTGGGAGCCATGGACAGAGTGCTACAGTATCACTAGACAGCCCTATAATAGACTGCACGTACTGTATATAACAAAACCCTGAGGGATTCTGGGAGCCATGGTCAGAGTGCTACAGTATCACTAGACAGCCCTATAATAGACTGCACGTACTGTATATAACAACACCCTGAGGGATTCTGGGAGCCATGGTCAGAGTGCTACAGTATCACTAGACAGCCCTATAATAGACTGCACGTACTGTATATAACAAAACCCTGAGGGATTCTGGGAGCCATGGACAGAGTGCTACAGTATCACTAGACAGCCCTATAATAGACTGCACGTACTGTATATAACAAAACCCTGAGGGATTCTGGGAGCCATGGTCACAGTGCTACAGTATCACTAGACAGCCCTATAATAGACTGCACATACTGTATATAACAAAACCCTGAGGGATTCTGGGAGCCATGGACAGAGTGCTACAGTATCACTAGACAGCCCTATAATAGACTGCACGTACTGTATATAACAAAACCCTGAGGGATTCTGGGAGCCATGGACAGAGTGCTACAGTATCACTAGACAGCCCTATAATAGACTGCACGTACTGTATATAACAAAACCCTGAGGGATTCTGGGAGCCATGGACAGAGTGCTACAGTATCACTAGACAGCCCTATAATAGACTGCACGTACTGTATATAACAAAACCCTGAGGGATTCTGGGAGCCATGGTCAGAGTGCTACAGTATCACTAGACAGCCCTATAATAGACTGCACGTACTGTATATAACAAAACCCTGAGGGATTCTGGGAGCCATGGTCAGAGTGCTACAGTATCACTAGACAGCCCTATAATAGACTGCACGTACTGTATATAACAAAACCCTGAGGGATTCTGGGAGCCATGGTCAGAGTGCTACAGTATCACTAGACAGCCCTATAATAGACTGCACGTACTGTATATAACAAAACCCTGAGGGATTCTGGGAGCCATGGTCAGAGTGCTACAGTATCACTAGACAGCCCTATAATAGACTGCACGTACTGTATATAACAAAACCCTGAGGGATTCTGGGAGCCATGGACAGAGTGCTACAGTATCACTAGACGGCCCTATAATAGACTGCACGTACTGTATATAACAAAACCCTGAGGGATTCTGGGAGCCATGGTCAGAGTGCTACAGTATCACTAGACAGCCCTATAATAGACTGCACATACTGTATATAACAAAACCCTGAGGGATTCTGGGAGCCATGGTCAGAGTGCTACAGTATCACTAGACAGCCCTATAATAGACTGCACGTACTGTATATAACAAAACCCTGAGGGATTCTGGGAGCCATGGACAGAGTGCTACAGTATCACTAGACAGCCCTATAATAGACTGCACGTACTGTATATAACAAAACCCTGAGGGATTCTGGGAGCCATGGACAGAGTGCTACAGTATCACTAGACAGCCCTATAATAGACTGCACGTACTGTATATAACAAACCCCTGAGGGATTCTGGGAGCCATGGTCAGAGTGCTACAGTATCACTAGACAGCCCTATAATAGACTGCACGTACTGTATATAACAAAACCCTGAGGGATTCTGGGAGCCATGGTCAGAGTGCTACAGTATCACTAGACAGCCCTATAATAGACTGCACGTACTGTATATAACAAAACCCTGAGGGATTCTGGGAGCCATGGACAGAGTGCTACAGTATCACTAGACAGCCCTATAATAGACTGCACGTACTGTATATAACAAATCCCTGAGGGATTCTGGGAGCCATGGTCAGAGTGCTACAGTATCACTAGACAGCCCTATAATAGACTGCACGTACTGTATATAACAAAACCCTGAGGGATTCTGGGAGCCATGGACAGAGTGCTACAGTATCACTAGACAGCCCTATAATAGACTGCACGTACTGTATATAACAAAACCCTGAGGGATTCTGGGAGCCATGGACAGAGTGCTACAGTATCACTAGACAGCCCTATAATAGACTGCACGTACTGTATATAACAAAACCCTGAGGGATTCTGGGAGCCATGGTCAGAGTGCTACAGTATCACTAGACAGCCCTATAATAGACTGCACGTACTGTATATAACAAATCCCTGAGGGATTCTGGGAGCCATGGTCAGAGTGCTACAGTATCACTAGACAGCCCTATAATAGACTGCACGTACTGTATATAACAAAACCCTGAGGGATTCTGGGAGCCATGGTCACAGTGCTACAGTATCACTAGACAGCCCTATAATAGACTGCACGTACTGTATATAACAAAACCCTGAGGGATTCTGGGAGCCATGGACAGAGTGCTACAGTATCACTAGACAGCCCTATAATAGACTGCACGTACTGTATATAACAAAACCCTGAGGGATTCTGGGAGCCATGGTCAGAGTGCTACAGTATCACTAGACAGCCCTATAATAGACTGCACGTACTGTATATAACAAATCCCTGAGGGATTCTGGGAGCCATGGTCAGAGTGCTACAGTATCACTAGACAGCCCTATAATAGACTGCACGTACTGTATATAACAAAACCCTGAGGGATTCTGGGAGCCATGGTCAGAGTGCTACAGTATCACTAGACAGCCCTATAATAGACTGCACGTACTGTATATAACAAAACCCTGAGGGATTCTGGGAGCCATGGACAGAGTGCTACAGTATCACTAGACAGCCCTATAATAGACTGCACGTACTGTATATAACAAAACCCTGAGGGATTCTGGGAGCCATGGACAGAGTGCTACAGTATCACTAGACAGCCCTATAATAGACTGCACGTACTGTATATAACAAAACCCTGAGGGATTCTGGGAGCCATGGACAGAGTGCTACAGTATCACTAGACAGCCCTATAATAGACTGCACGTACTGTATATAACAAAACCCTGAGGGATTCTGGGAGCCATGGTCAGAGTGCTACAGTATCACTAGACAGCCCTATAATAGACTGCACGTACTGTATATAACAAAACCCTGAGGGATTCTGGGAGCCATGGACAGAGTGCTACAGTATCACTAGACAGCCCTATAATAGACTGCACGTACTGTATATAACAAAACCCTGAGGGATTCTGGGAGCCATGGTCACAGTGCTACAGTATCACTAGACAGCCCTATAATAGACTGCACGTACTGTATATAACAAAACCCTGAGGGATTCTGGGAGCCATGGACAGAGTGCTACAGTATCACTAGACAGCCCTATAATAGACTGCACGTACTGTATATAACAAAACCCTGAGGGATTCTGGGAGCCATGGACAGAGTGCTACAGTATCACTAGACAGCCCTATAATAGACTGCACGTACTGTATATAACAAAACCCTGAGGGATTCTGGGAGCCATGGTCAGAGTGCTACAGTATCACTAGACAGCCCTATAATAGACTGCACGTACTGTATATAACAAAACCCTGAGGGATTCTGGGAGCCATGGTCAGAGTGCTACAGTATCACTAGACAGCCCTATAATAGACTGCACGTACTGTATATAACAAAACCCTGAGGGATTCTGGGAGCCATGGACAGAGTGCTACAGTATCACTAGACAGCCCTATAATAGACTGCACGTACTGTATATAACAAAACCCTGAGGGATTCTGGGAGCCATGGTCAGAGTGCTACAGTATCACTAGACAGCCCTATAATAGACTGCACGTACTGTATATAACAAAACCCTGAGGGATTCTGGGAGCCATGGACAGAGTGCTACAGTATCACTAGACAGCCCTATAATAGACTGCACGTACTGTATATAACAAAACCCTGAGGGATTCTGGGAGCCATGGTCAGAGTGCTACAGTATCACTAGACAGCCCTATAATAGACTGCACGTACTGTATATAACAAAACCCTGAGGGATTCTGGGAGCCATGGTCAGAGTGCTACAGTATCACTAGACAGCCCTATAATAGACTGCACGTACTGTATATAACAAAACCCTGAGGGATTCTGGGAGCCATGGACAGAGTGCTACAGTATCACTAGACAGCCCTATAATAGACTGCACGTACTGTATATAACAAAACCCTGAGGGATTCTGGGAGCCATGGACAGAGTGCTACAGTATCACTAGACAGCCCTATAATAGACTGCACGTACTGTATATAACAAAACCCTGAGGGATTCTGGGAGCCATGGTCAGAGTGCTACAGTATCACTAGACAGCCCTATAATAGACTGCACGTACTGTATATAACAAAACCCTGAGGGATTCTGGGAGCCATGGACAGAGTGCTACAGTATCACTAGACAGCCCTATAATAGACTGCACGTACTGTATATAACAAAACCCTGAGGGATTCTGGGAGCCATGGACAGAGTGCTACAGTATCACTAGACAGCCCTATAATAGACTGCACGTACTGTATATAACAAAACCCTGAGGGATTCTGGGAGCCATGGTCAGAGTGCTACAGTATCACTAGACAGCCCTATAATAGACTGCACGTACTGTATATAACAAAACCCTGAGGGATTCTGGGAGCCATGGTCAGAGTGCTACAGTATCACTAGACAGCCCTATAATAGACTGCACGTACTGTATATAACAAAACCCTGAGGGATTCTGGGAGCCATGGACAGAGTGCTACAGTATCACTAGACAGCCCTATAATAGACTGCACATACTGTATATAACAAAACCCTGAGGGATTCTGGGAGCCATGGACAGAGTGCTACAGTATCACTAGACAGCCCTATAATAGACTGCACGTACTGTATATAACAAAACCCTGAGGGATTCTGGGAGCCATGGTCAGAGTGCTACAGTATCACTAGACAGCCCTATAATAGACTGCACGTACTGTATATAACAAAACCCTGAGGGATTCTGGGAGCCATGGACAGAGTGCTACAGTATCACTAGACAGCCCTATAATAGACTGCACGTACTGTATATAACAAAACCCTGAGGGATTCTGGGAGCCATGGACAGAGTGCTACAGTATCACTAGACAGCCCTATAATAGACTGCACGTACTGTATATAACAAAACCCTGAGGGATTCTGGGAGCCATGGTCAGAGTGCTAGAGTATCACTAGACAGCCCTATAATAGACTGCACGTACTGTATATAACAAAACCCTGAGGGATTCTGGGAGCCATGGACAGAGTGCTACAGTATCACTAGACAGCCCTATAATAGACTGCACGTACTGTATATAACAAAACCCTGAGGGATTCTGGGAGCCATGGACAGAGTGCTACAGTATCACTAGACAGCCCTATAATAGACTGCACGTACTGTATATAACAAAACCCTGAGGGATTCTGGGAGCCATGGTCAGAGTGCTACAGTATCACTAGACAGCCCTATAATAGACTGCACGTACTGTATATAACAAAACCCTGAGGGATTCTGGGAGCCATGGTCAGAGTGCTACAGTATCACTAGACAGCCCTATAATAGACTGCACGTACTGTATATAACAAAACCCTGAGGGATTCTGGGAGCCATGGACAGAGTGCTACAGTATCACTAGACAGCCCTATAATAGACTGCACGTACTGTATATAACAAAACCCTGAGGGATTCTGGGAGCCATGGTCAGAGTGCTACAGTATCACTAGACAGCCCTATAATAGACTGCACGTACTGTATATAACAAAACCCTGAGGGATTCTGGGAGCCATGGACAGAGTGCTACAGTATCACTAGACAGCCCTATAATAGACTGCACGTACTGTATATAACAAAACCCTGAGGGATTCTGGGAGCCATGGTCAGAGTGCTACAGTATCACTAGACAGCCCTATAATAGACTGCACGTACTGTATATAACAAAACCCTGAGGGATTCTGGGAGCCATGGTCAGAGTGCTACAGTATCACTAGACAGCCCTATAATAGACTGCACGTACTGTATATAACAAAACCCTGAGGGATTCTGGGAGCCATGGACAGAGTGCTACAGTATCACTAGACAGCCCTATAATAGACTGCACGTACTGTATATAACAAAACCCTGAGGGATTCTGGGAGCCATGGTCAGAGTGCTACAGTATCACTAGACAGCCCTATAATAGACTGCACGTACTGTATATAACAAAACCCTGAGGGATTCTGGGAGCCATGGACAGAGTGCTACAGTATCACTAGACAGCCCTATAATAGACTGCACGTACTGTATATAACAAAACCCTGAGGGATTCTGGGAGCCATGGACAGAGTGCTACAGTATCACTAGACAGCCCTATAATAGACTGCACGTACTGTATATAACAAAACCCTGAGGGATTCTGGGAGCCATGGTCAGAGTGCTACAGTATCACTAGACAGCCCTATAATAGACTGCACGTACTGTATATAACAAAACCCTGAGGGATTCTGGGAGCCATGGTCAGAGTGCTACAGTATCACTAGACAGCCCTATAATAGACTGCACGTACTGTATATAACAAAACCCTGAGGGATTCTGGGAGCCATGGACAGAGTGCTACAGTATCACTAGACAGCCCTATAATAGACTGCACGTACTGTATATAACAAAACCCTGAGGGATTCTGGGAGCCATGGACAGAGTGCTACAGTATCACTAGACAGCCCTATAATAGACTGCACGTACTGTATATAACAAAACCCTGAGGGATTCTGGGAGCCATGGTCAGAGTGCTACAGTATCACTAGACAGCCCTATAATAGACTGCACGTACTGTATATAACAAATCCCTGAGGGATTCTGGGAGCCATGGACAGAGTGCTACAGTATCACTAGACAGCCCTATAATAGACTGCACGTACTGTATATAACAAAACCCTGAGGGATTCTGGGAGCCATGGTCAGAGTGCTACAGTATCACTAGACAGCCCTATAATAGACTGCACGTACTGTATATAACAAAACCCTGAGGGATTCTGGGAGCCATGGACAGAGTGCTACAGTATCACTAGACAGCCCTATAATAGACTGCACGTACTGTATATAACAAAACCCTGAGGGATTCTGGGAGCCATGGACAGAGTGCTACAGTATCACTAGACAGCCCTATAATAGACTGCACGTACTGTATATAACAAAACCCTGAGGGATTCTGGGAGCCATGGTCAGAGTGCTACAGTATCACTAGACAGCCCTATAATAGACTGCACGTACTGTATATAACAAAACCCTGAGGGATTCTGGGAGCCATGGTCAGAGTGCTACAGTATCACTAGACAGCCCTATAATAGACTGCACGTACTGTATATAACAAAACCCTGAGGGATTCTGGGAGCCATGGACAGAGTGCTACAGTATCACTAGACAGCCCTATAATAGACTGCACGTACTGTATATAACAAAACCCTGAGGGATTCTGGGAGCCATGGTCAGAGTGCTACAGTATCACTAGACAGCCCTATAATAGACTGCACGTACTGTATATAACAAAACCCTGAGGGATTCTGGGAGCCATGGACAGAGTGCTACAGTATCACTAGACAGCCCTATAATAGACTGCACGTACTGTATATAACAAAACCCTGAGGGATTCTGGGAGCCATGGTCAGAGTGCTACAGTATCACTAGACAGCCCTATAATAGACTGCACGTACTGTATATAACAAAACCCTGAGGGATTCTGGGAGCCATGGACAGAGTGCTACAGTATCACTAGACAGCCCTATAATAGACTGCACGTACTGTATATAACAAAACCCTGAGGGATTCTGGGAGCCATGGACAGAGTGCTACAGTATCACTAGACAGCCCTATAATAGACTGCACGTACTGTATATAACAAAACCCTGAGGGATTCTGGGAGCCATGGTCAGAGTGCTACAGTATCACTAGACAGCCCTATAATAGACTGCACGTACTGTATATAACAAAACCCTGAGGGATTCTGGGAGCCATGGACAGAGTGCTACAGTATCACTAGACAGCCCTATAATAGACTGCACGTACTGTATATAACAAAACCCTGAGGGATTCTGGGAGCCATGGACAGAGTGCTACAGTATCACTAGACGGCCCTATAATAGACTGCACGTACTGTATATAACAAAACCCTGAGGGATTCTGGGAGCCATGGACAGAGTGCTACAGTATCACTAGACGGCCCTATAATAGACTGCACGTACTGTATATAACAAAACCCTGAGGGATTCTGGGAGCCATGGACAGAGTGCTACAGTATCACTAGACAGCCCTATAATAGACTGCACGTACTGTATATAACAAATCCCTGAGGGATTCTGGGAGCCATGGACAGAGTGCTACAGTATCACTAGACAGCCCTATAATAGACTGCACGTACTGTATATAACAAAACCCTGAGGGATTCTGGGAGCCATGGTCAGAGTGCTACAGTATCACTAGACAGCCCTATAATAGACTGCACGTACTGTATATAACAAAACCCTGAGGGATTCTGGGAGCCATGGACAGAGTGCTACAGTATCACTAGACAGCCCTATAATAGACTGCACGTACTGTATATAACAAAACCCTGAGGGATTCTGGGAGCCATGGACAGAGTGCTACAGTATCACTAGACAGCCCTATAATAGACTGCACGTACTGTATATAACAAAACCCTGAGGGATTCTGGGAGCCATGGACAGAGTGCTACAGTATCACTAGACAGCCCTATAATAGACTGCACGTACTGTATATAACAAAACCCTGAGGGATTCTGGGAGCCATGGTCAGAGTGCTACAGTATCACTAGACAGCCCTATAATAGACTGCACGTACTGTATATAACAAAACCCTGAGGGATTCTGGGAGCCATGGTCAGAGTGCTACAGTATCACTAGACAGCCCTATAATAGACTGCACATACTGTATATAACAAAACCCTGAGGGATTCTGGGAGCCATGGACAGAGTGCTACAGTATCACTAGACAGCCCTATAATAGACTGCACGTACTGTATATAACAAAACCCTGAGGGATTCTGGGAGCCATGGACAGAGTGCTACAGTATCACTAGACAGCCCTATAATAGACTGCACGTACTGTATATAACAAAACCCTGAGGGATTCTGGGAGCCATGGACAGAGTGCTACAGTATCACTAGACAGCCCTATAATAGACTGCACGTACTGTATATAACAAAACCCTGAGGGATTCTGGGAGCCATGGACAGAGTGCTACAGTATCACTAGACAGCCCTATAATAGACTGCACGTACTGTATATAACAAAACCCTGAGGGATTCTGGGAGCCATGGACAGAGTGCTACAGTATCACTAGACAGCCCTATAATAGACTGCACGTACTGTATATAACAAAACCCTGAGGGATTCTGGGAGCCATGGTCAGAGTGCTACAGTATCACTAGACAGCCCTATAATAGACTGCACGTACTGTATATAACAAAACCCTGAGGGATTCTGGGAGCCATGGACAGAGTGCTACAGTATCACTAGACAGCCCTATAATAGACTGCACGTACTGTATATAACAAAACCCTGAGGGATTCTGGGAGCCATGGACAGAGTGCTACAGTATCACTAGACAGCCCTATAATAGACTGCACATACTGTATATAACAAAACCCTGAGGGATTCTGGGAGCCATGGTCAGAGTGCTACAGTATCACTAGACAGCCCTATAATAGACTGCACGTACTGTATATAACAAAACCCTGAGGGATTCTGGGAGCCATGGTCAGAGTGCTACAGTATCACTAGACAGCCCTATAATAGACTGCACGTACTGTATATAACAAAACCCTGAGGGATTCTGGGAGCCATGGTCAGAGTGCTACAGTATCACTAGACAGCCCTATAATAGACTGCACGTACTGTATATAACAAAACCCTGAGGGATTCTGGGAGCCATGGTCAGAGTGCTACAGTATCACTAGACAGCCCTATAATAGACTGCACGTACTGTATATAACAAAACCCTGAGGGATTCTGGGAGCCATGGACAGAGTGCTACAGTATCACTAGACAGCCCTATAATAGACTGCACGTACTGTATATAACAAAACCCTGAGGGATTCTGGGAGCCATGGACAGAGTGCTACAGTATCACTAGACAGCCCTATAATAGACTGCACGTACTGTATATAACAAAACCCTGAGGGATTCTGGGAGCCATGGTCAGAGTGCTACAGTATCACTAGACAGCCCTATAATAGACTGCACGTACTGTATATAACAAAACCCTGAGGGATTCTGGGAGCCATGGTCAGAGTGCTAGAGTATCACTAGACAGCCCTATAATAGACTGCACGTACTGTATATAACAAAACCCTGAGGGATTCTGGGAGCCATGGTCAGAGTGCTACAGTATCACTAGACAGCCCTATAATAGACTGCACGTACTGTATATAACAAAACCCTGAGGGATTCTGGGAGCCATGGTCAGAGTGCTACAGTATCACTAGACAGCCCTATAATAGACTGCACGTACTGTATATAACAAAACCCTGAGGGATTCTGGGAGCCATGGACAGAGTGCTACAGTATCACTAGACAGCCCTATAATAGACTGCACGTACTGTATATAACAAAACCCTGAGGGATTCTGGGAGCCATGGACAGAGTGCTACAGTATCACTAGACAGCCCTATAATAGACTGCACGTACTGTATATAACAAAACCCTGAGGGATTCTGGGAGCCATGGACAGAGTGCTACAGTATCACTAGACAGCCCTATAATAGACTGCACGTACTGTATATAACAAAACCCTGAGGGATTCTGGGAGCCATGGACAGAGTGCTACAGTATCACTAGACAGCCCTATAATAGACTGCACGTACTGTATATAACAAAACCCTGAGGGATTCTGGGAGCCATGGTCAGAGTGCTACAGTATCACTAGACAGCCCTATAATAGACTGCACGTACTGTATATAACAAAACCCTGAGGGATTCTGGGAGCCATGGACAGAGTGCTACAGTATCACTAGACAGCCCTATAATAGACTGCACGTACTGTATATAACAAAACCCTGAGGGATTCTGGGAGCCATGGTCAGAGTGCTACAGTATCACTAGACAGCCCTATAATAGACTGCACGTACTGTATATAACAAAACCCTGAGGGATTCTGGGAGCCATGGTCAGAGTGCTACAGTATCACTAGACAGCCCTATAATAGACTGCACGTACTGTATATAACAAAACCCTGAGGGATTCTGGGAGCCATGGTCAGAGTGCTACAGTATCACTAGACAGCCCTATAATAGACTGCACGTACTGTATATAACAAAACCCTGAGGGATTCTGGGAGCCATGGACAGAGTGCTACAGTATCACTAGACAGCCCTATAATAGACTGCACGTACTGTATATAACAAAACCCTGAGGGATTCTGGGAGCCATGGTCAGAGTGCTACAGTATCACTAGACAGCCCTATAATAGACTGCACGTACTGTATATAACAAAACCCTGAGGGATTCTGGGAGCCATGGACAGAGTGCTACAGTATCACTAGACAGCCCTATAATAGACTGCACGTACTGTATATAACAAAACCCTGAGGGATTCTGGGAGCCATGGACAGAGTGCTACAGTATCACTAGACAGCCCTATAATAGACTGCACGTACTGTATATAACAAAACCCTGAGGGATTCTGGGAGCCATGGTCAGAGTGCTACAGTATCACTAGACAGCCCTATAATAGACTGCACGTACTGTATATAACAAAACCCTGAGGGATTCTGGGAGCCATGGTCAGAGTGCTACAGTATCACTAGACAGCCCTATAATAGACTGCACGTACTGTATATAACAAAACCCTGAGGGATTCTGGGAGCCATGGACAGAGTGCTACAGTATCACTAGACAGCCCTATAATAGACTGCACATACTGTATATAACAAAACCCTGAGGGATTCTGGGAGCCATGGACAGAGTGCTACAGTATCACTAGACAGCCCTATAATAGACTGCACGTACTGTATATAACAAAACCCTGAGGGATTCTGGGAGCCATGGTCAGAGTGCTACAGTATCACTAGACAGCCCTATAATAGACTGCACGTACTGTATATAACAAAACCCTGAGGGATTCTGGGAGCCATGGACAGAGTGCTACAGTATCACTAGACAGCCCTATAATAGACTGCACGTACTGTATATAACAAAACCCTGAGGGATTCTGGGAGCCATGGACAGAGTGCTACAGTATCACTAGACAGCCCTATAATAGACTGCACGTACTGTATATAACAAAACCCTGAGGGATTCTGGGAGCCATGGTCAGAGTGCTAGAGTATCACTAGACAGCCCTATAATAGACTGCACGTACTGTATATAACAAAACCCTGAGGGATTCTGGGAGCCATGGACAGAGTGCTACAGTATCACTAGACAGCCCTATAATAGACTGCACGTACTGTATATAACAAAACCCTGAGGGATTCTGGGAGCCATGGACAGAGTGCTACAGTATCACTAGACAGCCCTATAATAGACTGCACGTACTGTATATAACAAAACCCTGAGGGATTCTGGGAGCCATGGTCAGAGTGCTACAGTATCACTAGACAGCCCTATAATAGACTGCACGTACTGTATATAACAAAACCCTGAGGGATTCTGGGAGCCATGGTCAGAGTGCTACAGTATCACTAGACAGCCCTATAATAGACTGCACGTACTGTATATAACAAAACCCTGAGGGATTCTGGGAGCCATGGACAGAGTGCTACAGTATCACTAGACAGCCCTATAATAGACTGCACGTACTGTATATAACAAAACCCTGAGGGATTCTGGGAGCCATGGTCAGAGTGCTACAGTATCACTAGACAGCCCTATAATAGACTGCACGTACTGTATATAACAAAACCCTGAGGGATTCTGGGAGCCATGGACAGAGTGCTACAGTATCACTAGACAGCCCTATAATAGACTGCACGTACTGTATATAACAAAACCCTGAGGGATTCTGGGAGCCATGGTCAGAGTGCTACAGTATCACTAGACAGCCCTATAATAGACTGCACGTACTGTATATAACAAAACCCTGAGGGATTCTGGGAGCCATGGTCAGAGTGCTACAGTATCACTAGACAGCCCTATAATAGACTGCACGTACTGTATATAACAAAACCCTGAGGGATTCTGGGAGCCATGGACAGAGTGCTACAGTATCACTAGACAGCCCTATAATAGACTGCACGTACTGTATATAACAAAACCCTGAGGGATTCTGGGAGCCATGGTCAGAGTGCTACAGTATCACTAGACAGCCCTATAATAGACTGCACGTACTGTATATAACAAAACCCTGAGGGATTCTGGGAGCCATGGACAGAGTGCTACAGTATCACTAGACAGCCCTATAATAGACTGCACGTACTGTATATAACAAAACCCTGAGGGATTCTGGGAGCCATGGACAGAGTGCTACAGTATCACTAGACAGCCCTATAATAGACTGCACGTACTGTATATAACAAAACCCTGAGGGATTCTGGGAGCCATGGTCAGAGTGCTACAGTATCACTAGACAGCCCTATAATAGACTGCACGTACTGTATATAACAAAACCCTGAGGGATTCTGGGAGCCATGGTCAGAGTGCTACAGTATCACTAGACAGCCCTATAATAGACTGCACGTACTGTATATAACAAAACCCTGAGGGATTCTGGGAGCCATGGACAGAGTGCTACAGTATCACTAGACAGCCCTATAATAGACTGCACGTACTGTATATAACAAAACCCTGAGGGATTCTGGGAGCCATGGACAGAGTGCTACAGTATCACTAGACAGCCCTATAATAGACTGCACGTACTGTATATAACAAAACCCTGAGGGATTCTGGGAGCCATGGTCAGAGTGCTACAGTATCACTAGACAGCCCTATAATAGACTGCACGTACTGTATATAACAAATCCCTGAGGGATTCTGGGAGCCATGGACAGAGTGCTACAGTATCACTAGACAGCCCTATAATAGACTGCACGTACTGTATATAACAAAACCCTGAGGGATTCTGGGAGCCATGGTCAGAGTGCTACAGTATCACTAGACAGCCCTATAATAGACTGCACGTACTGTATATAACAAAACCCTGAGGGATTCTGGGAGCCATGGACAGAGTGCTACAGTATCACTAGACAGCCCTATAATAGACTGCACGTACTGTATATAACAAAACCCTGAGGGATTCTGGGAGCCATGGACAGAGTGCTACAGTATCACTAGACAGCCCTATAATAGACTGCACGTACTGTATATAACAAAACCCTGAGGGATTCTGGGAGCCATGGTCAGAGTGCTACAGTATCACTAGACAGCCCTATAATAGACTGCACGTACTGTATATAACAAAACCCTGAGGGATTCTGGGAGCCATGGTCAGAGTGCTACAGTATCACTAGACAGCCCTATAATAGACTGCACGTACTGTATATAACAAAACCCTGAGGGATTCTGGGAGCCATGGACAGAGTGCTACAGTATCACTAGACAGCCCTATAATAGACTGCACGTACTGTATATAACAAAACCCTGAGGGATTCTGGGAGCCATGGTCAGAGTGCTACAGTATCACTAGACAGCCCTATAATAGACTGCACGTACTGTATATAACAAAACCCTGAGGGATTCTGGGAGCCATGGACAGAGTGCTACAGTATCACTAGACAGCCCTATAATAGACTGCACGTACTGTATATAACAAAACCCTGAGGGATTCTGGGAGCCATGGTCAGAGTGCTACAGTATCACTAGACAGCCCTATAATAGACTGCACGTACTGTATATAACAAAACCCTGAGGGATTCTGGGAGCCATGGACAGAGTGCTACAGTATCACTAGACAGCCCTATAATAGACTGCACGTACTGTATATAACAAAACCCTGAGGGATTCTGGGAGCCATGGACAGAGTGCTACAGTATCACTAGACAGCCCTATAATAGACTGCACGTACTGTATATAACAAAACCCTGAGGGATTCTGGGAGCCATGGTCAGAGTGCTACAGTATCACTAGACAGCCCTATAATAGACTGCACGTACTGTATATAACAAAACCCTGAGGGATTCTGGGAGCCATGGACAGAGTGCTACAGTATCACTAGACAGCCCTATAATAGACTGCACGTACTGTATATAACAAAACCCTGAGGGATTCTGGGAGCCATGGACAGAGTGCTACAGTATCACTAGACGGCCCTATAATAGACTGCACGTACTGTATATAACAAAACCCTGAGGGATTCTGGGAGCCATGGACAGAGTGCTACAGTATCACTAGACGGCCCTATAATAGACTGCACGTACTGTATATAACAAAACCCTGAGGGATTCTGGGAGCCATGGACAGAGTGCTACAGTATCACTAGACAGCCCTATAATAGACTGCACGTACTGTATATAACAAATCCCTGAGGGATTCTGGGAGCCATGGACAGAGTGCTACAGTATCACTAGACAGCCCTATAATAGACTGCACGTACTGTATATAACAAAACCCTGAGGGATTCTGGGAGCCATGGTCAGAGTGCTACAGTATCACTAGACAGCCCTATAATAGACTGCACGTACTGTATATAACAAAACCCTGAGGGATTCTGGGAGCCATGGACAGAGTGCTACAGTATCACTAGACAGCCCTATAATAGACTGCACGTACTGTATATAACAAAACCCTGAGGGATTCTGGGAGCCATGGACAGAGTGCTACAGTATCACTAGACAGCCCTATAATAGACTGCACGTACTGTATATAACAAAACCCTGAGGGATTCTGGGAGCCATGGACAGAGTGCTACAGTATCACTAGACAGCCCTATAATAGACTGCACGTACTGTATATAACAAAACCCTGAGGGATTCTGGGAGCCATGGTCAGAGTGCTACAGTATCACTAGACAGCCCTATAATAGACTGCACGTACTGTATATAACAAAACCCTGAGGGATTCTGGGAGCCATGGTCAGAGTGCTACAGTATCACTAGACAGCCCTATAATAGACTGCACATACTGTATATAACAAAACCCTGAGGGATTCTGGGAGCCATGGACAGAGTGCTACAGTATCACTAGACAGCCCTATAATAGACTGCACGTACTGTATATAACAAAACCCTGAGGGATTCTGGGAGCCATGGACAGAGTGCTACAGTATCACTAGACAGCCCTATAATAGACTGCACGTACTGTATATAACAAAACCCTGAGGGATTCTGGGAGCCATGGACAGAGTGCTACAGTATCACTAGACAGCCCTATAATAGACTGCACGTACTGTATATAACAAAACCCTGAGGGATTCTGGGAGCCATGGACAGAGTGCTACAGTATCACTAGACAGCCCTATAATAGACTGCACGTACTGTATATAACAAAACCCTGAGGGATTCTGGGAGCCATGGACAGAGTGCTACAGTATCACTAGACAGCCCTATAATAGACTGCACGTACTGTATATAACAAAACCCTGAGGGATTCTGGGAGCCATGGTCAGAGTGCTACAGTATCACTAGACAGCCCTATAATAGACTGCACGTACTGTATATAACAAAACCCTGAGGGATTCTGGGAGCCATGGACAGAGTGCTACAGTATCACTAGACTGCCCTATAATAGACTGCACGTACTGTATATAACAAAACCCTGAGGGATTCTGGGAGCCATGGACAGAGTGCTACAGTATCACTAGACAGCCCTATAATAGACTGCACATACTGTATATAACAAAACCCTGAGGGATTCTGGGAGCCATGGTCAGAGTGCTACAGTATCACTAGACAGCCCTATAATAGACTGCACGTACTGTATATAACAAAACCCTGAGGGATTCTGGGAGCCATGGTCAGAGTGCTACAGTATCACTAGACAGCCCTATAATAGACTGCACGTACTGTATATAACAAAACCCTGAGGGATTCTGGGAGCCATGGACAGAGTGCTACAGTATCACTAGACAGCCCTATAATAGACTGCACATACTGTATATAACAAAACCCTGAGGGATTCTGGGAGCCATGGTCAGAGTGCTACAGTATCACTAGACAGCCCTATAATAGACTGCACGTACTGTATATAACAAAACCCTGAGGGATTCTGGGAGCCATGGACAGAGTGCTACAGTATCACTAGACAGCCCTATAATAGACTGCACGTACTGTATATAACAAAACCCTGAGGGATTCTGGGAGCCATGGACAGAGTGCTACAGTATCACTAGACAGCCCTATAATAGACTGCACGTACTGTATATAACAAAACCCTGAGGGATTCTGGGAGCCATGGACAGAGTGCTACAGTATCACTAGACAGCCCTATAATAGACTGCACGTACTGTATATAACAAAACCCTGAGGGATTCTGGGAGCCATGGTCAGAGTGCTACAGTATCACTAGACAGCCCTATAATAGACTGCACGTACTGTATATAACAAAACCCTGAGGGATTCTGGGAGCCATGGTCAGAGTGCTACAGTATCACTAGACAGCCCTATAATAGACTGCACGTACTGTATATAACAAAACCCTGAGGGATTCTGGGAGCCATGGACAGAGTGCTACAGTATCACTAGACAGCCCTATAATAGACTGCACGTACTGTATATAACAAAACCCTGAGGGATTCTGGGAGCCATGGACAGAGTGCTACAGTATCACTAGACAGCCCTATAATAGACTGCACGTACTGTATATAACAAAACCCTGAGGGATTCTGGGAGCCATGGTCAGAGTGCTACAGTATCACTAGACAGCCCTATAATAGACTGCACGTACTGTATATAACAAAACCCTGAGGGATTCTGGGAGCCATGGTCAGAGTGCTAGAGTATCACTAGACAGCCCTATAATAGACTGCACGTACTGTATATAACAAAACCCTGAGGGATTCTGGGAGCCATGGTCAGAGTGCTACAGTATCACTAGACAGCCCTATAATAGACTGCACGTACTGTATATAACAAAACCCTGAGGGATTCTGGGAGCCATGGTCAGAGTGCTACAGTATCACTAGACAGCCCTATAATAGACTGCACGTACTGTATATAACAAAACCCTGAGGGATTCTGGGAGCCATGGACAGAGTGCTACAGTATCACTAGACAGCCCTATAATAGACTGCACGTACTGTATATAACAAAACCCTGAGGGATTCTGGGAGCCATGGACAGAGTGCTACAGTATCACTAGACAGCCCTATAATAGACTGCACGTACTGTATATAACAAAACCCTGAGGGATTCTGGGAGCCATGGACAGAGTGCTACAGTATCACTAGACAGCCCTATAATAGACTGCACGTACTGTATATAACAAAACCCTGAGGGATTCTGGGAGCCATGGACAGAGTGCTACAGTATCACTAGACAGCCCTATAATAGACTGCACGTACTGTATATAACAAAACCCTGAGGGATTCTGGGAGCCATGGACAGAGTGCTACAGTATC
Source organism: Discoglossus pictus (assembly GCA_027410445.1). Lineage (NCBI taxonomy): Eukaryota > Metazoa > Chordata > Amphibia > Anura > Alytidae > Discoglossus > Discoglossus pictus. The sequence continues at coordinate 89,830,240 of CM050175.1, read as the reverse complement.
ACTAGACAGCCCTATAATAGACTGCACGTACTGTATATAACAAAACCCTGAGGGATTCTGGGAGCCATGGACAGAGTGCTACAGTATCACTAGACAGCCCTATAATAGACTGCACGTACTGTATATAACAAAACCCTGAGGGATTCTGGGAGCCATGGACAGAGTGCTACAGTATCACTAGACGGCCCTATAATAGACTGCACGTACTGTATATAACAAAACCCTGAGGGATTCTGGGAGCCATGGACAGAGTGCTACAGTATCACTAGACAGCCCTATAATAGACTGCACGTACTGTATATAACAAAACCCTGAGGGATTCTGGGAGCCATGGTCAGAGTGCTACAGTATCACTAGACAGCCCTATAATAGACTGCACGTACTGTATATAACAAAACCCTGAGGGATTCTGGGAGCCATGGACAGAGTGCTACAGTATCACTAGACAGCCCTATAATAGACTGCACGTACTGTATATAACACAACCCTGAGGGATTCTGGGAGCCATGGTCAGAGTGCTACAGTATCACTAGACAGCCCTATAATAGACTGCACGTACTGTATATAACAAAACCCTGAGGGATTCTGGGAGCCATGGACAGAGTGCTACAGTATCACTAGACAGCCCTATAATAGACTGCACGTACTGTATATAACAAAACCCTGAGGGATTCTGGGAGCCATGGACAGAGTGCTACAGTATCACTAGACAGCCCTATAATAGACTGCACGTACTGTATATAACAAAACCCTGAGGGATTCTGGGAGCCATGGTCAGAGTGCTACAGTATCACTAGACAGCCCTATAATAGACTGCACGTACTGTATATAACAAAACCCTGAGGGATTCTGGGAGCCATGGACAGAGTGCTACAGTATCACTAGACAGCCCTATAATAGACTGCACGTACTGTATATAACAAAACCCTGAGGGATTCTGGGAGCCATGGTCAGAGTGCTACAGTATCACTAGACAGCCCTATAATAGACTGCACGTACTGTATATAACAAAACCCTGAGGGATTCTGGGAGCCATGGTCAGAGTGCTACAGTATCACTAGACAGCCCTATAATAGACTGCACGTACTGTATATAACAAAACCCTGAGGGATTCTGGGAGCCATGGACAGAGTGCTACAGTATCACTAGACAGCCCTATAATAGACTGCACGTACTGTATATAACAAAACCCTGAGGGATTCTGGGAGCCATGGACAGAGTGCTACAGTATCACTAGACAGCCCTATAATAGACTGCACGTACTGTATATAACAAAACCCTGAGGGATTCTGGGAGCCATGGTCAGAGTGCTACAGTATCACTAGACAGCCCTATAATAGACTGCACGTACTGTATATAACAAAACCCTGAGGGATTCTGGGAGCCATGGACAGAGTGCTACAGTATCACTAGACAGCCCTATAATAGACTGCACGTACTGTATATAACAAAACCCTGAGGGATTCTGGGAGCCATGGACAGAGTGCTACAGTATCACTAGACAGCCCTATAATAGACTGCACGTACTGTATATAACAAAACCCTGAGGGATTCTGGGAGCCATGGTCAGAGTGCTACAGTATCACTAGACAGCCCTATAATAGACTGCACGTACTGTATATAACAAAACCCTGAGGGATTCTGGGAGCCATGGTCAGAGTGCTACAGTATCACTAGACAGCCCTATAATAGACTGCACGTACTGTATATAACAAAACCCTGAGGGATTCTGGGAGCCATGGTCAGAGTGCTACAGTATCACTAGACAGCCCTATAATAGACTGCACGTACTGTATATAACAAAACCCTGAGGGATTCTGGGAGCCATGGTCAGAGTGCTACAGTATCACTAGACAGCCCTATAATAGACTGCACGTACTGTATATAACAAAACCCTGAGGGATTCTGGGAGCCATGGTCACAGTGCTACAGTATCACTAGACAGCCCTATAATAGACTGCACGTACTGTATATAACAAAACCCTGAGGGATTCTGGGAGCCATGGACAGAGTGCTACAGTATCACTAGACAGCCCTATAATAGACTGCACGTACTGTATATAACAAAACCCTGAGGGATTCTGGGAGCCATGGACAGAGTGCTACAGTATCACTAGACAGCCCTATAATAGACTGCACGTACTGTATATAACAAAACCCTGAGGGATTCTGGGAGCCATGGACAGAGTGCTACAGTATCACTAGACAGCCCTATAATAGACTGCACGTACTGTATATAACAAAACCCTGATGGATTCTGGGAGCCATGGTCAGAGTGCTACAGTATCACTAGACAGCCCTATAATAGACTGCACGTACTGTATATAACAAAACCCTGAGGGATTCTGGGAGCCATGGTCAGAGTGCTACAGTATCACTAGACAGCCCTATAATAGACTGCACGTACTGTATATAACAAAACCCTGAGGGATTCTGGGAGCCATGGACAGAGTGCTACAGTATCACTAGACAGCCCTATAATAGACTGCACGTACTGTATATAACAAAACCCTGAGGGATTCTGGGAGCCATGGTCAGAGTGCTACAGTATCACTAGACAGCCCTATAATAGACTGCACGTACTGTATATAACAAAACCCTGAGGGATTCTGGGAGCCATGGTCAGAGTGCTACAGTATCACTAGACAGCCCTATAATAGACTGCACGTACTGTATATAACAAAACCCTGAGGGATTCTGGGAGCCATGGTCAGAGTGCTACAGTATCACTAGACAGCCCTATAATAGACTGCACGTACTGTATATAACAAAACCCTGAGGGATTCTGGGAGCCATGGTCAGAGTGCTACAGTATCACTAGACAGCCCTATAATAGACTGCACGTACTGTATATAACAAAACCCTGAGGGATTCTGGGAGCCATGGACAGAGTGCTACAGTATCACTAGACAGCCCTATAATAGACTGCACGTACTGTATATAACAAAACCCTGAGGGATTCTGGGAGCCATGGACAGAGTGCTACAGTATCACTAGACAGCCCTATAATAGACTGCACGTACTGTATATAACAAAACCCTGAGGGATTCTGGGAGCCATGGACAGAGTGCTACAGTATCACTAGACAGCCCTATAATAGACTGCACGTACTGTATATAACAAAACCCTGAGGGATTCTGGGAGCCATGGACAGAGTGCTACAGTATCACTAGACAGCCCTATAATAGACTGCACGTACTGTATATAACAAAACCCTGAGGGATTCTGGGAGCCATGGTCAGAGTGCTACAGTATCACTAGACAGCCCTATAATAGACTGCACGTACTGTATATAACAAAACCCTGAGGGATTCTGGGAGCCATGGTCAGAGTGCTACAGTATCACTAGACAGCCCTATAATAGACTGCACGTACTGTATATAACAAAACCCTGAGGGATTCTGGGAGCCATGGTCAGAGTGCTACAGTATCACTAGACAGCCCTATAATAGACTGCACGTACTGTATATAACAAAACCCTGAGGGATTCTGGGAGCCATGGTCAGAGTGCTACAGTATCACTAGACAGCCCTATAATAGACTGCACGTACTGTATATAACAAAACCCTGAGGGATTCTGGGAGCCATGGACAGAGTGCTACAGTATCACTAGACAGCCCTATAATAGACTGCACGTACTGTATATAACAAAACCCTGAGGGATTCTGGGAGCCATGGTCAGAGTGCTACAGTATCACTAGACAGCCCTATAATAGACTGCACGTACTGTATATAACAAAACCCTGAGGGATTCTGGGAGCCATGGTCAGAGTGCTACAGTATCACTAGACAGCCCTATAATAGACTGCACGTACTGTATATAACAAAACCCTGAGGGATTCTGGGAGCCATGGACAGAGTGCTACAGTATCACTAGACAGCCCTATAATAGACTGCACGTACTGTATATAACAAAACCCTGAGGGATTCTGGGAGCCATGGTCAGAGTGCTACAGTATCACTAGACAGCCCTATAATAGACTGCACGTACTGTATATAACAAAACCCTGAGGGATTCTGGGAGCCATGGTCAGAGTGCTACAGTATCACTAGACAGCCCTATAATAGACTGCACGTACTGTATATAACAAAACCCTGAGGGATTCTGGGAGCCATGGTCACAGTGCTACAGTATCACTAGACAGCCCTATAATAGACTGCACATACTGTATATAACAAAACCCTGAGGGATTCTGGGAGCCATGGTCAGAGTGCTACAGTATCACTAGACAGCCCTATAATAGACTGCACGTACTGTATATAACAAAACCCTGAGGGATTCTGGGAGCCATGGACAGAGTGCTACAGTATCACTAGACAGCCCTATAATAGACTGCACGTACTGTATATAACAAAACCCTGAGGGATTCTGGGAGCCATGGACAGAGTGCTACAGTATCACTAGACAGCCCTATAATAGACTGCACGTACTGTATATAACAAAACCCTGAGGGATTCTGGGAGCCATGGACAGAGTGCTACAGTATCACTAGACAGCCCTATAATAGACTGCACGTACTGTATATAACAAAACCCTGAGGGATTCTGGGAGCCATGGTCAGAGTGCTACAGTATCACTAGACAGCCCTATAATAGACTGCACGTACTGTATATAACAAAACCCTGAGGGATTCTGGGAGCCATGGACAGAGTGCTACAGTATCACTAGACAGCCCTATAATAGACTGCACGTACTGTATATAACAAAACCCTGAGGGATTCTGGGAGCCATGGACAGAGTGCTACAGTATCACTAGACAGCCCTATAATAGACTGCACGTACTGTATATAACAAAACCCTGAGGGATTCTGGGAGCCATGGACAGAGTGCTACAGTATCACTAGACAGCCCTATAATAGACTGCACGTACTGTATATAACAAAACCCTGAGGGATTCTGGGAGCCATGGACAGAGTGCTACAGTATCACTAGACAGCCCTATAATAGACTGCACGTACTGTATATAACAAAACCCTGAGGGATTCTGGGAGCCATGGTCAGAGTGCTACAGTATCACTAGACAGCCCTATAATAGACTGCACGTACTGTATATAACAAAACCCTGAGGGATTCTGGGAGCCATGGACAGAGTGCTACAGTATCACTAGACAGCCCTATAATAGACTGCACGTACTGTATATAACAAAACCCTGAGGGATTCTGGGAGCCATGGACAGAGTGCTACAGTATCACTAGACAGCCCTATAATAGACTGCACGTACTGTATATAACAAATCCCTGAGGGATTCTGGGAGCCATGGTCAGAGTGCTACAGTATCACTAGACAGCCCTATAATAGACTGCACGTACTGTATATAACAAAACCCTGAGGGATTCTGGGAGCCATGGACAGAGTGCTACAGTATCACTAGACAGCCCTATAATAGACTGCACGTACTGTATATAACAAAACCCTGAGGGATTCTGGGAGCCATGGACAGAGTGCTACAGTATCACTAGACAGCCCTATAATAGACTGCACGTACTGTATATAACAAAACCCTGAGGGATTCTGGGAGCCATGGTCAGAGTGCTACAGTATCACTAGACAGCCCTATAATAGACTGCACGTACTGTATATAACAAAACCCTGAGGGATTCTGGGAGCCATGGACAGAGTGCTACAGTATCACTAGACAGCCCTATAATAGACTGCACGTACTGTATATAACAAAACCCTGAGGGATTCTGGGAGCCATGGACAGAGTGCTACAGTATCACTAGACAGCCCTATAATAGACTGCACGTACTGTATATAACAAAACCCTGAGGGATTCTGGGAGCCATGGTCACAGTGCTACAGTATCACTAGACAGCCCTATAATAGACTGCACGTACTGTATATAACAAAACCCTGAGGGATTCTGGGAGCCATGGTCAGAGTGCTACAGTATCACTAGACAGCCCTATAATAGACTGCACGTACTGTATATAACAAAACCCTGAGGGATTCTGGGAGCCATGGACAGAGTGCTACAGTATCACTAGACAGCCCTATAATAGACTGCACGTACTGTATATAACAAAACCCTGAGGGATTCTGGGAGCCATGGACAGAGTGCTACAGTATCACTAGACAGCCCTATAATAGACTGCACGTACTGTATATAACAAAACCCTGAGGGATTCTGGGAGCCATGGTCAGAGTGCTACAGTATCACTAGACAGCCCTATAATAGACTGCACGTACTGTATATAACAAAACCCTGAGGGATTCTGGGAGCCATGGACAGAGTGCTACAGTATCACTAGACAGCCCTATAATAGACTGCACGTACTGTATATAACAAAACCCTGAGGGATTCTGGGAGCCATGGACAGAGTGCTACAGTATCACTAGACAGCCCTATAATAGACTGCACGTACTGTATATAACAAAACCCTGAGGGATTCTGGGAGCCATGGACAGAGTGCTACAGTATCACTAGACAGCCCTATAATAGACTGCACGTACTGTATATAACAAAACCCTGAGGGATTCTGGGAGCCATGGTCAGAGTGCTACAGTATCACTAGACAGCCCTATAATAGACTGCACGTACTGTATATAACAAAACCCTGAGGGATTCTGGGAGCCATGGACAGAGTGCTACAGTATCACTAGACAGCCCTATAATAGACTGCACGTACTGTATATAACAAAACCCTGAGGGATTCTGGGAGCCATGGTCAGAGTGCTACAGTATCACTAGACAGCCCTATAATAGACTGCACGTACTGTATATAACAAAACCCTGAGGGATTCTGGGAGCCATGGACAGAGTGCTACAGTATCACTAGACAGCCCTATAATAGACTGCACGTACTGTATATAACAAAACCCTGAGGGATTCTGGGAGCCATGGACAGAGTGCTACAGTATCACTAGACAGCCCTATAATAGACTGCACGTACTGTATATAACAAAACCCTGAGGGATTCTGGGAGCCATGGACAGAGTGCTACAGTATCACTAGACAGCCCTATAATAGACTGCACGTACTGTATATAACAAAACCCTGAGGGATTCTGGGAGCCATGGTCAGAGTGCTACAGTATCACTAGACAGCCCTATAATAGACTGCACGTACTGTATATAACAAAACCCTGAGGGATTCTGGGAGCCATGGACAGAGTGCTACAGTATCACTAGACAGCCCTATAATAGACTGCACGTACTGTATATAACAAAACCCTGAGGGATTCTGGGAGCCATGGACAGAGTGCTACAGTATCACTAGACAGCCCTATAATAGACTGCACGTACTGTATATAACAAAACCCTGAGGGATTCTGGGAGCCATGGACAGAGTGCTACAGTATCACTAGACAGCCCTATAATAGACTGCACGTACTGTATATAACAAAACCCTGAGGGATTCTGGGAGCCATGGACAGAGTGCTACAGTATCACTAGACAGCCCTATAATAGACTGCACGTACTGTATATAACAAAACCCTGAGGGATTCTGGGAGCCATGGTCAGAGTGCTACAGTATCACTAGACAGCCCTATAATAGACTGCACGTACTGTATATAACAAAACCCTGAGGGATTCTGGGAGCCATGGACAGAGTGCTACAGTATCACTAGACAGCCCTATAATAGACTGCACGTACTGTATATAACAAAACCCTGAGGGATTCTGGGAGCCATGGACAGAGTGCTACAGTATCACTAGACAGCCCTATAATAGACTGCACGTACTGTATATAACAAAACCCTGAGGGATTCTGGGAGCCATGGACAGAGTGCTACAGTATCACTAGACAGCCCTATAATAGACTGCACGTACTGTATATAACAAAACCCTGAGGGATTCTGGGAGCCATGGTCAGAGTGCTACAGTATCACTAGACAGCCCTATAATAGACTGCACGTACTGTATATAACAAAACCCTGAGGGATTCTGGGAGCCATGGACAGAGTGCTACAGTATCACTAGACAGCCCTATAATAGACTGCACGTACTGTATATAACAAAACCCTGAGGGATTCTGGGAGCCATGGACAGAGTGCTACAGTATCACTAGACAGCCCTATAATAGACTGCACGTACTGTATATAACAAAACCCTGAGGGATTCTGGGAGCCATGGACAGAGTGCTACAGTATCACTAGACAGCCCTATAATAGACTGCACGTACTGTATATAACAAAACCCTGAGGGATTCTGGGAGCCATGGTCAGAGTGCTACAGTATCACTAGACAGCCCTATAATAGACTGCACGTACTGTATATAACAAAACCCTGAGGGATTCTGGGAGCCATGGACAGAGTGCTACAGTATCACTAGACAGCCCTATAATAGACTGCACGTACTGTATATAACAAAACCCTGAGGGATTCTGGGAGCCATGGACAGAGTGCTACAGTATCACTAGACAGCCCTATAATAGACTGCACGTACTGTATATAACAAAACCCTGAGGGATTCTGGGAGCCATGGACAGAGTGCTACAGTATCACTAGACAGCCCTATAATAGACTGCACGTACTGTATATAACAAAACCCTGAGGGATTCTGGGAGCCATGGTCAGAGTGCTACAGTATCACTAGACAGCCCTATAATAGACTGCACGTACTGTATATAACAAAACCCTGAGGGATTCTGGGAGCCATGGACAGAGTGCTACAGTATCACTAGACAGCCCTATAATAGACTGCACGTACTGTATATAACAAAACCCTGAGGGATTCTGGGAGCCATGGTCAGAGTGCTACAGTATCACTAGACAGCCCTATAATAGACTGCACGTACTGTATATAACAAAACCCTGAGGGATTCTGGGAGCCATGGACAGAGTGCTACAGTATCACTAGACAGCCCTATAATAGACTGCACGTACTGTATATAACAAAACCCTGAGGGATTCTGGGAGCCATGGACAGAGTGCTACAGTATCACTAGACAGCCCTATAATAGACTGCACGTACTGTATATAACAAAACCCTGAGGGATTCTGGGAGCCATGGTCAGAGTGCTACAGTATCACTAGACAGCCCTATAATAGACTGCACGTACTGTATATAACAAAACCCTGAGGGATTCTGGGAGCCATGGTCAGAGTGCTACAGTATCACTAGACAGCCCTATAATAGACTGCACGTACTGTATATAACAAAACCCTGAGGGATTCTGGGAGCCATGGTCAGAGTGCTACAGTATCACTAGACAGCCCTATAATAGACTGCACGTACTGTATATAACAAAACCCTGAGGGATTCTGGGAGCCATGGTCAGAGTGCTACAGTATCACTAGACAGCCCTATAATAGACTGCACGTACTGTATATAACAAAACCCTGAGGGATTCTGGGAGCCATGGACAGAGTGCTACAGTATCACTAGACAGCCCTATAATAGACTGCACATACTGTATATAACAAAACCCTGAGGGATTCTGGGAGCCATGGACAGAGTGCTACAGTATCACTAGACAGCCCTATAATAGACTGCACGTACTGTATATAACAAAACCCTGAGGGATTCTGGGAGCCATGGACAGAGTGCTACAGTATCACTAGACAGCCCTATAATAGACTGCACGTACTGTATATAACAAAACCCTGAGGGATTCTGGGAGCCATGGTCAGAGTGCTACAGTATCACTAGACAGCCCTATAATAGACTGCACGTACTGTATATAACAAAACCCTGAGGGATTCTGGGAGCCATGGTCAGAGTGCTACAGTATCACTAGACAGCCCTATAATAGACTGCACGTACTGTATATAACAAAACCCTGAGGGATTCTGGGAGCCATGGACAGAGTGCTACAGTATCACTAGACAGCCCTATAATAGACTGCACGTACTGTATATAACAAAACCCTGAGGGATTCTGGGAGCCATGGTCAGAGTGCTACAGTATCACTAGACAGCCCTATAATAGACTGCACGTACTGTATATAACAAAACCCTGAGGGATTCTGGGAGCCATGGTCAGAGTGCTACAGTATCACTAGACAGCCCTATAATAGACTGCACGTACTGTATATAACAAAACCCTGAGGGATTCTGGGAGCCATGGTCAGAGTGCTACAGTATCACTAGACAGCCCTATAATAGACTGCACGTACTGTATATAACAAAACCCTGAGGGATTCTGGGAGCCATGGACAGAGTGCTACAGTATCACTAGACAGCCCTATAATAGACTGCACGTACTGTATATAACAAATCCCTGAGGGATTCTGGGAGCCATGGACAGAGTGCTACAGTATCACTAGACAGCCCTATAATAGACTGCACGTACTGTATATAACAAAACCCTGAGGGATTCTGGGAGCCATGGACAGAGTGCTACAGTATCACTAGACAGCCCTATAATAGACTGCACGTACTGTATATAACAAAACCCTGAGGGATTCTGGGAGCCATGGACAGAGTGCTACAGTATCACTAGACAGCCCTATAATAGACTGCACGTACTGTATATAACAAAACCCTGAGGGATTCTGGGAGCCATGGACAGAGTGCTACAGTATCACTAGACAGCCCTATAATAGACTGCACGTACTGTATATAACAAAACCCTGAGGGATTCTGGGAGCCATGGACAGAGTGCTACAGTATCACTAGACAGCCCTATAATAGACTGCACGTACTGTATATAACAAAACCCTGAGGGATTCTGGGAGCCATGGACAGAGTGCTACAGTATCACTAGACAGCCCTATAATAGACTGCACGTACTGTATATAACAAAACCCTGAGGGATTCTGGGAGCCATGGACAGAGTGCTACAGTATCACTAGACAGCCCTATAATAGACTGCACGTACTGTATATAACAAAACCCTGAGGGATTCTGGGAGCCATGGACAGAGTGCTACAGTATCACTAGACAGCCCTATAATAGACTGCACGTACTGTATATAACAAAACCCTGAGGGATTCTGGGAGCCATGGTCAGAGTGCTACAGTATCACTAGACAGCCCTATAATAGACTGCACGTACTGTATATAACAAAACCCTGAGGGATTCTGGGAGCCATGGTCAGAGTGCTACAGTATCACTAGACAGCCCTATAATAGACTGCACGTACTGTATATAACAAAACCCTGAGGGATTCTGGGAGCCATGGACAGAGTGCTACAGTATCACTAGACAGCCCTATAATAGACTGCACGTACTGTATATAACAAAACCCTGAGGGATTCTGGGAGCCATGGACAGAGTGCTACAGTATCACTAGACAGCCCTATAATAGACTGCACGTACTGTATATAACAAAACCCTGAGGGATTCTGGGAGCCATGGACAGAGTGCTACAGTATCACTAGACAGCCCTATAATAGACTGCACGTACTGTATATAACAAAACCCTGAGGGATTCTGGGAGCCATGGACAGAGTGCTACAGTATCACTAGACAGCCCTATAATAGACTGCACGTACTGTATATAACAAAACCCTGAGGGATTCTGGGAGCCATGGACAGAGTGCTACAGTATCACTAGACAGCCCTATAATAGACTGCACGTACTGTATATAACAAAACCCTGAGGGATTCTGGGAGCCATGGACAGAGTGCTACAGTATCACTAGACAGCCCTATAATAGACTGCACGTACTGTATATAACAAAACCCTGAGGGATTCTGGGAGCCATGGTCAGAGTGCTACAGTATCACTAGACAGCCCTATAATAGACTGCACGTACTGTATATAACAAAACCCTGAGGGATTCTGGGAGCCATGGACAGAGTGCTACAGTATCACTAGACAGCCCTATAATAGACTGCACGTACTGTATATAACAAAACCCTGAGGGATTCTGGGAGCCATGGACAGAGTGCTACAGTATCACTAGACAGCCCTATAATAGACTGCACGTACTGTATATAACAAAACCCTGAGGGATTCTGGGAGCCATGGACAGAGTGCTACAGTATCACTAGACAGCCCTATAATAGACTGCACGTACTGTATATAACAAAACCCTGAGGGATTCTGGGAGCCATGGACAGAGTGCTACAGTATCACTAGACAGCCCTATAATAGACTGCACGTACTGTATATAACAAAACCCTGAGGGATTCTGGGAGCCATGGTCAGAGTGCTACAGTATCACTAGACAGCCCTATAATAGACTGCACGTACTGTATATAACAAAACCCTGAGGGATTCTGGGAGCCATGGACAGAGTGCTACAGTATCACTAGACAGCCCTATAATAGACTGCACGTACTGTATATAACAAAACCCTGAGGGATTCTGGGAGCCATGGACAGAGTGCTACAGTATCACTAGACAGCCCTATAATAGACTGCACGTACTGTATATAACAAAACCCTGAGGGATTCTGGGAGCCATGGACAGAGTGCTACAGTATCACTAGACAGCCCTATAATAGACTGCACGTACTGTATATAACAAAACCCTGAGGGATTCTGGGAGCCATGGTCAGAGTGCTACAGTATCACTAGACAGCCCTATAATAGACTGCACGTACTGTATATAACAAAACCCTGAGGGATTCTGGGAGCCATGGACAGAGTGCTACAGTATCACTAGACAGCCCTATAATAGACTGCACGTACTGTATATAACAAATCCCTGAGGGATTCTGGGAGCCATGGACAGAGTGCTACAGTATCACTAGACAGCCCTATAATAGACTGCACGTACTGTATATAACAAAACCCTGAGGGATTCTGGGAGCCATGGTCAGAGTGCTACAGTATCACTAGACAGCCCTATAATAGACTGCACGTACTGTATATAACAAAACCCTGAGGGATTCTGGGAGCCATGGTCAGAGTGCTACAGTATCACTAGACAGCCCTATAATAGACTGCACGTACTGTATATAACAAAACCCTGAGGGATTCTGGGAGCCATGGACAGAGTGCTACAGTATCACTAGACAGCCCTATAATAGACTGCACGTACTGTATATAACAAATCCCTGAGGGATTCTGGGAGCCATGGTCAGAGTGCTACAGTATCACTAGACAGCCCTATAATAGACTGCACGTACTGTATATAACAAAACCCTGAGGGATTCTGGGAGCCATGGACAGAGTGCTACAGTATCACTAGACAGCCCTATAATAGACTGCACGTACTGTATATAACAAAACCCTGAGGGATTCTGGGAGCCATGGACAGAGTGCTACAGTATCACTAGACAGCCCTATAATAGACTGCACATACTGTATATAACAAAACCCTGAGGGATTCTGGGAGCCATGGTCAGAGTGCTACAGTATCACTAGACAGCCCTATAATAGACTGCACATACTGTATATAACAAAACCCTGAGGGATTCTGGGAGCCATGGTCAGAGTGCTACAGTATCACTAGACAGCCCTATAATAGACTGCACGTACTGTATATAACAAAACCCTGAGGGATTCTGGGAGCCATGGACAGAGTGCTACAGTATCACTAGACAGCCCTATAATAGACTGCACGTACTGTATATAACAAAACCCTGAGGGATTCTGGGAGCCATGGACAGAGTGCTACAGTATCACTAGACAGCCCTATAATAGACTGCACGTACTGTATATAACAAAACCCTGAGGGATTCTGGGAGCCATGGACAGAGTGCTACAGTATCACTAGACAGCCCTATAATAGACTGCACGTACTGTATATAACAAAACCCTGAGGGATTCTGGGAGCCATGGTCAGAGTGCTACAGTATCACTAGACAGCCCTATAATAGACTGCACGTACTGTATATAACAAAACCCTGAGGGATTCTGGGAGCCATGGACAGAGTGCTACAGTATCACTAGACAGCCCTATAATAGACTGCACGTACTGTATATAACAAAACCCTGAGGGATTCTGGGAGCCATGGTCAGAGTGCTACAGTATCACTAGACAGCCCTATAATAGACTGCACGTACTGTATATAACAAAACCCTGAGGGATTCTGGGAGCCATGGTCAGAGTGCTACAGTATCACTAGACAGCCCTATAATAGACTGCACGTACTGTATATAACAAAACCCTGAGGGATTCTGGGAGCCATGGTCAGAGTGCTACAGTATCACTAGACAGCCCTATAATAGACTGCACGTACTGTATATAACAAAACCCTGAGGGATTCTGGGAGCCATGGTCAGAGTGCTACAGTATCACTAGACAGCCCTATAATAGACTGCACGTACTGTATATAACAAAACCCTGAGGGATTCTGGGAGCCATGGACAGAGTGCTACAGTATCACTAGACAGCCCTATAATAGACTGCACGTACTGTATATAACAAAACCCTGAGGGATTCTGGGAGCCATGGTCAGAGTGCTACAGTATCACTAGACAGCCCTATAATAGACTGCACGTACTGTATATAACAAAACCCTGAGGGATTCTGGGAGCCATGGACAGAGTGCTACAGTATCACTAGACAGCCCTATAATAGACTGCACGTACTGTATATAACAAAACCCTGAGGGATTCTGGGAGCCATGGACAGAGTGCTACAGTATCACTAGACAGCCCTATAATAGACTGCACGTACTGTATATAACAAAACCCTGAGGGATTCTGGGAGCCATGGTCACAGTGCTACAGTATCACTAGACAGCCCTATAATAGACTGCACGTACTGTATATAACAAAACCCTGAGGGATTCTGGGAGCCATGGACAGAGTGCTACAGTATCACTAGACAGCCCTATAATAGACTGCACGTACTGTATATAACAAAACCCTGAGGGATTCTGGGAGCCATGGACAGAGTGCTACAGTATCACTAGACAGCCCTATAATAGACTGCACGTACTGTATATAACAAAACCCTGAGGGATTCTGGGAGCCATGGTCAGAGTGCTACAGTATCACTAGACAGCCCTATAATAGACTGCACGTACTGTATATAACAAAACCCTGAGGGATTCTGGGAGCCATGGACAGAGTGCTACAGTATCACTAGACAGCCCTATAATAGACTGCACGTACTGTATATAACAAAACCCTGAGGGATTCTGGGAGCCATGGACAGAGTGCTACAGTATCACTAGACAGCCCTATAATAGACTGCACGTACTGTATATAACAAAACCCTGAGGGATTCTGGGAGCCATGGACAGAGTGCTACAGTATCACTAGACAGCCCTATAATAGACTGCACGTACTGTATATAACAAAACCCTGAGGGATTCTGGGAGCCATGGTCACAGTGCTACAGTATCACTAGACGGCCCTATAATAGACTGCACGTACTGTATATAACAAAACCCTGAGGGATTCTGGGAGCCATGGACAGAGTGCTACAGTATCACTAGACAGCCCTATAATAGACTGCACGTACTGTATATAACAAAACCCTGAGGGATTCTGGGAGCCATGGTCACAGTGCTACAGTATCACTAGACAGCCCTATAATAGACTGCACGTACTGTATATAACAAAACCCTGAGGGATTCTGGGAGCCATGGACAGAGTGCTACAGTATCACTAGACAGCCCTATAATAGACTGCACGTACTGTATATAACAAAACCCTGAGGGATTCTGGGAGCCATGGTCAGAGTGCTACAGTATCACTAGACAGCCCTATAATAGACTGCACGTACTGTATATAACAAAACCCTGAGGGATTCTGGGAGCCATGGTCAGAGTGCTACAGTATCACTAGACAGCCCTATAATAGACTGCACGTACTGTATATAACAAAACCCTGAGGGATTCTGGGAGCCATGGTCACAGTGCTACAGTATCACTAGACAGCCCTATAATAGACTGCACGTACTGTATATAACAAAACCCTGAGGGATTCTGGGAGCCATGGTCAGAGTGCTACAGTATCACTAGACAGCCCTATAATAGACTGCACGTACTGTATATAACAAAACCCTGAGGGATTCTGGGAGCCATGGACAGAGTGCTACAGTATCACTAGACAGCCCTATAATAGACTGCACGTACTGTATATAACAAAACCCTGAGGGATTCTGGGAGCCATGGACAGAGTGCTACAGTATCACTAGACAGCCCTATAATAGACTGCACGTACTGTATATAACAAAACCCTGAGGGATTCTGGGAGCCATGGTCAGAGTGCTACAGTATCACTAGACAGCCCTATAATAGACTGCACGTACTGTATATAACAAAACCCTGAGGGATTCTGGGAGCCATGGTCAGAGTGCTACAGTATCACTAGACAGCCCTATAATAGACTGCACGTACTGTATATAACAAAACCCTGAGGGATTCTGGGAGCCATGGACAGAGTGCTACAGTATCACTAGACAGCCCTATAATAGACTGCACGTACTGTATATAACAAAACCCTGAGGGATTCTGGGAGCCATGGACAGAGTGCTACAGTATCACTAGACAGCCCTATAATAGACTGCACGTACTGTATATAACAAAACCCTGAGGGATTCTGGGAGCCATGGACAGAGTGCTACAGTATCACTAGACAGCCCTATAATAGACTGCACGTACTGTATATAACAAAACCCTGAGGGATTCTGGGAGCCATGGACAGAGTGCTACAGTATCACTAGACAGCCCTATAATAGACTGCACGTACTGTATATAACAAAACCCTGAGGGATTCTGGGAGCCATGGTCAGAGTGCTACAGTATCACTAGACAGCCCTATAATAGACTGCACGTACTGTATATAACAAAACCCTGAGGGATTCTGGGAGCCATGGACAGAGTGCTACAGTATCACTAGACAGCCCTATAATAGACTGCACGTACTGTATATAACAAAACCCTGAGGGATTCTGGGAGCCATGGTCAGAGTGCTACAGTATCACTAGACAGCCCTATAATAGACTGCACGTACTGTATATAACAAAACCCTGAGGGATTCTGGGAGCCATGGACAGAGTGCTACAGTATCACTAGACAGCCCTATAATAGACTGCACGTACTGTATATAACAAAACCCTGAGGGATTCTGGGAGCCATGGTCAGAGTGCTACAGTATCACTAGACAGCCCTATAATAGACTGCACGTACTGTATATAACAAAACCCTGAGGGATTCTGGGAGCCATGGACAGAGTGCTACAGTATCACTAGACAGCCCTATAATAGACTGCACGTACTGTATATAACAAAACCCTGAGGGATTCTGGGAGCCATGGACAGAGTGCTACAGTATCACTAGACAGCCCTATAATAGACTGCACGTACTGTATATAACAAAACCCTGAGGGATTCTGGGAGCCATGGTCAGAGTGCTACAGTATCACTAGACAGCCCTATAATAGACTGCACGTACTGTATATAACAAAACCCTGAGGGATTCTGGGAGCCATGGTCAGAGTGCTACAGTATCACTAGACAGCCCTATAATAGACTGCACGTACTGTATATAACAAAACCCTGAGGGATTCTGGGAGCCATGGACAGAGTGCTACAGTATCACTAGACAGCCCTATAATAGACTGCACGTACTGTATATAACAAAACCCTGAGGGATTCTGGGAGCCATGGACAGAGTGCTACAGTATCACTAGACAGCCCTATAATAGACTGCACGTACTGTATATAACAAAACCCTGAGGGATTCTGGGAGCCATGGACAGAGTGCTACAGTATCACTAGACAGCCCTATAATAGACTGCACGTACTGTATATAACAAAACCCTGAGGGATTCTGGGAGCCATGGACAGAGTGCTACAGTATCACTAGACAGCCCTATAATAGACTGCACGTACTGTATATAACAAAACCCTGAGGGATTCTGGGAGCCATGGACAGAGTGCTACAGTATCACTAGACAGCCCTATAATAGACTGCACGTACTGTATATAACAAAACCCTGAGGGATTCTGGGAGCCATGGACAGAGTGCTACAGTATCACTAGACAGCCCTATAATAGACTGCACGTACTGTATATAACAAAACCCTGAGGGATTCTGGGAGCCATGGTCAGAGTGCTACAGTATCACTAGACAGCCCTATAATAGACTGCACGTACTGTATATAACAAAACCCTGAGGGATTCTGGGAGCCATGGACAGAGTGCTACAGTATCACTAGACAGCCCTATAATAGACTGCACGTACTGTATATAACAAAACCCTGAGGGATTCTGGGAGCCATGGTCAGAGTGCTACAGTATCACTAGACAGCCCTATAATAGACTGCACGTACTGTATATAACAAAACCCTGAGGGATTCTGGGAGCCATGGACAGAGTGCTACAGTATCACTAGACAGCCCTATAATAGACTGCACGTACTGTATATAACAAAACCCTGAGGGATTCTGGGAGCCATGGACAGAGTGCTACAGTATCACTAGACAGCCCTATAATAGACTGCACGTACTGTATATAACAAAACCCTGAGGGATTCTGGGAGCCATGGACAGAGTGCTACAGTATCACTAGACAGCCCTATAATAGACTGCACGTACTGTATATAACAAAACCCTGAGGGATTCTGGGAGCCATGGTCAGAGTGCTACAGTATCACTAGACAGCCCTATAATAGACTGCACGTACTGTATATAACAAAACCCTGAGGGATTCTGGGAGCCATGGACAGAGTGCTACAGTATCACTAGACAGCCCTATAATAGACTGCACGTACTGTATATAACAAAACCCTGAGGGATTCTGGGAGCCATGGACAGAGTGCTACAGTATCACTAGACAGCCCTATAATAGACTGCACGTACTGTATATAACAAAACCCTGAGGGATTCTGGGAGCCATGGTCAGAGTGCTACAGTATCACTAGACAGCCCTATAATAGACTGCACGTACTGTATATAACAAAACCCTGAGGGATTCTGGGAGCCATGGACAGAGTGCTACAGTATCACTAGACAGCCCTATAATAGACTGCACGTACTGTATATAACAAAACCCTGAGGGATTCTGGGAGCCATGGTCAGAGTGCTACAGTATCACTAGACAGCCCTATAATAGACTGCACGTACTGTATATAACAAAACCCTGAGGGATTCTGGGAGCCATGGTCACAGTGCTACAGTATCACTAGACAGCCCTATAATAGACTGCACGTACTGTATATAACAAAACCCTGAGGGATTCTGGGAGCCATGGACAGAGTGCTACAGTATCACTAGACAGCCCTATAATAGACTGCACGTACTGTATATAACAAAACCCTGAGGGATTCTGGGAGCCATGGTCAGAGTGCTACAGTATCACTAGACAGCCCTATAATAGACTGCACGTACTGTATATAACAAAACCCTGAGGGATTCTGGGAGCCATGGACAGAGTGCTACAGTATCACTAGACAGCCCTATAATAGACTGCACGTACTGTATATAACAAAACCCTGAGGGATTCTGGGAGCCATGGACAGAGTGCTACAGTATCACTAGACAGCCCTATAATAGACTGCACGTACTGTATATAACAAAACCCTGAGGGATTCTGGGAGCCATGGACAGAGTGCTACAGTATCACTAGACAGCCCTATAATAGACTGCACGTACTGTATATAACAAAACCCTGAGGGATTCTGGGAGCCATGGACAGAGTGCTACAGTATCACTAGACAGCCCTATAATAGACTGCACGTACTGTATATAACAAAACCCTGAGGGATTCTGGGAGCCATGGACAGAGTGCTACAGTATCACTAGACAGCCCTATAATAGACTGCACGTACTGTATATAACAAAACCCTGAGGGATTCTGGGAGCCATGGTCAGAGTGCTACAGTATCACTAGACAGCCCTATAATAGACTGCACATACTGTATATAACAAAACCCTGAGGGATTCTGGGAGCCATGGACAGAGTGCTACAGTATCACTAGACAGCCCTATAATAGACTGCACGTACTGTATATAACAAAACCCTGAGGGATTCTGGGAGCCATGGACAGAGTGCTACAGTATCACTAGACAGCCCTATAATAGACTGCACGTACTGTATATAACAAAACCCTGAGGGATTCTGGGAGCCATGGACAGAGTGCTACAGTATCACTAGACAGCCCTATAATAGACTGCACGTACTGTATATAACAAAACCCTGAGGGATTCTGGGAGCCATGGACAGAGTGCTACAGTATCACTAGACAGCCCTATAATAGACTGCACGTACTGTATATAACAAAACCCTGAGGGATTCTGGGAGCCATGGACAGAGTGCTACAGTATCACTAGACAGCCCTATAATAGACTGCACGTACTGTATATAACAAAACCCTGAGGGATTCTGGGAGCCATGGACAGAGTGCTACAGTATCACTAGACAGCCCTATAATAGACTGCACGTACTGTATATAACAAAACCCTGAGGGATTCTGGGAGCCATGGACAGAGTGCTACAGTATCACTAGACAGCCCTATAATAGACTGCACGTACTGTATATAACAAAACCCTGAGGGATTCTGGGAGCCATGGACAGAGTGCTACAGTATCACTAGACAGCCCTATAATAGACTGCACGTACTGTATATAACAAATCCCTGAGGGATTCTGGGAGCCATGGACAGAGTGCTACAGTATCACTAGACAGCCCTATAATAGACTGCACGTACTGTATATAACAAAACCCTGAGGGATTCTGGGAGCCATGGACAGAGTGCTACAGTATCACTAGACAGCCCTATAATAGACTGCACGTACTGTATATAACAAAACCCTGAGGGATTCTGGGAGCCATGGACAGAGTGCTACAGTATCACTAGACAGCCCTATAATAGACTGCACGTACTGTATATAACAAAACCCTGAGGGATTCTGGGAGCCATGGTCAGAGTGCTACAGTATCACTAGACAGCCCTATAATAGACTGCACGTACTGTATATAACAAAACCCTGAGGGATTCTGGGAGCCATGGACAGAGTGCTACAGTATCACTAGACAGCCCTATAATAGACTGCACGTACTGTATATAACAAAACCCTGAGGGATTCTGGGAGCCATGGACAGAGTGCTACAGTATCACTAGACAGCCCTATAATAGACTGCACGTACTGTATATAACAAAACCCTGAGGGATTCTGGGAGCCATGGTCAGAGTGCTACAGTATCACTAGACAGCCCTATAATAGACTGCACGTACTGTATATAACAAAACCCTGAGGGATTCTGGGAGCCATGGTCAGAGTGCTACAGTATCACTAGACAGCCCTATAATAGACTGCACGTACTGTATATAACAAAACCCTGAGGGATTCTGGGAGCCATGGTCAGAGTGCTACAGTATCACTAGACAGCCCTATAATAGACTGCACGTACTGTATATAACAAAACCCTGAGGGATTCTGGGAGCCATGGACAGAGTGCTACAGTATCACTAGACAGCCCTATAATAGACTGCACGTACTGTATATAACAAAACCCTGAGGGATTCTGGGAGCCATGGACAGAGTGCTACAGTATCACTAGACAGCCCTATAATAGACTGCACGTACTGTATATAACAAAACCCTGAGGGATTCTGGGAGCCATGGACAGAGTGCTACAGTATCACTAGACAGCCCTATAATAGACTGCACGTACTGTATATAACAAAACCCTAAGGGATTCTGGGAGCCATGGTCAGAGTGCTACAGTATCACTAGACAGCCCTATAATAGACTGCACGTACTGTATATAACAAAACCCTGAGGGATTCTGGGAGCCATGGACAGAGTGCTACAGTATCACTAGACAGCCCTATAATAGACTGCACGTACTGTATATAACACAACCCTGAGGGATTCTGGGAGCCATGGTCAGAGTGCTACAGTATCACTAGACAGCCCTATAATAGACTGCACGTACTGTATATAACAAAACCCTGAGGGATTCTGGGAGCCATGGACAGAGTGCTACAGTATCACTAGACAGCCCTATAATAGACTGCACGTACTGTATATAACAAAACCCTGAGGGATTCTGGGAGCCATGGACAGAGTGCTACAGTATCACTAGACAGCCCTATAATAGACTGCACGTACTGTATATAACAAAACCCTGAGGGATTCTGGGAGCCATGGTCAGAGTGCTACAGTATCACTAGACAGCCCTATAATAGACTGCACGTACTGTATATAACAAAACCCTGAGGGATTCTGGGAGCCATGGACAGAGTGCTACAGTATCACTAGACAGCCCTATAATAGACTGCACGTACTGTATATAACAAAACCCTGAGGGATTCTGGGAGCCATGGTCAGAGTGCTACAGTATCACTAGACAGCCCTATAATAGACTGCACGTACTGTATATAACAAAACCCTGAGGGATTCTGGGAGCCATGGTCAGAGTGCTACAGTATCACTAGACAGCCCTATAATAGACTGCACGTACTGTATATAACAAAACCCTGAGGGATTCTGGGAGCCATGGACAGAGTGCTACAGTATCACTAGACAGCCCTATAATAGACTGCACGTACTGTATATAACAAAACCCTGAGGGATTCTGGGAGCCATGGTCACAGTGCTACAGTATCACTAGACAGCCCTATAATAGACTGCACGTACTGTATATAACAAAACCCTGAGGGATTCTGGGAGCCATGGACAGAGTGCTACAGTATCACTAGACAGCCCTATAATAGACTGCACGTACTGTATATAACAAAACCCTGAGGGATTCTGGGAGCCATGGACAGAGTGCTACAGTATCACTAGACAGCCCTATAATAGACTGCACGTACTGTATATAACAAAACCCTGAGGGATTCTGGGAGCCATGGACAGAGTGCTACAGTATCACTAGACAGCCCTATAATAGACTGCACGTACTGTATATAACAAAACCCTGAGGGATTCTGGGAGCCATGGACAGAGTGCTACAGTATCACTAGACAGCCCTATAATAGACTGCACGTACTGTATATAACAAAACCCTGAGGGATTCTGGGAGCCATGGTCAGAGTGCTACAGTATCACTAGACAGCCCTATAATAGACTGCACGTACTGTATATAACAAATCCCTGAGGGATTCTGGGAGCCATGGACAGAGTGCTACAGTATCACTAGACAGCCCTATAATAGACTGCACGTACTGTATATAACAAAACCCTGAGGGATTCTGGGAGCCATGGTCAGAGTGCTACAGTATCACTAGACAGCCCTATAATAGACTGCACGTACTGTATATAACAAAACCCTGAGGGATTCTGGGAGCCATGGACAGAGTGCTACAGTATCACTAGACAGCCCTATAATAGACTGCACGTACTGTATATAACAAAACCCTGAGGGATTCTGGGAGCCATGGACAGAGTGCTACAGTATCACTAGACAGCCCTATAATAGACTGCACGTACTGTATATAACAAAACCCTGAGGGATTCTGGGAGCCATGGTCAGAGTGCTACAGTATCACTAGACAGCCCTATAATAGACTGCACGTACTGTATATAACAAAACCCTGAGGGATTCTGGGAGCCATGGTCACAGTGCTACAGTATCACTAGACAGCCCTATAATAGACTGCACGTACTGTATATAACAAAACCCTGAGGGATTCTGGGAGCCATGGTCAGAGTGCTACAGTATCACTAGACAGCCCTATAATAGACTGCACGTACTGTATATAACAAAACCCTGAGGGATTCTGGGAGCCATGGACAGAGTGCTACAGTATCACTAGACAGCCCTATAATAGACTGCACGTACTGTATATAACAAAACCCTGAGGGATTCTGGGAGCCATGGACAGAGTGCTACAGTATCACTAGACAGCCCTATAATAGACTGCACGTACTGTATATAACAAAACCCTGAGGGATTCTGGGAGCCATGGTCACAGTGCTACAGTATCACTAGACAGCCCTATAATAGACTGCACGTACTGTATATAACAAAACCCTGAGGGATTCTGGGAGCCATGGTCAGAGTGCTACAGTATCACTAGACAGCCCTATAATAGACTGCACGTACTGTATATAACAAAACCCTGAGGGATTCTGGGAGCCATGGTCAGAGTGCTACAGTATCACTAGACAGCCCTATAATAGACTGCACGTACTGTATATAACAAAACCCTGAGGGATTCTGGGAGCCATGGTCAGAGTGCTACAGTATCACTAGACAGCCCTATAATAGACTGCACGTACTGTATATAACAAAACCCTGAGGGATTCTGGGAGCCATGGACAGAGTGCTACAGTATCACTAGACAGCCCTATAATAGACTGCACGTACTGTATATAACAAAACCCTGAGGGATTCTGGGAGCCATGGTCAGAGTGCTACAGTATCACTAGACAGCCCTATAATAGACTGCACGTACTGTATATAACAAAACCCTGAGGGATTCTGGGAGCCATGGTCAGAGTGCTACAGTATCACTAGACAGCCCTATAATAGACTGCACGTACTGTATATAACAAAACCCTGAGGGATTCTGGGAGCCATGGACAGAGTGCTACAGTATCACTAGACAGCCCTATAATAGACTGCACGTACTGTATATAACAAAACCCTGAGGGATTCTGGGAGCCATGGACAGAGTGCTACAGTATCACTAGACAGCCCTATAATAGACTGCACGTACTGTATATAACAAAACCCTGAGGGATTCTGGGAGCCATGGTCAGAGTGCTACAGTATCACTAGACAGCCCTATAATAGACTGCACGTACTGTATATAACAAAACCCTGAGGGATTCTGGGAGCCATGGACAGAGTGCTACAGTATCACTAGACAGCCCTATAATAGACTGCACGTACTGTATATAACAAAACCCTGAGGGATTCTGGGAGCCATGGTCACAGTGCTACAGTATCACTAGACAGCCCTATAATAGACTGCACGTACTGTATATAACAAAACCCTGAGGGATTCTGGGAGCCATGGACAGAGTGCTACAGTATCACTAGACAGCCCTATAATAGACTGCACGTACTGTATATAACAAAACCCTGAGGGATTCTGGGAGCCATGGACAGAGTGCTACAGTATCACTAGACAGCCCTATAATAGACTGCACGTACTGTATATAACAAAACCCTGAGGGATTCTGGGAGCCATGGTCAGAGTGCTACAGTATCACTAGACAGCCCTATAATAGACTGCACGTACTGTATATAACAAAACCCTGAGGGATTCTGGGAGCCATGGACAGAGTGCTACAGTATCACTAGACAGCCCTATAATAGACTGCACGTACTGTATATAACAAAACCCTGAGGGATTCTGGGAGCCATGGTCACAGTGCTACAGTATCACTAGACAGCCCTATAATAGACTGCACGTACTGTATATAACAAAACCCTGAGGGATTCTGGGAGCCATGGACAGAGTGCTACAGTATCACTAGACGGCCCTATAATAGACTGCACGTACTGTATATAACAAAACCCTGAGGGATTCTGGGAGCCATGGACAGAGTGCTACAGTATCACTAGACAGCCCTATAATAGACTGCACGTACTGTATATAACAAAACCCTGAGGGATTCTGGGAGCCATGGACAGAGTGCTACAGTATCACTAGACAGCCCTATAATAGACTGCACGTACTGTATATAACACAACCCTGAGGGATTCTGGGAGCCATGGACAGAGTGCTACAGTATCACTAGACAGCCCTATAATAGACTGCACGTACTGTATATAACAAAACCCTGAGGGATTCTGGGAGCCATGGTCAGAGTGCTACAGTATCACTAGACAGCCCTATAATAGACTGCACGTACTGTATATAACAAAACCCTGAGGGATTCTGGGAGCCATGGACAGAGTGCTACAGTATCACTAGACAGCCCTATAATAGACTGCACGTACTGTATATAACAAAACCCTGAGGGATTCTGGGAGCCATGGTCAGAGTGCTACAGTATAACTAGACAGCCCTATAATAGACTGCACGTACTGTATATAACAAAACCCTGAGGGATTCTGGGAGCCATGGACAGAGTGCTACAGTATCACTAGACAGCCCTATAATAGACTGCACGTACTGTATATAACAAAACCCTGAGGGATTCTGGGAGCCATGGTCAGAGTGCTACAGTATCACTAGACAGCCCTATAATAGACTGCACGTACTGTATATAACAAATCCCTGAGGGATTCTGGGAGCCATGGTCAGAGTGCTACAGTATCACTAGACAGCCCTATAATAGACTGCACGTACTGTATATAACAAAACCCTGAGGGATTCTGGGAGCCATGGTCAGAGTGCTACAGTATCACTAGACAGCCCTATAATAGACTGCACGTACTGTATATAACAAAACCCTGAGGGATTCTGGGAGCCATGGACAGAGTGCTACAGTATCACTAGACAGCCCTATAATAGACTGCACGTACTGTATATAACAAAACCCTGAGGGATTCTGGGAGCCATGGACAGAGTGCTACAGTATCACTAGACAGCCCTATAATAGACTGCACGTACTGTATATAACAAAACCCTGAGGGATTCTGGGAGCCATGGACAGAGTGCTACAGTATCACTAGACAGCCCTATAATAGACTGCACGTACTGTATATAACAAAACCCTGAGGGATTCTGGGAGCCATGGTCAGAGTGCTACAGTATCACTAGACAGCCCTATAATAGACTGCACGTACTGTATATAACAAAACCCTGAGGGATTCTGGGAGCCATGGACAGAGTGCTACAGTATCACTAGACAGCCCTATAATAGACTGCACGTACTGTATATAACAAAACCCTGAGGGATTCTGGGAGCCATGGACAGAGTGCTACAGTATCACTAGACAGCCCTATAATAGACTGCACGTACTGTATATAACAAAACCCTGAGGGATTCTGGGAGCCATGGACAGAGTGCTACAGTATCACTAGACGGCCCTATAATAGACTGCACGTACTGTATATAACAAAACCCTGAGGGATTCTGGGAGCCATGGACAGAGTGCTACAGTATCACTAGACAGCCCTATAATAGACTGCACGTACTGTATATAACAAAACCCTGAGGGATTCTGGGAGCCATGGACAGAGTGCTACAGTATCACTAGACAGCCCTATAATAGACTGCACGTACTGTATATAACAAAACCCTGAGGGATTCTGGGAGCCATGGTCACAGTGCTACAGTATCACTAGACAGCCCTATAATAGACTGCACGTACTGTATATAACAAAACCCTGAGGGATTCTGGGAGCCATGGACAGAGTGCTACAGTATCACTAGACAGCCCTATAATAGACTGCCATCTGTCCTGAGACAGCTGACCAGAGGAATGTTAATTACAAATTTCACTCCTAGGAATGTTAATTTAAAAGTGATCTTGCAATCAGCTCGTGCAATCCCTGGCATTACCGGGGTATCATGTCGGTTGCGGACCCTCTTTGATGCGCTGCCCTACGCGCGTTTCTT
This sequence comes from Discoglossus pictus, assembly GCA_027410445.1. NCBI lineage: Eukaryota > Metazoa > Chordata > Amphibia > Anura > Alytidae > Discoglossus > Discoglossus pictus. The sequence goes on along the minus strand of CM050175.1, from coordinate 89,803,033 downwards.
TCCCATGTTGTCATCACAGGTGCTGCGGCGCTGTCTCTTGACTTGTAACCAGCCGTGTATGTTGGTAGCCCTGGGCTCAGGCCAGGTCCTGGCAGGGATTATCCCACCCCGCTGGTGACAAGTGTTTGTTTTGGTGGGTGAAGGTTACTGGAGGAACACATGATGTTTACACGGGGCCTTGGTGGTGTGAAAAGTCATTAAAAGGGAATTAAAGGACTAAAATACAGAGGGGCGGCAGGGGGTGTGCAAGAATTGTTTTTATTGGGTCTCTGAGGCTACCAATCTAAATCCGACCTGCCATCACTGCGGGAGGACGTACACACTGAAACAAATATACTTACAATTAGTTGTTTGATACATTTTTGATACATAATTGGGTATCATAAGCAGTAATTATATGTAAAAGTCTCTCACTCTCCTAATAACGTTACATGGTAAATGATAATCCAGAAGAGCATGTTCTAGATGGATTGATAATAAGAGTCACAGATGTTGTCATGTAATGCAAAGCAGCACTTAGGTATTTTGTGTTTATGTATTTGTTCACATTTCTGATCTGAATGTATCAATTTCTAAAAAATATTATAAATAAAAATCTAAATATATAATTCACCAACCAGTTACATTATAACTCGAATAACCGCTGTGTGCAGCACTGACCGCAGCTCGATGGTGTGGTAGTGACTCAATAAGATGCTGGAAGGTTGGCAAGGGTATCTGTATCTGCAGTGCGGAAGAGAGCGTGGTGGATCCATACGGCGAACATAGTGATCGAAGTGGTCCCACAGGTGGTCGATGGGGTTCAAATCGACCAGGGAAGTACCTGTAAGTTTGTAAGTCTTTGTCATGCTCTTCCAACCACTCCCAGACAATTCTGGCCATAATGACGCGTTGCATTGTCCTGCTTGAAGATACCACCCACTCTAGGAAAGACAGTCAACATGCATGTATGTGTGTACGTGATCTGCAAGGATGGGTAGATAACACAATCGGTTGAGAGTGCCTTCAAGAGGTATGGGTGGACCCAGACTATAACTGCCGCCACCAGTTTGTGTTCTTCCAACAATGATTGCAGATTGTTTGTACTCTGAGGCTTTTGCACCTGACACGCCAAAGTCCGTCCAGTCGATGGAGCAGAAAACGTGACCCAGTCAGAAGAGATCCAGCTCGTGTACTGTTGTGCAAATTTCAAGCTGTTTCTGCTGATGAGCCCACGTCGGCATGGGTGCACTGACCAGCCGTTTGCTTCAGAGCCTCATACACGACATGTTTGACTGTACTGTCATTTTAGACACAAGTCTGCTTCATTTGTGAGTTGCTCAGCCGTAGTGTGTCTGTTGGCCGTCACACACCTTCTCGGCTGCCGTTCACCTCTGAAATCAAGCAAGCCGTGTGCCGCAGTTTTCATGCCATGGTACCGTTTAGCCAATCACCGTACACTTTAACCAGAGCAGCAAGCAAACAGTCCACAAACTGCGCTATTTCAGAAATACTGCAACCCTTGGCCTGAAAACCAATGACCATCCCATTTACAAAGTCAGATAAATTGCACGTCTTACCCATGACCGTGATGGTTGATATGTTTGCAGAATGCCTACTTATGTACCCACCAAGCCAGCTCCTGACACGTGCTGTATTTCATTGGCTATTCGCAGCTCACGTCTAAAGGTGGTCATAATAATGTGACTCGTCCCTGTATAATATAATTAATATAAATAAAAAATAAATAGTGTAACATAAATATTTAATAATAGTAATTTGCCCACCGTAAATGACGGTATCATAAAATATTGTCTCCCTCTGTCCTCTCTCTCTCTCTCTGTCCTCTCTCTCTCTCTCTGTCCTCTCTCTCTCTCTCTGTCCTCTCTCCTGCCTCTCTCTCTCTCTCTGTCCTCTCTCCTGCCTCTCTCTCTCTCTCTGTCCTCTCTCCTGCCTCTCTCTCTCTCTCTGTCCTCTCTCCTGCCTCTCTCTCTCTCTCTCTCTCTCTGTCCTCTCTCTCTCTGTCCTCTCTCTCTCTCTGTCCTCTCTCTCTCTCTGTCCTCTCTCTCTCTCTGTCCTCTCTCCTGCCTCTCTCTCTCTCTCTGTCCTCTCTCCTGCCTCTCTCTCTCTCTCTCTCTCTCTCTCTGTCCTCTCTCTCTCCTGCCTCTCTCTCTCTCTGTCCTCTCTCCCGCTCTCTGTCCTCTCTCTCTCTGTCCTCTCTCTCTCCTGCCTCTCTCGCTCTCTGTCCTCTCTCTCGCTCTCTGTCCTCTCGCTCTCTGTCCTCTCGCTCTCTGTCCTCTCTCTCTCTGTCCTCTCTCTCTCTGTCCTCTCTCTCTGTCTGTCCTCTCTCTCTCTGTCCTCTCTCTCTGTCTGTCCTCTCTCTCTCTCTCTCTCTGTCCTCTCTCTCTCTCTCTCTCTCTCTCTGTCCTCTCTCTCTCTCTGTCCTCTCTCTGTCCTCTCTCTGTCCTCTCTCTCTCTCTCTCTGTCCTCTCTCTCTCTCTCTGTCCTCTCTCTCTCTCTCTGTCCTCTCTCTCTCTCTCTCTGTCCTCTCTCTCTCTCTCTGTCCTCTCTCTCTCTCTCTCTGTCCTCTCTCCTGCCTCTCTCTCTCTCTCTGTCCTCTCTCCTGCCTCTCTCTCTCTCTCTGTCCTCTCTCCTGCCTCTCTCTCTCTCTCTCTCTCTCTCTCTGTCCTCTCTCTCTCTCTCTCTCTCTCTCTGTCCTCTCTCTCTCTGTCCTCTCTCTCTCTCTGTCCTCTCTCTCTCTCTGTCCTCTCTCCTGCCTCTCTCTCTCTCTCTGTCCTCTCTCCTGCCTCTCTCTCTCTCTCTCTCTCTCTCTGTCCTCTCTCTCTCCTGCCTCTCTCTCTCTCTGTCCTCTCTCCCGCTCTCTGTCCTCTCTCTCTCTGTCCTCTCTCTCTCCTGCCTCTCTCGCTCTCTGTCCTCTCTCTCGCTCTCTGTCCTCTCGCTCTCTGTCCTCTCTCTCTCTCTCTGTCTGTCCTCTTTCCTGCCTCTCTCTGTCCTCTCTCTGTCCTGCCTCTCTCTCTCTCTGTCCTCTCTCTCTCTCTGTCCTCTCTCTCTCTCCTGCCTCTCTCTCTCTCTGTCTCTCTCTCTCCTCTCTCTCTCTGTCTCTCTCTGTCCTCTGTCTCTCTCTGTCCTCTCTCTCTCTCTGTCCTCTCTCTCTCTGTCCTCTCTCTCTCTCTGTCCTCTCTCTCTCTCTCCCTCTCTCTCTGTCCTCTCTCTCTCCTGCCTCTCTCTCTCTCTGTCCTCTCTCTCTCTCTGTCCTCTCTCCTGCCTCTCTCTCTCTCTCTGTCCTCTCTCTCTCCTGCCTCTCTCGCTCTCTGTCCTCTCTCTCTCTCTCTGTCTGTCCTCTTTCCTGCCTCTCTCGCTCTCTGTCCTCTCTCTCTCTCTCTGTCTGTCCTCTCTCTCTCCTGCCTCTCTCTCTCTGTCCTCTCTCTCTCTCTCTGTCCTCTCTCTCTCTGTCTCTCTCTGTCCTCTCTCTCTCTCTCCTGCCTCTCTCTCTCCTGCCTCTCTCTCTCCTGCCTCTCTCTCTCTCTGTCCTCTCTCTCTCCTGCCTCTCTCTCCCTCTCTGTCCTGTCTCCTGCCTCCCTCTCTCTCTCTCTCTCTGTCCTCTCTCCCTCTCTCTCTCTCTCTCTGTCCTCTCTCCTGCCTCCCTCTCTCTCTCTCTGTCCTCTCTCTCTGTGTCCTCTCTCCTGCCTCTCTCTCTCTCCCCTGCCTCTCTCTGTCCTCTCTCTCTCTCTGTCCTCTCTCTCTCTCACTCTGTCCTCTCTCTCTCCTGCCTCTCTCTCTCTCTGTCCTCTCTCTCTCCTGTCTCTCTCTCTCTCTGTCCTCTCTCTCTTTCTGTCCTCTCTCTGTCCTCTCTCTCTCTCTGTCCTCTCTCTCTCTCTGTCCTCTCTCTCTCCTGCCTCTCTCTCTCTCTCTGTCCTCTCTCTCTCCTGCCTCTCTCTCTGTCCTCTCTCCTGCCTCCCTCTCTCTCTCTCTGTCCTCTCTCCTGCCTCCCTCTCTCTCTCTGTCTTCTCTCTCTGTCCTCTCTCTCTCTCTCTGTCCTCTCTCCTGCCTCTCTCTCTCTGTCCTCTCTCTCTCTCTCTCTGTCCTCTCTCTCTCTGTCCTCTCTCTCTCTCTGTATCTCTCTCTCTGTCCTCTCTCTCTCTGTCCTCTCTCTCTCTGTCCTCTCTGTCCTCTCTCTCTCTCTCTCTCTTTCTCTCTGTCCTCTCTCTCTCTGTCCTCTCTCTCTCTCTCTCTCTCTCTGTCCTCTCTCTCGCTCTCTCTGTCCTCTCTCTCTCTCTCTCTCTCTGTCCTCTCTCTCTCTCTCTTTGTCCTCTCTCCTGCCTCTCTCTCTCTCTCTCTCTCTCTGTCCTCTCTCTCTGTCTTCTCTCTCTCTCTCTCTTTGTCCTCTCTCCTGCCTCTCTCTCTCTCTCTCTCTCTGTCCTCTCTCTCTCTCTGTATCTCTCTCTCTGTCCTCTCTCTCTCTCTGTCTGTCCTCTCTCTCTCTCTCTGTCCTCTCTCTCTCTCTGTCCTCTCTCTCTCTCTCTCTCTCTGTCCTCTCTCTCTCTCTTTCTCTCTGTCCTCTCTGTCTCTCTCTCTCTGTCCTCTCTCTCTCTCTGTCCTCTCTCTCTCTCTCTCTCTCTCTGTCCTCTCTCTCTCTCTCTCTCTCTGTCCTCTCTCTCTCTCTCTTTGTCCTCTCTCCTGCCTCTCTCTCTCTCTCTCTGTCCTCTCTCTCTCTGTCCTCTCTCTCTCTCTGTCCTCTCTCTCTGTCCTCTCTCTCTCTCTGTCCTCTCTCTCTCTCTGTCCTCTCTCTCTCTCTCTCTCTCTCTCTGTCCTCTCTCTCTCTCTCTCTCTCTCTCTGTCCTCTCTCTCTCTCTTTCTCTCTGTCCTCTCTGTCTCTCTCTCTCTGTCCTCTCTCTCTCTCTCTGTCCTCTCTCTCTCTCTCTCTCTCTCTGTCCTCTCTCTCTCTCTCTCTCTCTCTCTCTCTCTGTCCTCTCTCTCTCTCTCTCTCTGTCCTCTCTCTCTCTCTCTCTGTCCTCTCTCTCTCTCTCTGTCCTCTCTCTCTCTCTCTCTTTGTCCTCTCTCCTGCCTCTCTCTCTCTCTCTCTCTCTCTCTCTCTCTGTCTTCTCTCTCTCTCTCTCTCTTTCTCTCTGTCCTCTCTGTCTCTCTCTCTCTGTCCTCTCTCTCTCTCTCTCTCTGTCCTCTCTCTCTCTCTCTCTGTCCTCTCTCTCTCTCTCTCTTTGTCCTCTCTCCTGCCTCTCTCTCTCTCTCTCTCTCTCTCTGTCCTCTCTCTCTCTCTCTGTCTTCTCTCTCTCTCTCTCTCTCTCTCTCTCTCTCTCTGTCCTCTCTCTCTCTCTCTGTCTTCTCTCTCTCTCTCTCTCTCTCTCTCTCTCTCTCTCTCTCTGTCCTCTCTCTCTCTCTCTCTGTCCTCTCTCTCTCTCTCTTTCTCTCTGTCCTCTCTCTCTCTCTCTCTGTCCTCTCTCTCTCTCTCTCTGTCCTCTCTCTCTCTCTCTCTCTCTGTCCTCTCTCTCTCTCTCTCTCTCTGTCCTCTCTCTCCTGCCTCTCTCTCTGTCCTCTCTCTCCTGCCTCTCTCTCTGTCCTCTCTGTCTCTCTCTCTCTGTCCTCTCTCTCTCTCTCTCTGTCCTCTCTCTCTCCTGCCTCTCTCTCTCTCTCTGTCCTCTCTCTCTCCTGCCTCTCTCTCTCTCTCTCTGTCCTCTCTCTCCCCTGCCTCTCATATATATATTTCACAATTCTGATCTATACCAACTGGGTATACTCATGTGATTTATCACCCACCCAAGACTGTGAGAGATAATTAATAATAAATGTGTTGTCTTCAGTCTTTTCTTTTTCTCATGGTTTTACACTGAGCATGTTCAGACAACATGACAGCAGATCAACATCCTAAGATGTGAGGGGACCTTGAATGTGCAGGAAGTATCTGTCTGCACATTGGGAATGCGACAGTTACATCTGCCAGTGCTCTCAGCAGAACTAAAAGAATGGTAGTTTGCAAGAACTCACACACTTAAAGTCACAGGCAGGGTAGAAAGTAATCGGTGTAATTGTATGTAAAACTTTGGTCCATTATCAAGTTTAGTAATTCAAAAAACAATATAAAAGGACCACTGTGGGCATCTATAAGATGTTGGTGATCACCCTCCATGATGTAGTAATATATCTATGTTACTCACTGTTTCACAATACTCCCTATACTCACTGTATTCACTATACTCACTGTATTCACTATTTCTTTCTTATATAAACAGGTGACTCCGCGGAAGAAATTTAAGTGCCCGGAGTGTACAGCCATAGATGGGCTCTCTCTGGACCAAACACACATGGTGGAGAGGTGAGTGCGCCCGATGGGCGGGTGAAGAATTTTCTCCTTCTAGTTGAGTAAGCCAAGAAACACAGAAACATTTTTAGAGAAAATCTGAGTTTTGGTTTCATTGAAGATCCCCTCTGTGATCTTGGTTTCATCACTACAAAAACACACTGCTGGCCCTTTAAGAGTCACTTTATTAAAGCATGTGCCTCTGGCAGGGAAGGGATCCGTAACCCTCTATATTTACTTGAGGATTGTATTTATGTATAGAAGATTCCATCTGGTCTGTTTCACAACATCGGGGAGGAGTGTGTGTTTAAATAATTGGATCTCTTTGAATTTAACACCAACCCCCTTCTCTCTCTCACATTTAGAAGTAGACAGTGTGCATCAATAAATGCAAGCCCTCAAGAAAGCCCCACAACCTTCAACCAAAATATTGTGTATGGCTCCAGGGTCCTTGGTCTTTGTCGGTCACAACGTTTTCAAACCTTTATATTGTGCGTGTGTGTTTAATATTTCATTTTTGCCCACCATAAATTAAATGATTGTTGTGGTAAACTACCTCTTCACAAAATCTACTGCACAAGCTAAGGAACCGGCCCCATGCTGATGAAATGCAGCAACCTTGAGACAGCTGTAAGTTGGTGGGATTCCTAGATTGCAGATAATCCATCCTGAGCTTTGCTCAAAGCTGTGTGATACCGCAGTGCAGTGTAATAACTATTTCTCTGAATTCTAGACATGAGACAAGTTTTTTTTTTTTTTACTCTTTTTAGACATTCATGTGTAAACACAAATGTAGTACTATTTTTTTATATAATATATATATATATATATAGATGAATATATCAGAGTATTGCAGTATATAGTGATACCTTTTTTATTGGACAGACATATTCATAGTTTTCATGACAAGCTTTCGAGAGGATCATCTTTCAAAAGTTTGTAATAAAAATTATGAATATGTCTGTCGAATAAAAACGACTGATTATTCATATATATATATGCAGTAAGCGTGAAACAGTGCTGTATGTGAAAAGTCCATCTGTTGCTATGCCTAAAACTGTGAAATTCAGTAAGCATATGCTTAAAAGGAGCCATGTTTAAAATGGTTTGGATTGACAGAGTGACAGTGCATTATGTGGTCTCATTTGCATGTCCTGCCCAGTTTTCCCAGAATGCAATGCATATACTGTATTTCTGAGAAAACATTTCAATAGAATCACTATATATATATGCGACTTTCCCGTCGCGAGGCAATACAATTTTAAGCCATTGCAATGCTGTTTGTCAAACACTGTAAAGCTTTTCCTCCTCTGAGGACCTTCGGCGCTCATTGCGAGCCTCTCCTTTCATGTACTTTTGCTCCACTGCGCACCTCTCCCCTCGTGTCCTTCAAGTTTTGTGCTTTGCAACGATCATCTTCGGCGCTCATCTCAAAGACACGTATATAGGTACAGTGGTAAATATACGAATACTCATTTTTTTTAGTGCAGTGTAAATTAGAAAATATTTCATGTCTCGGAGCATAATAAAATGATTTAAATATGTAACTGCTTTGAGAGTGCTATCGCTGGCAGCCAATGAGCAATAATCCAGATATATAAGTGCAGCGTAAAATGTAAAAAAAATTGAGTGCAGTGGAAATTATACATTTTTATTTTATTATTACTATTACCATCACTAATTAATAATTCAATTAATATACGTTAATAATTAATTAGGAATGAACAAATGTATTAGGAAGAGCGAAGCATTAATGTATTCATAAAGTAACGGCAGTGTAAAATATGCTATTAAGCGTTTGTTTTTTCTTCATTTTTTATATATATTTTTTTTTAATAATAATGAATTCATTACTTAATAAATTTAATATACTTTACCTATTTCTAATTGATATATGCAGCAATGAATAGCCTGAAGAGCTAACAATCTATTTTTATTTTCCTGCAGCACACAATGTACAATTTGCTGCGTGCGCGAGGGCAAAGCCGCGTACCACTTTTACCCAGGAAAGTATAAGGTTCAAAATACACCATTACAAAGGACGAAAAATGCTCGCGAGCCGCGTAACACAGACAATCGCCGCCATTTTATAACACTAACTTGCAGCTAATAACATTACCAACATAAAAAGGCGCTTTACACGACTACACCAACGGTTTGCCCTCGCGCACGCAGCCTATTTACACTGCACAATTGGCACATTGATGACACTTTCTCCTCAGGGCAGCAACAGTCAAACTGTACATTGTATGATACGGGAAGATAAAAAGCGATTGTTAGCTCTTCAGGCTATTCATTGCTGGATATATTAATTAGAAATAGGTAAAGTATATTAATTTATTAAGTAACTAATTATTAGTTAAAAAAATAAATATATATGTGTGTGTGTGTATATATATATATATATATATATATATATATATATATATATATATAGTGTGTGTATGTATCTTCTACCTTCCAACCTCAAATCCTGACCTCTTGTTCTTGCCCCTTTTCTATCTTGAATGTTATGAAGCCCTTTCATCTTTGTAGATGGCTTTCAGGCACCTGCGTCTTATCTTCAGTCTTAAGTTCACCTCCCTGCTTGGGTGTCATGCACACACCCCTAGGAATGGTAGGAATTTTCATGGGAGGGTACAGGAGACCACCTCCGAGGGGGCCTCTTGATGGAAGGTTCCTGAATGTTATAATATCTATTTAAATTCATTATTTTAGTAAGAATTGCTTATAAGCTCTGTTGTTTTAATGCACACAATTATACAATTTGTACTTGTTTGTGTGTGCCCTCTGCAGCTCCTGAATATACAGACTATTATGTGCAGTTTTTCACATTACCCTTTCAGCACCAGGTTGCCACTACTTGGTTACTGTGAGACACTGCATGTCCTGTACTTAGAATACTTACAAATACACTGTCTTCATAAGCTGCAAAAGGGCGTAACCAGCTTAGAACTATTTTAGGCTGTGATCTTAATGAAATAAAGTACATAAAAGTAAACTGATACACTGGGATATTATTATATACCTAATAACCCCCATGGACTGCCCATGTGTCTGTAGTTTGTTTTCCATTGTGAGGAAGCTTTTTTTAAATATATAAAACATGATCATTTAAACTATATTGTACCTCTTAAGGTCTGTAGATGTAAAAATGTATTTTATTTTTTTATATTTATATATATATATATATATAGTGTGTGTGTATTTCTTTTAGCTGAGATCCATACGCAGCATACTTCTCTGCACTCCATACGCAGCATACTTCTCTGCACTCCATACGCAGCATACTTCTCTGCACTCCATACGCAGCATACTTCTCTGCACTCCATACGCAGCATACTTCTCTGCACTCCATACGCAGCATACTTCTCTGCACTCCATACGCAGCATACTTCTCTGCACTCCATACGCAGCATACTTCTCTGCACTCCATACGCAGCATACTTCTCTGCACTCCATACGCAGCATACTTCTCTGCACTCACTAAGCAGTGACGGATGGGCCAGCTCTGACCCCAAGCCCTGAACTTGTCATTGCTTTAGAGTTATGGTCTCTCCCTCCATGCTTGAGAGGGGCTGCGTGCAAACCTGAAGAGATCTCCTGTGGATAGGATCTGACTGGAGAAACCACGCCTGAGTATGAGGAGTGTGGAAGATATCAGGGGGAGGAGTACTCAAGTAGTAACCCTTTCATAGCTGTAATACAGACGAGACATAAGACTAGTGTAATATACAGTGATACTATTTGCGTCAGACACACATTTTATTTGTAGTGAAGAGCTTTCGAGACATGTGCATCTCTCTCACAAATCTTGGTTGCCCACCATAAGCTAAATTAAGATGTGGTTAATAGCCTTCCCACCAATCTATAGCAGGGGTTGGGTACCAGCCCCAAACTGATAGATCTAAACTGCTGTCTGTTGGTAGGTCTCCTAACTTGTGCATAATCCATCTTATGCTACACTATAAAGCTGTGTAATACAACAAGCATATGCCTAAAAGGAGCCATGTATAAAGAATTATTAGATTAAAGATTGAAAATGCAATGCCGGCTCATTTGCCTAGGCACGCCCAGTTTCTCAGTGTGCAGTACAATTACTGCATTTCTGGGTATTCTTAGAAGGAAATACACGTTTTTACTTATTTTTAGACATTCAAATGTGAACACAAATAGTTACATAGTAATTAAGGTTGAAAAAATACTTTCAGTCCATCAAGTTCAACATTTTAAGATCTCCTCTTATCTGCAATATGCGGATTAAATATTAATTAATTAGTTCTTCATTAATTATTAATCAATTATTTAAATTTATTTTTATTTATTTTTTTATTATTAATTAATCCAGAGGAAGGCAAACAGAAAAAAAAACAAGTGAGACTTAGCCAATCGTCTCAAAGGTGAAAAAAAATAAAAAATTTCCTTCCTGACCCCAGATACTGGCGATCGGATTTCTTCCAGGATCAATACTGTCTCTCTGTTATCCATGATAACCCTGAATTCCCTTTTTAATTAGAAATAAATCCAGTCTCCTTTTAAAGTTATCTATCGAATCCGCTGTCACCACCTCCTTTGGTAGAGAATTCCACAGATTAACCACCCTTACTGTGAAGAACCCTTTTCTTTCTTTAAGGTGGAATCTTTTTACTTCTAACCTCAGGATGTCCTCTTGTCAGTTGAAAACCTCTTGGCACAAAAATCTCTCCTGACAAATCTTTATACTGACCCTGGATGTATTTATATAAGGTAATCATATCTCCTCTTAGACGCCTTTTTTCTAGAGTAAATAAGTGTAATTTGGTTAGTCTTTCTTCATAACTTAGCCCCTCCATTCCCCTTATTAGTTTTATTGCCCTCCTCTGTACCTTTTCCAGCTCTAAAATGTCCTTTTTATGAAGTGGTGCCCAAAATTGTACTCCATATTCCAAATGAGGGCGTACTAGAGATTTGTATAGTGGCAGAACTATATTTGCTTCCCTGGCTTCTATACCCTTCTTAATACATGCTAATATTTTATTTGCCTTTGCAGTTGCTGCTTGGCATTGAGCACTGTTACCTAGGTGGTTGTCCACAAGCACTCCCAAATCCCTTTCAATATCTGATACACCTAGATTTGCTCCATTAAAATTATAAATTGCATGGTTATTTTTCCTTCCTAGTTGCATAACTTTACATTTATTTGTATTAAATCTCATCTGCCATTTAGATGCCCATTCCTCAATTTTATGTAAATCCCTTTTGGAGGGAAAGCACATCATTATCTGATTTAATTACCTTGCACAACTTCGTGTCATCAGCACACTCCAATCCCACCTCTAAGTTATTAATAAATATGTTAAAAAGGAGAGGACCTAATGCTGAACCCTGAGGAACCCCACTTACCACATTAGTCCAATCGGAGTATGTTCCATTTACAACAACCCTTTGCTTCCTGTCTTTTAGCCAGCTCTCAATCCATGACAAGATATTTACTTCAATTCCTGTATCTCTTAGTTTGCACAATAGTCTCCCATGTGGCACTGTATCAAAAGCCTTTGCAAAAAGACTACATCCACTGAGTTGCCTTGATCCAGGTTCCTACTAACCTCCTCATAGAAACTAATTAGATTTGTTTGACCTTTTCCTGGCCACTACTTATCAGACGGCCTGTGTCACATTGTAATGTTCCTATAGCTTCCTTCCTCGCCTTCATCCCATTAAGATACTTAAAAAATATTTTAGGGTTAGTCTTACTCTTTTGCAATACATTTTTCATTTTCTATTTTAGCCAGTCTAATCGCCCTTTCCTTCCTTGGTGATTTCCTTGTATAAGCCACATTGGATGGGATTTACTCCTTTTACTTTTATTCCCACACGGTATATGCCGATGTGTATGTATATTTAGTAAGGATTTAAATGTTGTCCATTTATGGTCAGTGTTTTTACCCATCATGCCTCTGTCCCAGTCTATACTTTGTATTGCTGCCCTTAGACCGTTAAAATCTGCCCTTTTAAAATTAAGAGTTTTTGTTGGCCCCTTAAAATGTTTTTTTTTTAATTCAATCTCAAATGAGACTGTGTTGTGATCACTGTTTCCCAAAGGTCGCCCTATTTCAACATTTAATACTATATCAATATTATTTGTGATGACTAAATCCAAGATAGCCTCATTTCTAGTAGACTCTGGTACAACCTGGGCCAGATAATGATCCCTGAGTGTACTCAATAACCTGCTCCCCTTAGCTGGACTGCTGGTCTCATTTACCCAGTATATTTCAGGGTAATTAAAATCTCCCATTATTAGAACTTGCCCATGCTTAGCTGCATTTCCAATCTGTAACAATAATTGTATTTCCTCACTTTCAGCTATATTTAGGGGTTTATAGCATACTCCTACTAATATTCTTTTGGAATTTGCTGCTCCGCTATTTAACTCTACCCACAAACATTCAACTTTATCACTAGGTCCACCATAAATATCTTCTCTGACTATAGGCTTAAATTCAGGATTAACATACAGACAAATCCCTCCTCCTCATTTACCATTGCCTCTATCTTTCCTAAATAGGTTATAACCGTCCAGATTAACAGTCCAGTCATGAGATTCATCCCACCACGTTTCGGTAATGCCTATAATCATTAATTGCTAATAATTCCAACTCTCCCATTTTTCCTGGCAAGCTTCTGGCATAAGCAAGCAAACACCTTATGTTATGAGTCTGTAGTTCTGAAGTACCTGCCACTGTACTTGATTTACTTAGCAATACCTCTCTGTTGACTATACTACCCCTCCCCCCATCTCCTCCCCCATGAGTTGTTAATTCATCCCTTATACCCTCTACACTTTCTACCCCATTACTTATATCTAGTCCCTCCCCCGCACCTACTAGTTTAAAAATTCCTCCAGCCTTTCTACCATCCTATCCCCTAGTACAAAAGCTCCCTCATCATTAAGGTGCAATCCATCCCTACTGTAGAGATTGTACCGAAGTGAGAAGTCAGCCCAGTGCTCTAAAAACCCAAACCCCTCCTTAGTGCACCACATCTTTAGCCATGCATTAACCTCCATAAGCTCCTTCTGCCTCCCTGGGCTAGCACGTGGCACTGGTAGTATCTCAGAAAATACTACCTTGGAGGTCCTTGCCTTCAGCTTATTACCTAGATCTCTAAAATCATTCTTTAGGACACTCCATCTTCCACTAACTTTGTCATTGGTACCAATGTGTACTAAGACTGCCGGTTCATTTCCAGCCCCTCCCAATAATTTGTCTACCCGATCCACAACATGGCGAACCCGAGCACCCGGGAGACACTGTTCGATTAGGGATCTGGGTGACAAATTACCCTGTCTACCTTCCTAATAATAGAGTCCCCTACAACCAAAACCTGTCTGTTGTTCTGCCTATGCTGCCCTCCCTCTCCTCCAGTAGAGCTGTTCTCTCGGCTGTTAGAGGGAACAGCTGTATCTGGCATTGCCATTCCTGAATAGACATCCCCAACAGTTTCACTCAATCTGGCAAATCTGTTGCTGTTTGCCAACTCAGAACTGGCCTGCCTCCTCCTGTTCCCCCTGATTCCCCTTGTAACTGTAACCCAGCTGCCTCCCTGGACATCCTCACTAGCCCCAGCTCCACCCTCTATGCTAGGCCCAGCTAAACTGTGCTCAGTGAGCACCAACCCCCTTTCCAGTGGAGCAATGTCACTAAGTGCTGCAATTCTCCTCTCCAGATCTCCAATTTGAGCTTCCAGAGAGGCAACATGCTCACACCTCTCACAGAGGTATGGACCCTGGATCATCTGTTCCAGTATTGCATTCATATGACAGGATGTACACTGATTGAGGTTGCCATTGGACTCACTCATAATTATTTTTATTATTGTCTACAAAATTTCAGTAGGAAAAATAAAGAATATAAAATAATGTATTTGTAAAAAGTTTTCCTCCTTTGCACTATAAATCTGCCCTCCCTTTTCTTTGAAGTCCCTCCTTTTATTTAAACTCCTTCGCTTTTACTAGAATTGCACTTGATACTGAAAATGTTCGCAAGCTCACAAGTTCCCCTTCTCCTATTTATACTAACTTCTGCCTTCTCACCTGGGCACAATTAGTGCACTCTGCAATTTATCAGCCTTTACTTGTAAGGTAAATCCACTTGCAAAAATGGACTATTTATTTACAAGTCTATTCAATGACCTAGAGAGGTGTTTCTTGTCATTAAATAAAAGGATTGTCCGATAAGAAGCTTATCCCTTGATATTGCTATTTTATCTATTTTCCATTGTGAGCTGTTATTTAGTAGAGATCAAATGGATTTATTATTTTAAATCAAGATCTTAGTTTACTATAAAAAGTATATGGAAGGTTCCTGGATATTGTTGTCTTTGTGTCGTTCAGTCGTGCCCGACTCTCTGTGACCTCATCGACCGCAATACACCAGGTACATCTTAATGTCCATGGTCATGCTAATCCTCTTGGTATTCATGGCAAAGATTGAAGTGGGTTGCCAGGTCCTTCTCCAGTGGCCCACAGCATACAGCTCCTGGTATTCCTAGGTAGCCTCCCATCCAAATACTGATCAGGCCCAACCCTGCTTGGCCTCTTGGTCCCCTGACTGGAATCAAACCCAGGTCGCAGCAGTGAAAGCACAGAATCCTAACTACTGGACCACCAGGGGACCCTCCTGGATATTACTAGGTATATAATATTCTGCGTATCTATTTACTTTAATGTTGTTTATTTTATTAGGAAGTGCTTAAGAACTCTGGTTTTACTGCATAAAATCAAACAAATAGTCCTTGTATGGGTCTGCCTTCTGCAACATATGACAGACTCTGTAGGGCTGGATGTGCAATGTGGTGTCCTAGCCTATCTCAGTAGCATGTTGTGGAGAGATGGTCACTGATTTCTGTATTAGCTGTGCTTTGTCTCATAGTAACCAATCAGTGACATCTCTCCACTACATGCGGCTGAGACGTAATCCCTGATAGGCTAGGACACTGCACAGGGTCTGTGCCTGCATTTGTGTGACTTTAGGCAGTAACAACATAGCTTATAAGCACTTCCTAATAAAATAAAGTACATAAAGATAAATAGATACATAGGGATATACCTGGTGTGTTACTACCGTATATACTCGAGTATAAGCCAAGTTTTTCAACCTTTTTTTTTTAAGCCTGAAAAGGGCCCCCTCGGCTTATACTCGAGTCACCCATGTGAGGAGGGGGGTTGGGGACAGGGTTTGAGGAGTGTGATAATGGAGGGGGGGGGAAGAGACACAGGGAAGAGACACGGGGAGGGCAAGAGACACAGGCAAGGGGAAGAGACACAGGGAAGGGAGGGGGAGGGGAAGAGACACAGGGAAGGGAGGGGGAGAGACACAGGGAAGGGAGGGGGAGAGACACAGGGAAGGGAGGGGGAGGGGAAGAGACACAGGGAGGGGGAGGGGAAGAGACACAGGGAAGGGAGGGGGAGGGGAAGAGACACAGGGAAGGGAGGGGGAGGGGAAGAGACACATGGAAGGGAGGGGGAAGGGAAGAGACACATGGAAGGGAGGGGAAGAGACACAGGGGAGGGGGAGGGGAAGAGACAAATGGAAGGGAGGTGAGGGGAAGAGACAAATGGAAGGGAGGGGAGGGGAAGAGACGAGGGGGAGGGGAAGAGACACATGGAAGGGAGAGGAGGGGAAGAGACACAGGGAGGGGAAGAGACACAGGGAAGAGAGGGGGAGTGGAAGAGACACGAGGGAGGGGGAGGGGAAGAGACACAGGGGAGGGAGAGGGGGGCACAAGAGGGATGTAGGGGGCAGCACATTTCCCACCCTCGGCTTATACTCGAGTCACTACGTTTTACCAGTATTTTGTGGTAAAATAGGTGCCTCGGCTTATAATGGGGTCGGCTTATATTCGAGTATATACGGTACTTAATGGCGGGGGGAAAAGTAGACCCTGAACCTTAAATTCTCCCATTTAAGGGAGCAAACTGGTGCCCAAGGTTGATAACCTCTGCTATATAGGACCTGCGTTAATGTACTTGAATTGCATATTCCATATATCAGCACCTTCACTACCATATATACAATTAAAAACCTGTCTTACATTTAAAATGATAAAAATCGTATTAAAATATAATTCAGTGGTTCATTATACATCATGTGTGCGCTGGTAGTAATATAGTGATAAAACAAAGCATGTGCAGCTACAGGTGCATAGAGGGAGGAACACTCCGTATGTAGGGCAGTAATTCAAGACATCAGTCAATGTAGTTCAAGATAAACTGCACTTGTTTGTGAAGTATAGAACAAGCTAACAACTTAAGTATACTTAAGATCAGTATTGATGTGTAGAAAAATCCATCTTGTCTTTGTTCTGTGACTTTCTCCACTGCAGTATCTTTGGCAAAAAAACATTATGTCTGTATGGTCACAGAGAGTTGGACACAACTGAGCCACTTAGGGTTTGTTAGATATATGAATTTCATTGAATTTGAGACTAACCCCCTCCCCCACACATGCTCAGAATAAATTCTTAAAGCAGTGACCCTGTACACATGTAATCTTTTCCATACCTTACTCACTCAGCATTTGCAAACATATATATTTATACAGTGTTCCTTTGCAAAGGTCCTTATCACACCAACATCATGTTTTTATAGGTTATTTTAAAGAGTAAGATTAACTAGCTATATGTTGTGTTATCCACTTTTTTCTAAAGTGAATCAATCCTTGGAAAGAAAAATATATTGTAGTTGCTCTATATGCAAATGTGTGTCCCATGCTTATTAATTTTTATGTGTTTATTAGATTTACCGTTGGCTTGTCTGTCTCTGCAGTGGCCAGAATAAAGACCCCCAATGTCATCTGGCAGTTAGGCCCCTCTCCCTCCCTTATCAAGCAGTTCGCACACTGAGCCACACAGGAGCCGCGCGTCGGGACACACTGAGCCACACAGGAGCCGCGCGTCGGGACACACTGAGCCACACAGGAGCCGCGCGTCGGGACACACTGAGCCACACAGGAGCCGCGCGTCGGGACACACTGAGCCACACAGGAGCCGCGCGTCGGGACACACTGAGCCACACAGGAGCCGCGCGTCGGGACACACTGAGCCACACAGGAGCCGCGCGTCGGGACACACTGAGCCACACAGGAGCCGCGCGTCGGGACACTGAGCCACACAGGAGCCGCGCGTCGGGACACACTGAGCCACACAGGAGCCGCGCGTCGGGACACACTGAGCCACAAAATCAATTCTATATATTTCAAAATGGTTTACTGAAGAGAAAAACTGTTAGTACAAAGTGTGGCAAGTTTTTAATGCTCTATAAATTAAATAAACGTCCTGATGGGGTGACAGAGTCCCTTTAACCCTATTTTGTGACGCAGCATAGCATGCTCTCTCTTTTGCACCTCATCTTTTCTCATCTTGTTTCTCTTTATAGGTCTGAATGTATCAACAAGTTTGCGTCTGTTTTCGGCACCATGCCCCTGAAGGTGGTAGAGCACCGTGCCGACCCAGTGTTATACAAGGACGATTTTCCAGAGAAGCTAAAGAGTTTCCCTAACATTGGAAGCCTGTGAGCCTCCCTATCATTGCTGTCTGGAATGCTCTGACATCATCAATGGGTTCCCTCCTGCTGTGGTTGACACTTTTTTTACCAACTTGCAATATGGTCTCCAGTGGATTCCCAGAAGGTGGATCCTCTGTTTATAACTCATTGTGAGATAATTATTTACTGGCATCATACACAAGATGGATACTTTCTGTAAGTGCATCTGTGAAACAAATAATCATGACAAATGTGAGCGGTCCATTAGGATGTAACTGTTCAGTTGGCCCAAACCTTTTTATTGAGTACTTCATGTTATGTCTGAGCGACAAATCAAGGTCGAAACATCAACTCTCCCCTTGTCGTGCAGACTGAATTCATACCGGACCAGCTCTGGTCCAGATATTTCAAAGGATTATTTTAGCCCGATACGCATTTCTCTCTGTGATTACAGATTGTTATACTGTCTTTTTATTTGTTAATATTTTCTGTTTTAAGGCAAGTGGTGGATTATATATATATTTTTTAATTGTTATGACCTGTGGGTGTTCTGTATAATTGACACATTTATGTTAATCCTTCAGCAGTTATGTTGAGCAGACCTTAGTAGAAACGCACGTGGGTATCCAGCTCACAACTAGCCAGATGCAGTAAATTCAAATAACAGCTAAAGTACCAGTGTGGTAAAGACTATGCGTTTTTATATTGATATATTCTTTTATTTTTAACATGCAATAACAAAGTGAATTAAAACCAGTATAAAGAAATAACACTAATGCACCGTAACGAGCAAACGTTCTGTAGTTGCATTTCCTTAATGATGTATTTTTAATAAATTAAGTAAATTAAAATGATTAAGTCTCTTCTGCACCACTGACAAGAGTGAGGAACTGATGTCATAATTCACAGATTACTGTATATTGGGCTCACCAACTACAGGGTTAAAGTAGATTAGGAAAAATCTTCACATGTTTGAGCAGCGGTGGAAGTCATGGACATAGAAGCACTTTCAAAGAAAATCTTAATAGTATGCTAGTGCATGGAAGCTGCCATGATAGTTACAGAGCAGGTATTCTATCGGGTTTTTGTGGTGGGTGGGAATGATGTA
This sequence comes from Discoglossus pictus, assembly GCA_027410445.1. Lineage (NCBI taxonomy): Eukaryota > Metazoa > Chordata > Amphibia > Anura > Alytidae > Discoglossus > Discoglossus pictus. The sequence goes on along the minus strand of CM050175.1, from coordinate 89,784,088 downwards.
AAATTGTATCTGAATTATCAAATTAGTCAATTAATCCTCCTCCTACACTTGTAGAGATAATAAAAATGAACGGATTGGGAGTGACACATATATGGAAACCTATGGTATTTTTTCCAAACTACAGTGGGCCTGTGCAAGAAATGTTATCTTTTTGTAACCTTAATTATTTTACTGTTAATTACAGTGAGTGTAGAGATTGGAGCGCAATGACTGGGCAGATAGTGGGGTCCGACCTTTAATTACTGCTTTACTGGCCCAAGAGTCCTGCTGTCGTGGTCAAGAAAATGTGTATGAGTGGTCCAATAAATCAATAATTATTTTCACACCACTTTTACATGGCTGCATTGATTTATTGATAATTATTTTGTTATTTCTACTCTAAGCTGTTTCTTAAAGGCATATGGACGGTCCCTGAATTTTACTAGGTATATAATATCCCAGTGTACATATTTACTTTTATGTACTTTATGTTATTAAGAAGTGCTTATAAACTCTAAAATCAAATAAATACTCCCTGTATGGGTCTGCCCACTGCAGTGTATGCAGACACAGACTCTGTAGGGCAGGATGTACAGTCTGGTGTATTAGCCTGTCGGGGGACAAGTCTCAGTGGCATGTTGCTGAGAGATGGTCACTGATTGGTTAGTATGAGACTGCACAGCAAGTAGTAGAGTTAACATGAGCTGCAAAGGACAGACTCATATAGGGAGTTTTTGTTTAATTTTAGGCAGTAAAAACAGAGCTTATAAACTTATCTTAATAGAATAAAGGACATAACAGTAAATAGATACACATGGATATTATATATACCGTATATACTCGAGTATAAGCCGACCGAGTATAAGCTGAGGCACCCATATTACCACAAAATACTGGGTAAAATGAGTGACTCGAGTGTAAGCCGAGGGTGGGAAATGTGCTGCCCCCTGTGTCCCTCTTCTGTGACCTCTGTGTTTCTTCTCCCCTCTCCCTTCCCTGTGTCTTTCTCTCCCCCTCTCTTATCACCCTCCTCATCCTAAACCTCCCTTCTCAACCCACCTCCTCAACCTCAACCCACCTCCTCAACCTCCCTCTTCAACCCCCTTCCTCAACCTCTCTCCTCAGCCCCCATCCTCATCCTCAACCCCCCCATCCTCATCCTCAACCCCCCCATCCTAAACCCCCTCTTCATCTGCAGCTGCTCCGCGCTCCTTCTGGCTGCGTCTTGACCCGGCCAATGCTAATGACGTGGCGCACATGTGACGTCACGTCATTAGCATATGCCGGGTCCCGACGCAGACGGAAGGAGCGCGGCGGAGCAGCTGCAGATGGAGGTAAGTGAGGGGGAGGTATTTAGAGGGCTAAAGTGAGGATGGGGGTTAGGATGAGGATGGGGGAAAGAGAGACACGAGGGGGAAGGAGAATGGGAGGAGGAGCTGCAGATGGAGGTAAGTGAGGGGAGAGGGGAAGGAATTTAGAGGGGTAAAGTGAGGAGGGGGGTTGGGGATGAGGATGGGGGGGAAAGAGAGACACGGGGGGGTTAGAGAGACACCAGGGAAAGAGAGACATGGGGAGGGGGGGTTAGAGTGACTCGAGTATAAGCCGAGGGGGCCCTTTTCAGCCTTAAAAAAAGGGCTGAAAAACTTGGCTTATACTCAAGTATATACAGTATTGCTTTAGCTAGGATTTTTTTATGCAGGATTGAAATTGGAAATGGACGTTCTGTATCCAGAGGGGTTATTTAAAGGAATATTTAAGTTTGCTGGATTATGAATGCATATGATATAGGAGATTTAGTAGTGTATGCAAACATTTTTTGCACAAAAAAATCCCAAAATAAACATTTTAAACACTTGCATAGAAATCTGCAAAATCTCTTGTAATTTCTGACAATTGCAGATTAGGGTTAACACCCTTCAAACCCTGGCTAGATTAGCATCAAATTGGAAGTGATTTGTTTTAGCTGAAACATTTGATTTAAACTCTGGGTTCCTGTTTGTGCTGTAAAGCAGCCTGGGATATGTAGTGTATCACTGATATGTACTATGTATAGCTGCTGACAGGAAGCTGCAAGGAGATTGTCTGAGCAAGCAACAGCAGGTAAATAGTGGGTTAATATTGCTCCCCTGATGCTGCATTTTGATTGGGGGGAGGGGGGACCAGATGCCTGTGTAGACACCCCCTGGAGGTGTCAACATAATAATTAGAGGGATTTTTAGATATTAATAAAAAAATAAAATGTTTTATGAGATGTGCTGCATACACATAAGGATCGCAGAAATGTATTAATCCATGAACCTTGGATATGCCTTTAAGCAGTGTCAAGCTGCTCTGTGTCTACACAGAAGAGCAAAAAGTTACTGGAAATAAACTGAGATTTTAACCCATTATGCTGATCTGTGCAATGTTTTTATTACATTATATTCTGTGTAATTCTGTGAACAGCGCTACCCCTTACAGCGCTGATTCGCTATAGAGATGATTTTCCTGCAATTCCCTGTTTAACGCTAAACCCCCGCTATAGCTCTGTTTCGCCGTTCGGGTCTGTAAAAGCTGGCTATACATTGTACTAGTCCTTTTTCTGTACACCATTCCTGAGAAATACAGAATTGCTTTTGTGGCTGATGTTCGGCTCAATATGCTAATTTGCAGAGCACTTGATAAAGGGTGTGCATTGGATTTTAATGGCAATATTGGGAGGAGGATTGTCGGGGGATTGTTGTTGTTTTGGTTTCCACAGGGGTAGATAAACAGACTGATTCCAATTAGCACTTTAAAGCAGCTGTTCATTTGTATATAAATGCAGCACAAATATTAGTAAATTTCTCAGGAATGGTTATTATAATGTATATTAAAAATATATAAAAAAAAAAAGCTAATAGAAGCATTCTGTTCTGAATCGCTACTTTGTCATGGAGAAGGGGCTTGTGTACTTCAATGAAGCTGTGAGCTATACCATATAGGGTCACCCAAGATGGACAGGTCATAGCAGAGCAGTCTGACAAATTGTGGCCCACTGGAGAAGGAACTGGAAATTTCACTCCAGTATCTTTGCCAAGAAAACCTTATGGTTGAGCACAACCAGACAATAGATTTGCCTGGCGTGTTACGGTCCATAGGGTCATGGAGAGTTGGGCACGACTGAACAAATAACAACAACAACAAAAGAAGCAAGGTTGCTACAAACGGGTGGTATTTCTGAGGGGTCTATGGTCAGCTTGTACCCCTCAGAACTGTGTAAGGGGTACACACTTTAAAATATGGAGAGACTGGAAATGGACTATGACAAGTACTCCGCACCATTATGTAAAGCAGCCAAATATAAGTGTGAACATTGTAAAACCTTTTCAGTTTAACCGTTTTAAAGTTTGTTTTAAATTTTGACATTGAGCATTTTCTCCAGGTCAGCTGCACTGGAAATATATTGCTCTTATGGGGACTTGCTCTCACTTCCTGAAGTGACCATAAAATACAAGCTCCCTTTTAAATGTTCATTTACATTCTTCAGATGAATAATAAAGCTTTAGAGGCAGCGGTCTGAGTGGGATCTAGATCACATGGAGCTTCTCTGTCTCAGAAGACTTTCTAACCATCAGGCTCCCTGCAAATTAAAGCAAGCTTGTCTGCCACTTATCTTGTCATCCTTTTATTGTGTTGTGTTTGTATCTATGTCTGTGTTTTGTCTGTCTGTGTGTGGACAAAGTCATATACATAACATTTTTTGGGGAAAATCAGAATTTTGATAGTCTGTCTTTGAGTATATGAATCCATTTTGTGTTTGTTACATCACTTCATTAGACCTCGATCATGTATTTTTAGTGGAAGGAGGGTTGAGAAAAGAGGGAACAGAAAACATTTATTAATTAGAGAAGATTGGAATTGACACTGTACCCCTTCCCCCTCACTGGCCCAGAAGCAGACTTCTTGCTTCAGGAAATGCAACCATATCTCTCCAGAAATGTTAACTTCCCTCACACACACAACATTTATTTTTTTGTAATTAAAAACTAGCAGTATGACTTTTTCCTGATTACTTATGCTCGTAGTTAGACTCAATTTCTTAAAATCATTTCTGTTTTGATTGTGCAGTGGCCCTTTAACTTTTTAACTCTTAATTACTCAGTGTTTCTGTGTGATATAAGTGATCATGATATGTATTTGTGTAACATATGCATAAGTAATTGCTTGGTGTATGGATGAGTAGTTAAGTTGTTAAAATGTTATGGGGAAATGTCTGTGATTTGCTCACACAGCAAGAGAGTGTTATACATGCACAGAAAAGGGGAAAGGGGTGCGTCCAGTACCTTGCACATTTACTCGCAGGAGCTCCTCAACTTCACTGCCCAGGGGCTCCAAAACGGTACAGTGCCTTGCAAAAGTATTCACCCCCTTTACTTTTTACCTATTTTGTTACATTACAGCTTTAAGTTCAATGTTTTGTTAATCTGAATTTTATGTCGCGGATCAGAACACAATAGTCTAAGCTGCTGAAGTGAAATGAGAAAAATATATACATAAAACTATTTTTAAGAAATAGAAAACAGAATATTGTCATGTGTGTATGTATTAACACACTTTGTTATGAAGCCCATAAAAAGCTCCGGTGCGACCAATTACCTTCAGAAGTCACATAATTAGTGAAATGATGTCCACCTATGTGCAGTCTAAGTGTCACGTGATCTGTCATTACGTATATCCACCTATTTTTGAAAGGCCCCAGAGGCTGCAACACCTAAGCAAGAGGCACCACTAACCAAACACTGCCATGAAGACCAAGGAACTCTCCAAATTAGTAATGGACAATGTTGTTGAAGTACAAGTCAGGGTTAGGTTATAAAAAAATATCCAAATCTTTGATGATCCCCAGGAGCACCATCAAATCTATCATAACCAAATGGAAAGAACATGGCGCAACAGCAAACCTGCCAAGAGACGGCCGCCCCACAAAACTCACGGACCGGGCAAGGAGGGCATTAATCAGAGGCAGCACAGAGACCTAAGGTAACCCTGGAGGAGCTGCAGAGATCCACAGCAGAGACTGGAGTATCTGTACATCGGACGACAATAAGCCGTACGCTCCATAGAGTTGGGCTTTATGGCAGAGTGGCCAGAAGAAAGACATTACGTTCAGAAAAAAACAAAATGGCACGTGGGAGACTCCCAAAATGTAGGGAGGAAGGTGCTCTGGTCTGATGAGACTAAAATTGAACTTTTCGGCCATCAAAGAAAACGCTATGTCTGGCGCAAACCCAAAACATCACATCACCCAAAGAGCACCATCCCCACAGTGACACATGGAGGTGGCAGCATCATGCTGTGGGGATGGGAAACTGGTCAGAGCTGAGGGAAAGATGGACGGTGCTAAATACAGGGATATTCTTGTACCTGTACCACTCTGTGCGTGATTTGAGGCTAGGACGGAGGGTCACCTTCCAGCAGGACAATGACCCCAAACACACTGCTAAAGCAACACTTGGGGGGTTTAAGGGGAAACATATAAATGTGTTGGAATGGCCTAGTCACAGCCCAGACCTCAATCCAATAGAAAATCTGTGGTCAGACTTAAAGATTCACAAGCACAAACCATCCAACTTGAAGGAGCTGGAGCAGTTTAGCAAGGAGGAATGGGCAAAAATCCCAGTGGTAAGATGTGGCGAGCTCATAGAGAGTTATCCAAAGCGACTTGGAGCTGTGATTGCCACAAAAGATGACGCTACAAAGTATTGACTTTAGGGGGGTGAATAGTTTTGCACAGGGACTTGTTCTGTTATTTTGTCCTATTTGTTGTTTGCTTCACAATAAAAAAACAAAAACATCTTCAAAGTTGTGGCATGTTCTGTAAATTAAATGATGCAAATCCTCAAACAATCCATGTTATTTCCAGGCAACAAAACATGAAAAATGCCAAAGGGGGTGAATACTTTTTCAAGGCACTGTAGATCTGCCACTGGGTGCATCTGGTGCAATGCACTGGGGTCCACTATAAGGCTTCTGCTACTATCAGCAGCCTTGGATAAAGGGAGAAGGTCTTAATGTATAATGTGAGAGAAGCAGAAAATGATTTTAATCTAGACTGATCCATCTAGGGGTGACCAAGTCGCCTTCATACATTTTTGTGTGGATGGTGACAGAGTGAAACGGTGATAGATAGTATGGAATGTAATAATGGAGACTCCAGGGAATAGTATTGCATTGGGGTCACTAGCTCCACTACTGGTTAAATCATGAAGAGCAGTTAGTATTTGACTCCTGTCCACTTCCACTGCAAATTCTCTGAAGGAGGCAGCTCTCAACAATAAGACCAAACCTGCACTTGTAGTGATTGAAAAATCCATCTTGTATGTGCAGCCTTTACAAAATTGTTATGGATGATGCCAGGGCCCGCCTGAAGCACCGTTTTTTTACTTAAATGATTTTGGAAGGTTACTGGATGTTACTAGATATATCCTATCCCAGCCCATCTATTCCATTTTATGTACTTTTATTTTATTAGGAAGGGCTTATAAGCCCTATTTTGACTCAAATCAAAAACATAGTCCCTGTATGGATCTGCCCTCTTCTGTGTGTCATCATAACCAACCAGTAACCATCTCTCTAAAACAACCTGCAACGTGCTGCTGAGATGTCCCTGATAGGCTAGGACACTACACTGCACATCTAGCCATACAGAGTCTGTGTCTGTATATGCTGCAGGGGGCAGACCCATACCGAGAATATTTGTATGTAAACACAGAGCGTAACTCAAATTGAAAATAAGGCTTTCACTAGGGCCCTGGATCAACCAATGGTTGCCCAGCAGTGTAAGTAATTATAGGATCTCCTCTTATCGGGGTTTAATTAAAAAACAAATTACCCAAAGAAAAGACTTAAGACATATCCACAAGAGTCACCATTTTAATAAGTCATAGAGATAACGGTGAAATACATATACATATCTATATATATAGCAAAAAAAAGCCTATATACAACTTATTTATAATTAATATTTTAGTGTTAGAAAGTGTGGCCAACCAAGTCATGTTAAGCAAAAAGCAAATTACCACGTAAGCAAACCTTATCCTATAGAGAGGAGTGGTCTTACTCCGATTTACTTGTCCCCACCCACACACCCTCCTCTCACCAATAGGGCATCTTGTTCCAAAGGCAAGGACTTGCTCTGTAGAATCAGTAGTATTTCAGTAGATTGCGCTGCGCTGCTGCTAGCGGGGGGTTGAAGCGGGGGGTAAAAGGGGTATGCACGAAATCTGGATGACCAGAACCTCTAGCAAGACCAAGCGGTCATCTGTATCCAGATGTTTACTTGTATATTGACCACTACCTGATTCTAAAGTATATGAACTGTCATTTACCTCCATCCAGTATAGCTGGAAACACAAACTCCCCATACCGCCTCCCAACATTATCTACCATACTAGACACATGTAATCTCCTAACAACGGGAGCTGGATGCTTTCATTTGACGTTGACCATTAATAATAATCATTTTCAATTATTTATAAAGCAACGTTCAGTATTAAACTTACTTTAATTGATCAGATTCGACTCCTGTTTGTCTCCACCCACTAAAGTAATGGTGGGTGGAGACAAGCATCAGTCGTACCTGATCTTTGAAAGTAGGTTGTAAATTGTCAAGGCAGAATATTACAATACAATGCTATGCACTGACTGGAACATTGCTGTGTTAAGGTGGGTTCCCTTGGCAACACATTCTGGCTGCGAGCCTGCCTATGAATGTATATCTAGACTCCGGTCAGCCTCTAATTAATCAGATTGTTCTTTAAACCAGTTAGCACGGACTTCAAGCCAGACTCTTCTCCTCATCCTTTATGACCTTATAATGATGATAATGTCATTTTACATTATTGAATATGAATTTTATTAGTGTTCATTAATTCATTTTTGGATAATTAATTTTTGGATAATTAAAACAGCTTTCTCCTTTTAGGGCAATACAATAGTCATTCAAAATATGGTGCCAGATATACTGGGAGGGGGCACTCGTATAGACCGTCCTGATGATGATTGTATTTCTGCCACTTCTTATTCCTGAGTGATAAGTCTGAAGATGAAGGAAATAATCGACATTTCCGCCCTAATTATTTAATTTAACATATATTTACGTTCCAGTAATGATAATTAACAGCCCACGGCTCCCATAATGCCATGAGGGATACCCCTTTCCCAATTAAGATTAAAGGAGCCCTCCATTGATAGATAAAAAGCACACAAGTCAAGATGTTATGTTTATACATAAAGAAAGTCTTCTAAAACTTGCTCTAAAATGTTATCATGCTCATGGCTCACACGGCTCCTAAGGTTGTTAGTTAGATAAGTTTATTGTAGCTACAGTGCCCCTTTAAGTGATCGTACTGTGTGATTTTATTTTTTGGGGGGTTGGATTATCCAAAATATTTTTTAAAAGTCAAGGTCTGTTTTCTCTATGCAGTAACCGGAGTTTTCTGAAACCGAAAGCAATCAATTATGGGTTTTTGTCTGACAGTAGGGCGAGTTTTGGGTGCAGACGTCACCCCCGGTAAATCCCAGGATCCTGCGCTCCTGACATATTCTGTAAATATTAATCTCTCCAAAAAACCTCAACTAAACCCAAAAAACAACCAGTGTCACTTCCAAAGGAAATTTACAGGCTGAAGCTGTCTCTTACACGGAGACCAGAAATGGTCGGTTTGGAGGGTCTCCAAGTGCGAGACACACAAGCGAACCTTTAATGCCGGAATGGAGGGGAACACTTAATCCAGGGAAAATAGGCTAACGTCCCAGTCACGGCTCACCGGAGAAATGCCACTAATTAAGCGTCCATTCAAGCAAGGTGACCAGACCTCCCCTTTAAAGAACCACTGTGATCAAACTATTTTATACAATTAAACCTGATAAAGGGCAAAATGTTTAGCATTGTTGTTTTTTTTACCTTTTATTACCATTTTTTACCTTTTATTACCGTTTACTATCATTTATTCTTTACTATTTTCCATTTTTATTGTGTCTGCTGCTTTCTCAGAAAACTCCCCGTTCAACGTTATCTCCCCTAAAACAAGAGCTAGATGTGTTAATTTGACATTGATGATTAAGAATATTCATATTTACGGTAAAATCCTGATTATCTGGTACCTAACTAACCGGGACTCTCAAGCAACCAGCACCGGCATCAATTCCCCATATTCCCCATATTACCAAAACTAAAGGGGTTTATTGACGGCCATTGTGTTGGGTTTAGCTCAAGAGGTGGAACAGGCTCTGGTATTGTACCAGCAGAACAGTAAAAGAGACATAATTACAATTACAATGATCAGTTATGCAAATAAACATTTATAGAAGAGTTTTGAGTTTGTCTTGGGTTAAATGTTCAACTTTATCTGATATTTTCTGGATACAATGGTCTGAGAAGGTCACGATCAGGAGTGTCGGAGAGGTCTATTTGTGATGGTATACTGGTCTGAGAAGGTCACGATCAAGAGTGTCTGGGGGGGGGGTCTGTTTGTGATGGGTACACTGGAGTTGGAAGGTCAAGATCAGGAGTGTCGGAGAGGTCTATTTGTGATGGTATACTGGTCTGAGAAGGTCACGAGCAAGAGTGTCTGGGGGGGGGGTCTGTTTGTGATGGGTACACTGGAGTTGGAAGGTCAAGATCAGGAGTGTCGGAGAGGTCTATTTGTGATGGTATACTGGTCTGAGAAGGTCACGAGCAAGAGTGTCTGGGGGGGGGGTCTGTTTGTGATGGGTACACTGGAGTTGGAAGGTCAAGATCAGGAGTGTCGGAGATGACTAATTATGATGGATACACTGGTCTGAGAAGGTCACGATCAAGAGTGTCGGAGAGGTCTATTTATGATGGATACACTGGTCTGAGAAGCTCAAGATCAAGTGTGGAGGAGATATCTATTTGTGATTGATACGTTGGTCTGAAAAGGTCAAGTTCAAGAGAGGTCCATTTCTGATGGATACACTGAACCACTCTGATAATAAAATACTGGATGTTGCAGGGAACACCAGATAAAATAAAACATTTTAATGCAGTTGGTAGAATATAAACTCTTCTCCAAATGATTATACACATAAATAAGGTGTGTTAAATATTCCTCCGTACCCTTATGTGAAATACAAAAAGGCGAAACTACACATGAAAAACAACCAAATAATAAGAAAAAAGCAAAGCAACCAAAAAATCTCCAAATATTAGAAACAGAAATCAACAACAAATAACCCTTTAGAAAGTCTGCGTGGAATGGCAGTGGCTCCAGCCTTGCCCGAGGCTCTACTATCGGGTCCTTTTTTGGAAAGTCTACAGCCCTGCGATTGTACAATACTTGTCAACTGTGCCTGAGATTGGGGAGGTGGCAGAGAATCCAGGAGGTGTTGGAACCTTTCACTAGTACTTGGTATGCGCATGGAGGAACCTGTAGTGCCTTGCAATGTGTTCCCAAGAAATAAGAGGTACGGCCAAGGACTCTGCCGAGGCAGAGAAGGAGCCTGGAGGATATTCATTTGGAGAAGTACAGTAAATAAATAGTACATTTGTGAGCACATTTGGACATCTAAAAAATAAGTTAAAAAAAACGAATTTTCTGCTCAGAACTCTGAGAAATACAGTTATTGCACTGCATTCTAGGAAACTGGGCAGGGACATGCAAATGAGTCCACAATGCATTTTTACTCCTTAACCCAATACCACATGGCTCCTTTTGGCATATGCCTGCTGTATAACACAGCTTAGAAGTGCTGCATAGGATGGGTTATGCATGAGGAGAAGTATGGAGGATTTCAGTGCCGGGCCCCCCATTGCATTGCGGGGGTCCCTGATTCGTGGGGTGCATATCCCTGAATAATATCCATGAGGGACCCATTCGTCCTCATCATTGGCTCTTCCAATGCGCCATCACAAATATGTATAAAGCTGACAAGACAGGCTTCTAGTCTTTGGCAAACTATTTAGCAGGCATCCCAGGATGCCTTGTGGATCTCTGTGCTGGTGTTTTGTGGGGTTTTCTTCTTGCTCGTGGTAGCCCTGTCATGTGGCCCATGACATTGCTGCGCTGTGCTCCTTGGCTTTCATCCGCAGAGCTGCAATGCTAGAGCTCTTACGGTCAGGCTCCACGTTCAAGTCGTACCCGTTTATTCCAGGTGCCATGGTGGCACTGCCAAAGAGGCCGCCCATATGTGTCTGCCCCACGTGACCCCCGGGGCTGCTGAGGAACTCAGAGACTCCCCCTGCAGAGTGCGGGTGAGAGTGGGGCGACATGCAGGATGACACAGTGTCACATGGTACCACGCACGCTGGCACGGGAGACCCTCCACTGTTATTGCCAATCCAGGATGGGTTCTGAATCTGTGGAGGAAGCAGAATAAGAGATATTTAACATCACCTGTGCTTATCTTCTCTATAGGGAGTGGAGGGACAAGATGGATGGGAGGGGATTTTTTTATTTAATTACATTTTTTTTGTTATAATTAGACAGCTCCCTCACCATACATGTTCAGAAGCAGACGGTTACAAGTGCAAGCCCTGCTTCTGCAGAAATGTAAACACCCTTCTCATACACAGGCCCAAATGTAGCTTTTTGGAGCCTCTCAAGCCGCCCCTGATGGCATGCACCAAATTGTTTAAATAAATAAAGGGGCAATTTTGTGCAGTACATCGCCCTTCCCCACACTAAATGTAAGGGGGTGTCACTTGGAAGAGGGCTGGAGTCTATAGAATTATTTTTTTTAAATTGATTAAAAAAACAGGCGCCTTTCAATGAGAAGCGCCCTTAGGCGAGTGCCAGTGCCAAGATCCGGCCATGCTCATACATGCAACCTTAATCAAAGAACCAAGGATGCTTCCAGGGACCAGCAGTGGTTTGAAAATGTAATTGTTTCTAGTTTGAAATGAGCTTCAGGATGTTTGTCGCTCTGTGTGCATCTGTAGCTCAAGAAAAAACACACTTGTTTGTGAAGCTTGTAATAAAACAGCAGCATGGACATAAAAACATTAGGGACCTTGTTTATACAAACATTCGATAAACTTTCCATTCTCAAAAAATAAGTAAAAAAACAAGGAATTTATCAAGAAACAGAGCACTTAAATAAATATGTATATCTTTTATAGCAGCCCCTATCCACACTACATTATTATTCACCCTGTATTGATGAAAAAAACAGTAATTATAGTTAAATTATATAAACATCAAAGAATGAAAAGAACATTCTGACATCTTCATATCCCTCCACTTTTCCCCTGCAGAATTTGTCAGCATTTTCAATGCATCTAAGGATTCTGGGTAGTCTTATGTAAATGAGGCTCAACATGTAACATATGTTCTGCCTCTATACTAGTCGTGGTTCTCTCTTGAGCGCAGCGCACATGCAGCTCATTGGATCCAATTTTATGTTGGAAAAGGGCAAATGCTGATATATTTTGAGCCTCATTTGCATATGCCTACCCAGAATCCTAAGAGCCACAGTTCAGCGAGAATTGTTGTGGTAAAACTGGCACTTTTTGGTATGCCTAAGTGGGATTTTTCTTTCCATTGTGAAAACATTTTAATTCAGGATACATGTTTACATTTTAATTATATAGAAAAATATTGATATGTTATGAAAAAATACATTAAAAAAAGTTCTAGAAGTGTCTGTGTGAGAATCTATGGATGTAACGATCCGCCTCCCGCGTTATCATGTTTGTGCCTTAGCCTGGTACACGGACATCACGTGTGTGCACATCTGTGTGAGGAGCGGCCCCAGGACCAGCTAAGGACCAGCTTAACCCCTTCATTGCCAGGGCCTATGAGAGTGCAATATGATTAACCCCTTTTAATTGGGTGAAACCAATAACTCCTTCAGTGCCAGGGCCAATGATAGAGGCATCCAGTTAACCCTTGGTAAGAATGAGAGAGATGAAACTGATAACCCCTTCATTGCCAAGGCCTGTGACACAGTAATTAGATTAACCCTTTGTAAGAATATCAGGAGTGAAGCCTTAACACTTTCAGTGCCAGGGTCTGTGTGGGCAAAATCAGAGTAACCCCTTCTGTCCCTAAGACTTTTAAGAAATAAACCTATCAACGCTTTCCATGTGTCTGACAGTAGAATTGGATTAACTCTTTCAATACCAGCACCTGTGAAGGAGAAAACTGCTTAACACTACATATGCCTGAGGTTAACCCTTTGAGTGCATGGGACTGTGAGACATCAGTCTGCTTAACTTCTTCTGTACCTAACTCTTCTAGGAGTGATACCTATTAACCCTTTATTACCTAAGAAGACATTGAGAGATGAACCAACTTAACCCATTCTGTGCCAAATATTATCTCACTTGGTGCCTGCTCCTGTAAAAGAACACTTATTTAACCCCTTCCTGTCTGAGAGAGAGGATTCGCCTTCTTTGCCTCAACTTTTGAAGCTAATTAACCCTTTAAGTTCCTGAGGTTATGATGCGGTCAGTCTTTTTTGTCCTGAAAACGACATGAAAACATGTTTTGAATGTTTAAAATGAGTGTATATATGAGAACTTTATGAGTTTCTACATAACCCAGTCATTACTCAGCTCCCTCACTGACTGCAGTTTGTTTCTGCCTTGTGGATTCTGAAAGGACCAAAAATCACAAGCCTGTGAAAGCTTTATTTTTTTTAAAGGATTACTGTAATTATAGATTTAAAATGTTATATTATTTTTAAGAACTGCACCTAAAAGCATGGAAATATTTGTAGAATGTAAAACCGAATAACCCAGTCTCTAATGTATTACCTTTTCTATGCAATTATGCTTCACTGGAAACTACCATTTTGGATTCTGCTGAGGTGGGAGGTGACTTTGAACAGGAAGTTTTTATCTGCACAATGTGGCAGCTACAATAAAATTAATGGAAAGCTCATTAGTTTACAAGGAAACATCCTTCTGAAACAGCAGCAGATAGAATCAGCTGAGAGAAGAAAATGGAACACTGAGTAAAGAATAACTGCATATAAGTTACAAATATAAAGGCTGTGTTCATTATTATTTAAAATATTATAATATTATTTTTATGAACTGCATTTAATGGCAAGTTCAAAAGCTTTAGTTACTCAAATAATTGTGAAGACAGTGAAAGAGTTAAGATGACAGTGCGTCTCAGGTTATTTGGGGGTCACATCAGATTTGTGCCCCCAAATCCCCATGTGTTGGAGGTTCATATTTCAGAGAGGACCCTCTCATCCCCCAGGATTAGGAGAGGTGTGTGAAGTGCTGGTATGTACAGAGGGGGCTCCAGATGTGGGCGCAGGAGCCTGACATTCCAGCAGTTTCCCTGTCACTCCTGCTCATCAAATCACCCCCCCCCCCCACGACCTTTTACCTTCCACACTCAATCCTCTGCTTCTTGTGATGAAAAGGAAAATGTGCAGAGCTCCCCCCACCCCCAGACTCTCACCCACCTCTGGTATACTCTGTACTAGAAAGAAGAATATATATTTTATTAAATAAAGACTTGTTTTGTAAGACCTGTGAGAATATTTGTCTTGTCAAGTAGGTGAGTACCAAGACCGACATCAATTTATAAGTGTGAATGTATACTTAAAGACAACACTTCACTTTCTCTAAATTATTATAGGGGGGTTAATCCTGCCTGTAGTATGAGGGGTATGCTATTTTTATTTAAAGTTATGCTATTAAAGGGATATGGGAGGTTCCTGGATGTTACTAGGTATAAATTATCCTGTGCATCTCTTAACTTTTATGTGCTTTATTTTATTCAGAAGTGCTTATAAGCTTATAACAAATAGTCCCTGTATGGGTTTGCTCTCCGCAGCGTATGCAGACACAGACTGTGGTATGGATGTGGATTGTCTCATACTAACCAATCAGCGGCCATCTCTCTGCAAGACTGAGATGCACTCCCTGATACACTAGGACACTACACTGCAAACACTTCACTGGGCAGACCCCTACAGGGACTATTTATATGATTTTAGGCAGTAAAAAGAAGCACCTCTTAATAAAATAAAGTACATAACAGTAAATACATACACAGGGATATTATATACCTAGTAACATCCAGGAAACTTCCATATCTATTTAAGTTCAAATGAAAATTCAAAGTCTTTCAATAGAATGGAATAAAGATTATTGGAACAGGAAGACACGAGGAGGGTACAGAAGGTGGGTAAGTGAAATAGGAATTGTATATGAAAAAATACATCGAGGAGGATAAATTTAATTCAGTCACCTAGTTTAAAAAATAAAAAATAAAAATGCACCTTTAAAGCCCCAAACTTCATTAACATTCCTAGCATGGTTAATAAATGAACAGCCTTATTAAATTGCGATTCGGCAAATTGAATAGGGCTCTATATAAGCACAGAGCATATTTTTTACAGAAGTTTTTATTTAGTGATCTTCTATCCAAAAGCCAGGTCTACACTGACTAAAA
This sequence comes from Discoglossus pictus, assembly GCA_027410445.1. Taxonomy (NCBI): domain Eukaryota; kingdom Metazoa; phylum Chordata; class Amphibia; order Anura; family Alytidae; genus Discoglossus; species Discoglossus pictus. Next base: position 89,768,708 of record CM050175.1, on the reverse strand, counting down.
ACTCCTGAAAAAAAAAATGTGCTTAAATAGAGCCCTTTTAAATTTGTTGAATCGCAATTTAATAAGGCTGTAAATTTTGTTATGTTTATTTAAATTTCTAAAAATATTTATCAATTTTAGTTAATCAAAAATATCAGAAAACAGATATAAACTGTTAAAACAAGCAAACTAAAGAAAAAACATTAAAGTAGGAGGGGAATTGGGATTTGAACTCACAACCTCTTTAGAGGTTATTACTGTTACCACTAACGTGAGTATAGAAGTCAGTAATAATGAGCCTGGTGATCTCTGCAGTCTGGCATGACACATGGAGCTCACCTGCGCATAGTTTTCCGCACGGGTCAGGAGAGGCAGCTCGTAAGCGGATGAGAAGTGCGTCCGGACCTGCTGCATCTGCCCAAATCTCTCTCTTTTTCTCCACTTGGCTCTGCGGTTCTGGAACCAAACCTGTGAAAGAGAATAAGATGAAAGATTTGCTCCAGATCCTTAATTGTGTTGGACTCTACCAGCCACAGATCCGCTACCCTGTACATTCACACACTGTCCCTTCATTTTCCAATTTCTAATCAGGACCTCTTATTCTTACACGCTTTTCTCCTTTGATATATTTGAAGGTTACTATTGTATCTCCTCTCACTTTGCTACTCTAAGGCTGTGGTTCTCAATGGCCAGTCCTGGGACCATATCTGCTGGGCCTCAGAAACAGCCTATTTCTTTAATTAGAGTCAGTCCCTTAGTCATTAGTCATCATTATAGATACGTTATTGATAAACATATCTGCAGTTAATCAATATTAAGCAAGATAACAATGTATCTATTATGTATCACCCTGATACAAGTGCCTTAGATGTCAAAGACGGGCTCCAGAACAAATAGGCTGAGAGACACCCATCTAAGATGCACACTAATCTATACATATTAATGTCATGGAGTCCCCACTAATCTATACATATTAATGTCACGGAGTCCCTTCCAATCTATACATATTAATGTCATGGAGTCCCCTCTAATCTATACATATTAATGTCATGGAGTCCCCTCTAATCTATACATATAAATATCATGGAGTCCCCTCTAATCTATACATATAAATGTCATGGGGCCCCGTCTAATCTATACATATTAATGTCATGGAGTCCCCTCTAATCTATACACATTACTGTCATGGAGTCCCCTCTAATCTATACATATTAATGCCATGGAGTACCCTCTAATCTATACATATTACTGTCATGGAGTCCCCTCTAATCTATACATATTACTGTCATGGAGTCTCCTCTAATGTATACATATTAATGTCATGGAGTCCCTTCCAATCTATACATATTACTGTCATGGAGTCTCCTCTAATCTATACATATTAATGTCATGGAGTCCCTTCCAATCTATACATATTACTGTCATGGAGTCCCCTCTAATCTATACATATTACTGTCATGGAGTCTCCTCTAATCTATACATATTAATGTCATGGAATCACCTCTGATCTATACATATTAATGTCATGGAGTCTTCTCTAATCTATACATATTAATGTCATGGAATCACCTCTAATCTATACATATTAATGTCATGGAGTCTTCTCTAATCTATACATATTACTGTCATGGAGTCCTCTCTAATCTATACATATTAATGTCATGGAGTCCCCTCTAATCTATACATATTAATGTCATGGAGTCCTCAATAAACTATACATATAAATGTCATGGAGTCCCCTCTAATCTATACATATAAATGTCATGGAGTCTCCTCTAATCTATACATATTACTGTCATGGAGTCCCCTCTAATCTATACATATAAATGTCATGGAGTCCTTTTCTAATCTATACATATTACTGTCATGGAGTCTCCTCTAATCTATACATATTACTGTCATGGAGTCCTCTCTAATCTATACATATTACTGTCATGGGGCCCCGTCTAATCTATACATATTAATGTCATGTAGTCCCCTCAACTGAGTTTTCTCTAATCTATACATATTAATGTCATGGAGTCCCCTCTAATCTATTCATATTAATGTCATGGGGCCCCGTCTAATCTATACATATTAATGTCATGGAGTCCCCTCTAATCTATACATATTAATGTCATGGAGTCTCCTCTAATCTATACATATTAATGTCATGGTGTCCCGTCTAATCTATACATATTAATGTCATGGTGTCCCGTCTAATCTATACATATTAATATCATGGTGTCCCGTCTAATCTATACATATTAATGTCATGTTGTCACCTCTAATCTATATATATAAATGTCATGGAGTCCCCTCTAATCTATACATATTAATGTCATGGAGTCTCCTCTAATCTATACATATTAATGTCATGGTGTCCCGTCTAATCTATACATATTAATGTCATGGTGTCCCGTCTAATCTATACATATTAATGTCATGGTGTCCCGTCTAATCTATACATATTACTGTCATGGAGTCTTCTCTAATCTATAAATATTAATGTCATGGAGTCTCCTCTAATCTATACATATTAATGTCATGGTGTCCCGTCTAATCTATACATATTAATGTCATGGTGTCCCGTCTAATCTATACATATTAATGTCATGGTGTCCCGTCTAATCTATACATATTACTGTCATGGAGCCCCTCTAATCTATACATATTACTGTCATGGAGTCTCCTCTAATCTATACATATTACTGTCATGGAGTCTCCTCTAATCTATACATATTAATGTCATGGTGTCCCGTCTAATCTATACATATTAATGTCATGGTGTCCCGTCTAATCTATACATATTACTGTCATGGAGTCTTCTCTAATCTATACATATTAATGTCATGGTGTCCCGTCTAATCTATACATATTACTGTCATGGAGCCCCTCTAATCTATACATATTACTGTCATGGAGTCTCCTCTAATCTATACATATTAATGTCATGGTGTCCCGTCTAATCTATACATATTAATGTCATGGTGTCCCCTCTAATCTATACATATTAATGTCATGGAGTTCTCTCTAATCTATTCATATTACTGTCATGGAGTCTCCTCTAATCTATACATATTACTGTCATGGAGTCTTCTCTAATCTATAAATATTAATGTCATGGAGTCTCCTCTAATCTATACATATTAATGTCATGGTGTCCCGTCTAATCTATACATATTAATGACATGGAGTCTTCTCTAATCTATACATATTACTGTCATGGAGTCTTCTCTAATCTATAAATATTAATGTCATGGAGTCTCCTCTAATCTATACATATTAATGTCATGGTGTCCCGTCTAATCTATACATATTAATGTCATGGAGTCCCCTCTAATCTATAAATATTAATGTCATGGAGTCTCCTCTAATCTATAAATATTAATGTCATGGAGTCTCCTCTAATCTATCCATATTAATGTCATGGAGTCTCCTCTAATCTATAAATATTAATGTCATGGAGTCTCCTCTAATCTATTCATATTACTGTCATGGTGTCCCCTCTAATCTATACATATTAATGTCATGGAGTCTCGTCTAATCTATACATATTAATGACATGGAGTCTTCTCTAATCTATACATATTACTGTCATGGAGTCTTCTCTAATCTATAAATATTAATGTCATGGAGTCTCCTCTAATCTATACATATTAATGTCATGGTGTCCCGTCTAATCTATACATATTAATGTCATGGAGTCCCCTCTAATCTATAAATATTAATGTCATGGAGTCTCCTCTAATCTATAAATATTACTGTCATGGAGTCTCCTCTAATCTATCCATATTAATGTCATGGAGTCTCCTCTAATCTATAAATATTAATGTCATGGAGTCCTCTCTAATCTATACATATTAATATCATGGAGTCTCCTCTAATCTATACATATTAATGTCATGGAGTCCCCTCTAATCAATACATATAAATGTAATGGAGTCACCTCTAATCTATATATATTACTGTCATGGAGTCCCATCTAATCTATACATATTACTGTCATGGAGTCCCCTCTAATCTATACATATTAATGTCATGGTGTCCCGTCTAATCTATACATATTAATGTCATGGAGTCCCCTCTAATCAATACATATAAATGTAATGGAGTCACCTCTAATCTATATATATTACTGTCATGGAGTCCCCTCTAATCTATACATATTACTGTCATGGAGTCCTCTCTAATCTATACATATTAATGTCATGGTGTCCCCTCTAATCTATACATATTACTGTCATGGAGTCCTCTCTAATCTATACATATTAATGTCATGAAGTCCCCTCTAATCTATACATATTAATGTCATGGAGTCCTCTCTAATCTATACATATTACTGTCATGGAGGCCCCTCTAATCTATACATATTACTGTCATTGAGTCCCCTCTAATCTATACATATTACTGTCATGGAGACTCCTCTAATCTATACATATTAATGTCATGGAGTCTCCTCTAATCTATACATATTAATGTCATGGAGTCCTCTCTAATCTATTCATATTACTGTCATGGAGTCCTCTCTAATCTATACATATTACTGTCATGGAGTCCCCTCTAATCTATACATACGAATGTCATGGAGTCCCCTCTAATCTATACATAGTAATGTCATGGAGACTCCTCTAATCTATACATATTACTGTCATGTAGTCCTATCTAATCTATACATATTACTGTCATGGAGACTCCTCTAATCTATACATATTAATGTCATGGAGTCTCCTGTAATCTATACATATTACTGTCATGGAGTCCTCTCTAATCTATACATATTACTGTCATGGAGTCCCCTCTAATCTATACATATTAATATCATGGAGTCCCCTCTAATCTATACATATTAATGTCATGGAGTCTCCTCTAATCTATACATATTAATATCATGGAGTCTCCTCTAATCTATACATATTAATGTCATGGAGCCCCTCTAATCAATACATATAAATGTAATGGAGTCACCTCTAATCTATACATATTAATGTCATGGAGTCCTCTCTAATCTATACATATTACTGTCATGGAGTCCCCTCCAATCTATACATATTATTGTAATGGAATCTCTCTAATCTATACATATAAATGTCATGGAGTCTCCTCCAATCTATACATATTACTGTCATGGAGTCCCCTCTAATCTATACATATTACTGTCATGGAGTCCTCTCTAATCTATACATATTACTGTCATGGAGTCCTCTCTAATCTATACATATTAATGTAATGGAGTCCCCTCTAATCTATACATATTAATGTCATGGAGTCCTCTCTAATCTATACATATAAATGTCATGGAGTCTTCTCTAATCTATACATATTAATGTCATGGAGTCCCCTCTAATCTATACATATTACTGTCATGGAGTCTCCTCCAATCTATACATATTAATGTAATGGAATCTCTCTAATCTATACATATTAATGTCATGGAGTCCTCTCTAATCTATACATATTAATGTCATGGAGTCCCCTCTAATCTATATATATTACTGTCATGGAGTCCCCTTTGATCTATACATATTAATATCACGGAGTCCCCTCTAATCTATACATATTAATATCAAGGAGTCCTCTCTAATCTATACATATTAATGTCATGGAGTCCCCTCTAATCTATACATATTAATGTCATGGAGTCCTCTCTAATCTATACATATTAATGTCATGGAGTCTCTTTGTTCTACACATATTAATATTATGGAGTCTCCTCTAATCTATAAATATTAATGTCATGGAGTCCCCTCAAATATTTCCATATTAATGTCACTGAGTCTTCTCTAATCTATACATATTACTGTCATGGAGTCTCCTCTCATCTATACATATTAATATCATGGACACCCTCTAATCTATACATATTAATGTCATGGAGTCTTCTCTAATCTATACATATTAATGTCATGGAGTCTCCTCTAATCTATACATATTAATGTCATGGAGTCCCCTCTAATCTATACATATTAATATCATGGAGTCTCCTCTAATCTATACATATTAATGTCATGGAGTCCCCTCTAATCTATACATATTAATGTCATGGAGTCTCCTCTAATCTATATATATTAATGTCATGGAGTCCCCTCTAATCTATACATATTAATGTCATGGAGTCCCCTCTAATCTATACATATTAATGTCATGGAGTCCTCTCTAATCTATACATAATAATGTCATGGAGTCTTGTCTAATCTATACATATTAATGTCATGGAGTCCCCTCTAATCTATACATATAAATGTCATGGGGCCCCGTCTAATCTATACATATTAATGTCATGGAGTCCCATCTAATCTATACATATAAATGTCATGGAGTCCCATCTAATCTATACATTTAAATGTCATGGAGTCCTCTCTAATCTATACATATTAATGTCATGGAGTCCCCTCTAATCTATACATATTAATGTCATGGAGTCTCCTCTAATCTATACATATTAGTGTCATGGGGTCGACTCTAATCTATACATATTACTGTCATGGAGTCCTCTCTAATCTATACATATTAATGTCATGGAGTCCCATCTAATCTATACATAATAATATCATGGAGTCCTCTCTAATCCATACATATAAATGTCATGGAGTCCTTTTCTAATCTATACATATTAATGTCATGGAGTCCCCTCTAATCTATACATATAAATGTCATGGAGTCCTTTTCTAATCTATACATATTACTGTCATGGAGTCTCCTCTAATCTATACATATTAATGTCATGGTGTCCCCCCTAATCTATACATATTATTGTCATGGAGTCTCCTCTAATCTATACATATTACTGTCATGGAGTCCTCTCTAATCTATACATATTAATGTCATGAAGTCCCCTCTAATCTATACATATTAATGTCATGGAGTCCTCTCTAATCTATACATATTACTGTCATGGAGTCTCCTCTAATCTATACATATTATTGTCATGGTGTCCCCTTTAATCTATACATATTACTGTCATGGAGTCTCCTCTAATCTATACATATTAATGTCATGGAGTCTCCTCTAATCTATACATATTACTGTCATGGATTCCCCTCTAATCTATACATATTACTGTCATGGAGTCCTCTCTAATCTATACATATTACTGTCATGGAGTCCCCTCTAATCTATACATATTACTGTCATGGAGTACCCTCTAATCTATACATATTACTGTCATGGAGTCCCCTCTAATCTATACATAGTAATGTCATGGAGTACCCTCTAATCTATACATATTAATGTCATGGATTCCCCTCTAATCTATACATATTAATGTCATGGAGTCTTCTCTAATCTATACATATTAATGTCATGGAGTCCCCTCTAATCTATACATATTAATGTCATGGAGTCCTCTCTAATCTATACATATTAATGTCATGGAGTCTCTTTGATCTACACATATTAATATTATGGAGTCTCCTCTAATCTATAAATATTAATGTCATGGAGTCCCCTCAAATATTTCCATATTAATGTCACTGAGTCTTCTCTAATCTATACATATTAATGTCATGGAGTCTTCTTTAATCTATACATATTAATGTCATGGAGTCTCCTCTAATCTATACATATTAATGTCATGGAGTCCCCTCTAATCTATACATATTAATATCATGGAGTCTCCTCTAATCTATACATATTAATGTCATGGAGTCCCCTCTAATCTATACATATTAATGTCATGGATTCTCCTCTAATCTATATATATTAATGTCATGGACTCCCCTCTAATCTATACATATTAATGTCATGGAGTCCCCTCTAATCTATACATATTAATGTCATGGAGTCCTCTCTAATCTATACATAATAATGTCATGGAGTCTTGTCTAATCTATACATATTAATGTCATGGATTCCCCTCTAATCTATACATATTACTGTCATGGAGTCCCCTCTAATCTATACATATTACTGTCATGGAGTCCCATCTAATCTATACATATAAATGTCATGGAGTCCCATCTAATCTATACATATAAATGTCATGGAGTCCCATCTAATCTATACATTTAAATGTCATGGAGTCCTCTCTAATCTATACATAATAATGTCATGGAGTCCCCTCTAATCTATACATATTAATGTCATGGAGTCTCCTCTAATCTATACATATTAGTGTCATGGGGTCGACTCTAATCTATACATATTACTGTCATGGAGTCCTCTCTAATCTATACATATTAATGTCATGGAGTCCCATCTAATCTATACATAATAATATCATGGAGTCCTCTCTAATCCATACATATAAATGTAATGGAATATCTCTAATCTATACATATAAATGTCATGGAGTCCTTTTCTAATCTATACATATTAATGTCATGGAGTCCCCTCTAATCTATACATATAAATGTCATGGAGTCCTTTTCTAATCTATACATATTACTGTCATGGAGTCTCCTCTAATCTATACATATTAATGTCATGGTGTCCCCCCTAATCTATACATATTATTGTCATGGAGTCTCCTCTAATCTATACATATTAATGTCATGGAGTCTCCTCTAATCTATACATATTAATGTCATGGTGTCCCCCCTAATCTATACATATTAATGTCATGGAGTCCCATCTAATCACATATATAGTTGTGAGCGTACGAGTTGTTGCTAACGCTGCGGGCTCGCGTAGCGAGCCCGCGGCCCTCGCGAAGCGAGGGCCGCGGGCTCGCTACGTGAGTCGCGGCCCTCGCAAAGCGAGGGCCGCGACTCGCGTAGCGAGCCGCGGCCCTCGCGTAGCGAGGGCCGCGGCTCGCGCAGCGAGCCGAGGCCCTCGCGAAGCGAGGGCACTGCCCGAGGGTCTCAGTTGCTGGCATGGAGCGCCAAAGGCGCTCCATGCCAGCAACTGAGGACCCTCGCGAAGCGAGGGCCTCAGTTGCTGGCATGGAGCGCCGTAGGCGCTCCATGCCAGCACCTGAGGACCTCGCAAAGCGAGGGCCGCAGTTGCTGGCATGGAGCGCCGAAGGCGCTCCTTGCCAGCAACTGCGACCCTCGCAAACTTCACGTCGCAACCCAAACAGTACGACACACACATTACGACACTCGCAAACAACATACGACACACGTTCACACACATTACGGACTCGCAACACTCGGACGCAACTCGCGAACATTAGAAAATGTCAAACACAATACATACACACACCACATACATAAAAAACTTACCTACACCAAGAGGGAGCACCCAGCACCTCAAAAATACAACTTACACCTCGATTTTACTTCAAATAAAACAGTTTAAACACTAAAAAAAAAACGAAGCGAGAGAAAAAATGGCCGCCGAACAAAACGAAAACGAGGCTACAGCACTCTAAACTCGCAAAACACCACAAGAAACTCGCAAAACACCACAAAACAACTACGGATATTCCGATACAAACGTATAACACACATTACTCGCCATTTCGCGCCAATGCGGAAGTACACGACTACGCTAACGGTTTGGTCTCGCGCACGCACAGTGTTACACTGCACACATTCAGCACGCTTACACAGCAGATCCACACCACTAATGCTGCAGCAACATCAAAACACATTCACAGCTCTTCCACACAATGCTTTAAAATAGGTAAAGTATATTCATTTATTAATGTATTATATATTTCATTATTACACACTAAACAGCATTAGCTACCTTACAATTTCATTGCCGTCATTTTTTGACGGGCAATTCGCTAGTCTATACATATAAATGTCATGGAGTCCCATCTAATCTATACATTTAAATGTCATGGAGTCCTCTCTAATCTATACATATTAATGTCATGGAGTCTCCTCTAATCTATACATATTAGTGTCATGGGGTCGACTCTAATCTATACATATTACTGTCATGGAGTCCTCTCTAATCTATACATATTACTGTCATGGAGTCCCCTCTAATCTATACATATTAATGTCATGGTGTCCCGTCTAATCTATACATATTAATGTCATGGAGTCCCATCTAATCTATACATAATAATATCATGGAGTCCTCTCTAATCCATACATATAAATGTAATGGAATATCTCTAATCTATACATATAAATGTCATGGAGTCCTTTTCTAATCTATACATATTAATGTCATGGAGTCCCCTCTAATCTATACATATAAATGTCATGGAGTCCTTTTCTAATCTATACATATTACTGTCATGGAGTCTCCTCTAATCTATACATATTAATGTCATGGTGTCCCCCCTAATCTATACATATTACTGTCATGGAGTCCCCTCTAATCTATACATATAAATGTCATGGAGTCCTTTTCTAATCTATACATATTATTGTCATGGAGTCTCCTCTAATCTATACATATTACTGTCATGGAGTCCTCTCTAATCTATACATATTACTGTCATGGAGTCTCCTCTGATCTATACATATTACTGTCATGGAGTCTCCTCTAATCTATACATATTATTGTCATGGTGTCCCCTTTAATCTATACATATTACTGTCATGGAGTCTCCTCTAATCTATACATATTAATGTCATGGAGTCTCCTCTAATCTATACATATTACTGTCATGGATTCCCCTCTAATCTATACATATTACTGTCATGGAGTCCCCTCTAATCTATACATATTACTGTCATGGAGTACCCTCTAATCTATACATATTACTGTCATGGAGTCCCCTCTAATCTATACATAGTAATGTCATGGAGTACCCTCTAATCTATACATATTAATGTCATGGATTCCCCTCTAATCTATACATATTAATGTCATGGAGTCTTCTCTAATCTATACATATTAATGTCATGGAGTCTCCTCTAATCTATACATATTACTGTCATGGAGTCTTCTCTAATCTATACATATTAATGTCATGGAGTCTCCTCTAATCTATACATATTACTGTCATGGAGTCCCCTCTAATCTATACATATTAATGTCATGGAGTCTCCTCTAATCTATACATATTAATGTCATGGAGTCTCCTCTAATCTATACATATTACTGTCATGGAGTCCCCTCTAATCTATACATATTAATGTCATGGAGTCTCCTCTAATCTATACATATTACTGTCATGGAGTCCCCTCTAATCTATACATATTAATGTCATGGAGTCTCCTCTAATCTATACATATTAATGTCATGGAGTCTCCTCTAATCTATACATATTACTGTCATGGAGTCCCCTCTAATCTATACATATTAATGTCATGGAGTCCCCTCTAATCTATACATATTAATGTCATGGAGTCTCCTCTAATCTATACATATTAATGTCATGGAGTCCCCTCTAATCTATACATATTACTGTCATGGTGTCCCCTCTAATCTATACATATTACTGTCATGGAGACTCCTCTAATCTATACATATTACTGTCATGGAGTCCCCTCTGATCTATACATATTAATGTCATGGAGTCTCCTCTAATCTATACATATTACTGTCATGGATTCCCCTCTAATCTATACATATTACTGTCATGGAGTCCCCTCTAATCTATACATATTACTGTCATGGAGTACCCTCTAATCTATACATATTACTGTCATGGATTCCCCTCTAATCTATACATATTAATGTCATGGAGTCTTCTCTAATCTATACATATTACTGTCATGGAGTCCTCTCTAATCTATACATATTAATGTCATGGAGTCCTCTCTAATCTATTCATATTACTGTCATGGATTCCCCTCTAATCTATACATATTAATGTCATGGAGTCCCCTCTAATCTATACATATTACTGTCATGGAGTCCCCTCTAATCTATACATATTACTGTCATGGAGTCCCCTATACCCTATACATATTACTGTCATGGAGTCCTCTCTAATCTATACATATTACTGTCATGGAGTCCCCTCTAATCTATACATATTACTGTCATGGAGTCCCCTCTAATCTATACATATTACTGTCATGGATTCCCCTCTAATCTATACATATTAATGTCATGGAGTCTTCTCTAATCTATACATATTACTGTCATGGAGTCCTCTCTAATCTATACATATTAATGTCATGGAGTCCTCTCTAATCTATTCATATTACTGTCATGGATTCCCCTCTAATCTATACATATTAATGTCATGGAGTCCCCTCTAATCTATACATATTACTGTCATGGAGTCCCCTCTAATCTATACATATTACTGTCATGGAGTCCCCTCTAATCTATACATATTACTGTCATGGAGTCCTCTCTAATCTATACATATTACTGTCATGGAGTCCTCTCTAATCTATACATATTACTGTCATGGAGTCTCTCTCAGACCCGCACCATTTTGGACTAATTTATTAATATCCTTTTTGGAGTTTCAGAACTGGACACAGTATTTCTGATAAGAGATTTATAGAGGGACATTAGTATTGTCCTTTACCTGCTGCTAGACTCTCTCCCAATACATCCTTTCTAATGCCGACTACCCACCCACTGGCCCTGCCTCGGAATCCTACTGACTGCCCACCCACCTACCTTAACCTGGAATCCTACCCCCTGCCCACCCACCTGCCCTAAGTAGAAAACCTATTGACTGCCCACCCACTTGCCCTGCTTTGGAATCTCACTGGCTGCCCACCTACCTACCCTGACTAGGAATCCTACTGTCTGTCCACCCACCTGCCTTAACCTGGAATCGTACCGCCTGCCCACCCACCTGCCTTAACCTGGAATCGTACCGCCTGCCCACCCACCTGCCCTAAGTAGAAAACCTATTGACTGCCCACCCACTTGCCCTGATTTGGAATCTCACTGTCTGTCCACCTACCTACCCTGACTAGGATTCTCACTGGCTGCCCACCTACATATCCTGACTAGGAATCCTACTGTCTGTCCACCTACGTACCCTGACTAGGAATCCTACTGTCTGTCCACCTACGTACCCTGACTAGGAATCCTACTGTCTGTCCACCTACGTACCCTGACTAGGAATCCTACTGTCTGTCCACCTACCTACCCTGACTAGGAATCCTACTGTCTGTCCACCTACGTACCCTGACTAGGAATCCTACTGTCTGTCCACCTACGTACCCTGACTAGGAATCCTACTGTCTGTCCACCTACATATCCTGACTAGGAATCCTACTGATGGGATGCAGGCTCGAGCGCAGAGCGTCATAAGGGCGCAGTTCTCGGTGCCCTGATGACGGCGCGCTGTTCTGCAGCGCGCGAAGGTTGGGGTGCCGGTTACTATAATTGTGGTGTTTAATTCCCTGATAATTTTATATATATGGCCCTTTTGGTACAATGTATGGGTTACTATTGGGTTGTTTACTAGTTACTCTCAGTGCAAATGATAAATTACTATAGTTTTTTTTATACTGTTGCTGATAGTATAATCTACTGTATGAATTACTACTGGTTTATGTACTTGTTATTCTAAGTGCAATGTTTATTTCCCTGATAATTTAGTACAGTATATCGGATCCTTTTGGTGCAATATTTGTGTAATAATTATGTATTAGTAATGTTTTTACTCTCAGTGTGTGATCATGGGATATAATCAGCTGGACCCAGTGTGTGGGCTGTGAGTACACAGTACCGGGGGACTGTTGGGCTTTCTTTAGGTTCGAACCCACTGTACTTTAACTTGTTTTCCAAAGTTGCCATTAATCATAGAGCTCCAGTTGAGTATTTGGGGCCAGGAGCACGTTCCTGGGGTTGGGTGTGAGTGGCTGCTATAGGGTCAGATCTCCCTGACATACACTGGAGAGCCCACCTCTACATAGCTCATCAATCAGAGTTGAGTAGAGGAGGGTCTCCTGTCAAGTGAGGAGATGCCCCCACAAGTCTCTGCTTTACATTTTACACGGTGAATCAGGTCTACTCCCCTGATGATTGATATTTCAGAGTGGTGGCAACACTCACATCCCACAGTGGGGCCTGAGTGGGGGATTTGTGGATTAGGGGATTGTGTCATCTGTCTTCTTCTAAATCTCCATCTCTAATAGATTTTATACACCAGTTGTAACCGAGAGGCCTCTTCTCACCAAACTCACCAGGGGATCGCTCTTGAGTTACTGTTTACAAAAATGTTTTTATTTTCTTTATTAAGTGATGACTATGGTCATATATTTACTTTTCTTACATTATAAACTAATAATACAACTTCTAATTTATTACATTTCTGTAAGTAAATATATTGTGGGGCAAACTACCATTTTTTCCTCTGAACTCACAGGGAGTGTCTATCGGTACAATAGGAATGCGGGAGCTACAACTACCGGTTTTCATCAGGGCTATTGAAAATCTCATTATTTGACAAAGAAATACCCTGTTGGGAACTTGTGATAAAGCAATACAACAAAAAAGCATGCCCATATTATATTAACAAGAATACTAATCAGACTTTAATAATGTAATGACTCTGTGACTATTATTATTCGGCCATATTTGAGGTGGTATATACTTTACTTTTCAAAAACAGTCCGACCAAATTTTTTTACAGTTCTCAAAAGAGTACATTTTAATACTGGACCCTGCCCTCTCTTCCATTCCTCACATATAGTCGATAACAAAATCTTACCTTCTTCATTTAAAAAAACATTTCCAAAATACGCCATTACCTCACACAAGACACTACTAAGATTCTAATACACTCTCTTATCATTTCTCGTCTTGACTATTGCAACTCGCTCCTTGTTGGCCTGCCCATTACTCGCCTCTCCCCACTTCAATCCATAATAAATGCCTCCGCCAGACTCATCTTCAGTACACATCGTTCAGTGTCGGCAGCTCCTCTTTGTCAATGACTCCACTGGCTTCCCTCAGCCTCCAGAATAAAGTTTCCAATCATGACCCTAACATACAAAGCCCTCGACAACAGCGCACCCCCATACATCTCTGCTCTCATCTCCAAATACTCTCCCACCGACCCTCTTGGTTCTGCTAACGACCTTCTTCTCTCTACCACTCTTGTCACCTCCTCTCACTCCCGCCTTCAGGACTTTTCTCAGGCTGCCCCTATTCTCTGGATCTCCTTGCCTCGCTCCGCCAGACTATCCTCCTGCCTTAAATCCTTCAAAATCTCACTAAAAACACATCTCTTTAAAGAGGCCTATCACCTTCCATCCTAACATGCCCAACACTTCTCTCTCCCTATTGTACCACACACAAACCTCACCATTTAGACTGTAAGTCTGCGAGTTTCAATCCTGCGCGGTGCATTCATTGCAATGTGTTAACTTTGAATTTGTCGTTGCCTGGAACTTAACTTATGTATCGCGCTACGGAATATTATTATTACACATAAACAATAATAATAATAGAGGACTGTGGCGCTTTTATGTGACAGTTCTGTATTTGTGGAGCAAGACTAGATGATCTTAGCCCTTTATCTGATGCTTACACCGATCCTCTAAAAGACCAGTAGGGTAGGACTTGGACTACAGTGGTCCTTTAATAACCTCACCACTTGTCCTAGTATTACCCCCATACCTGCACTCGAGCCTCAGTCAGGTCAGTCCTCATGGCCAGCTGCTCACGAGCGTAGACATCTGGGTAATGTGTCTTCTGGAAAACCTTCTCCAACTCCTCTAGCTGGTAGCTGGTGAACGTTGTCCTGTTTCTGCGCTTCTTCCCCTTGTTGCTCTCCGACTCTGTCTTGTCCATTGGAAGCTCTCCACTGGCCCTGTCCTGGGAGCCTTTCCCTGCTGTCTCCTTGGTGGTCAGATAACTGCTGTCCATTCCTGGAGCGTCACTGTTAGGGGTCAGAGAGCTCTCTTTAGCTAAAAAAACAAATAGACCACCAGTTACCAAATGACTTTATGGCAAGTTGACAAAGCACTGAAATCTGGAGAAGAAAGGGTAGTTAATGAGTAACATATTCCTGTTGACCTTCTATTTTCTGTGAATAAAGAATGTTAGGTGGTGTCTGTGATTGTTTCTTATACATCTAAATATTTGGGTTGTTTAGATTGAAATGTATGACCGACTGACAACTAAGATTAAATTAATCTAGTGAAGATATAACAAGAAAGAAAGTGGTGTCAAGGAAAGGGAGGGGGCTCTGCCCTCTGTTCTTTGTGTAGGGTATCAGCTAGAAGATACAAGGATGCTGGGTGTTTCACAATATCATTTTATGTAATAGGCAATACACCTATTCTACAGCCTGGTAACTATAACTGATTCTGTTTTTTTCAGTGTTTTATCCTTACTTAATTTTAATAATAATGGATTGTATTAATTATACATGTATATCATTTATACATCTTGTATAATTATATAGTGTGTAATTAAATAAACATACTATAGACCAATTTTAAGGTAAGTAGAAATACAAGAACAGGTACAATACAATACAGATGGGTCAGCAAAGAGCTTGATGGTCCCTATTCCTAAAAGCTTACAATCTAGATGGCCATTAACATTGTTTACAGTACTTGTGGGTACATGGTAACTGCGGTTTGCATGCAATCACCCAGAATCCCTTGTTGCCAGTGAAGCTCTGTACGGGTGATGGCAAATGCCATGTAGGATCAAGGAACTTCATGGGTTAATTTAATCACATTGTTAACTTTCCAAATCTTAAGGTAATCCTTTAAATCTCCTGGGTTTATTTTCTCTACTTTTGGGAACATACCAAACAATAATTTCTATTTATAAGCGTTCCCCTCCTAATTATGAGTTGGAAGTTGTATTGTGTCTGAGTAGTCGGCCCCTTTATGTGAGGAGGGTGGGGCACTAACACGGCCTAATACAACCTATAAGAGCGTCAAGGACCACTGTAGGGTCATATTTATAATATGTTATTTTGAAAAACCTTTATAATGTGCAAAACGTTTTTACACAATTTAAAATAAATAATTACAGCCTTTGTAGTCAATGTTGTTTTAACGATGACAGACATGTTGCCTTTGTTCCTAATGGGATTAAAACCCTGGGAAGATTGATTAAGACAATAAGCGCATTACTGTTCACTTCTGTTGAAATGTCCTCTCCCCCTGACAATAGGACTTAATGGCAGAGTAAGGCACCATAGATAACCAGACTCCCCAGGAATAGCAGTATAGTATAAGGCGACATCCACCATTACTCTGAGTCATATGAATATAAGATATCCTCTAAGAATGTGTTTAAGTTCCTGTCTTGAATACCTGCTAAGGTTGTTATTTTGTTCCATACTTCAGAAAGATGTGACGTTTTAAAAAAACTACAGTGGTCCTTTAACTTATCAGTGGGGTACAGATAGTGGGTTTAGATAGTTGGGTACAGATCATGGGGTACAGATAGTGGGGTGCAGATAGTGGATAAAGATATTAGGGTACAGATAGTGAAGTACAGATAGTGGGGCACAGATAGTGGGGTACAGATAGAGGAGTACAGATAGTGGGGCACAGATAGTGGGGTACAGATAGAGGAGTACAGATAGTGGGACACGTAGTGGGGTACAGATAGTGGGGTACAGATAGAGGAGTACAGATAGTGGGACACGTAGTGGGGTACAGATAGTGGAGTACAGATAGTGGGGCACAGATAGTGGGGCACAGATAGTGGGGTACAGATAGAGGAGTACAGATAGAGGAGTACAGATAGTGGAGTACAGATAGTGGGGCACAGATAGTGGGGTACAGATAGAGGAGTACAGATAGTGGGACACGTAGTGGGGTACAGATAGTGGAGTACAGATAGTGGGGCACAGATAGTGGGGTACAGATAGTGGGGTACAGATAGTGGGGCACAGATAGTGGGGCACAGATAGTGGGGCACAGATAGTGGGGTACAGATAGTGGGGCACAGATAGTGGGGCACAGATAGTGGGCATATATAGTCAGGTGTAGATAGTGGGTACAAATAATGGGTACAATAGTGGGGAGACTTGTACCCTTATAGGGTCACTGCACATTGAGTCTGACTAATTAAGCAGGAAAATATCATAAAGCTGTTTTTTTAACTAGAAAAAAAATGTCTGCTGAACCCCGGAGACATCCATGATACTTTGGTGAAGGTTGTGAGTGTGAGATGGGTGTTTAAAGCCGGCATTGCATTTATTGATGAAAGCTTTCTGCCTCTTAGCATGTATAGGGAAGTGTAAAAGTCTCTTGTATTCTCTCCCCCACACGGATGGATTTTCTGTCAGAGTTTACCAAATAAAATGCTCCCCCAGCTCAGATCAAGAAACCAAGATCTCCAGACTCAACTCCCTGTGACCTCAGCAAGTAATTTTTATCTATTAGAGTGTCAGCTCCTGTGGTGACAATGATTCATTACTGCCCCAAAGAGCCCCTGAAGGAAATGTAAGGACCCATGGGCTGGGGGGATTTGTTTAATCCTTTTAGTGGTGAAGGGGCCGCATTTCATCTGATGTTCTTATCTCTCACAGTTTATGAGTCTCTGGCTTGAGGTGAAGTCCCACTGCAGCGCTCAGTAAATTAATGTCACGTCTAATTCGTCTTTCTCCACAAAGTGTTCACCAGCTTCCTAACCAAAACTTTTTGTTTCTGAGTCACATGGTTTGTTTATTCAGTAGAACAGTTTGTAAAGACCCATCAATCATCATCAAAGGACCGCTGCAGTTGTAACAAACATTTGTATGTAAGACATGAGCATAAAATCATTTTAGGGAAAATGTAACATTTAGGGGGCTCTGTTTGTGTCATTGAGGTTACCGTTTTGGGATGGTAATCTGGTGGTAGCCAGAGTTATTTTACAGGAGCTTACTCTTCTGTTTATTTCTGTTCTCAAGTGGCAATCTTTCAAGCAGAACTGAATGGAGATCTAGTCTGAATCCAAAGTCTTAAAATACATGTCTGCCCATTTATCAAATCAAGGTCAATATAAATATCACACTTTAGTGGTCCTTTAACCATTTAACTTCCAGTGCTCTGAAGCATTGGGATATTTGCAAAGGGCAGATTAGATCAGAGCACAGCTGCTCTGTGATTGGCGTCACTCCTCCAGCTGTGTTGGGGTGAAGGGCAGGCATGGCGGATCTACCAGTGGTACAGGTGGTGCAGTGCACCAGGCCCCTCCTCTGTGGGGGCTCAGTAATGCTGTGTAATTTGTTTTGCATTTCTTTTCTAAAGGGTAGGTGCCCTGTTGAGATCTCCCCACCCAACTCAATGCTCCAGACACTACCCCCCCCATCCCACCCACAGATCCCCTGGATCTCCCTTGGGTCATCCTGTGCCTCCCTGGCCTCAAACACCCCCCACCCTGGCTGGAAATTGTTGCATGCCTATTTCAAACAGAGCATTTCTTCTGAAGTTTCAAGAAGTGGCAGTTTAGCTCGCTGGGGATGTGTATCAGGAAAGAAGCTGAGAGAGCAAGGGCTGCAAAGTGACAGAAGTAGAAGTAATAACTGATTTCTCCATAGAGCTCCATAACTCAGCTGGTGCAGTGCCTTAACACGCCCTAATCCCAGGTGGTGAGGAGGCGGTGCTAAGATTTCATACAATAAGACTTAAGGCTGATTTTGCATCATAGTTACATTAGTGTCCCTTTAAGTACCATTTCCTATTGTATAAACATAGAACACCCACAAATTCACCCATTAAGTTCTGGAGGACATGAAATCTCAGATGTTTGTTTGCCAGATTATACACACACTATGAATATTTTATAGTAGCAGATTCTTGGCTCATAGTGGAGCATATTTCAGCCATAATGATTGAATTAAGTATGTTGGGGGCAGGGAATAAGAATTTTCAGACATTTGTGAGGTTTTTGCCAGTTCCCACTAGTGAAATTTAAAGTGGTAGGGCATAAGTCCCATTTAATAAATAAAAATGTAATCATAAAAAAAAAAAAAAATGCATAAATTACTGTATCTTATTTTCGAATTCACCTTATCTAGAACAAGTAATTAACTTTCAAAGAGGCAGGTCATAAGCAAGAGTAGCATGCCCAGTTTGATAACTGATAATAGCCACACAGAATTTGAATTGATAAAGTTGTTATATTTATTTATGCAAAGTGGACATGCCCGTCATCCTTATATCACTGGGGGTGTTAACTAATGGCCCTAGATAAGGAATGTTAGAGAGAGTGTCCTGTGCAGATAAACTATGTGTAAAATACCCAGTTAGTATATATAAAGATGAAGGAAGTAAGATTGAGAGATTCTCTCACACAGGATTCTGGGAATTATTGCTTATAATGAAGGGGGGGGGGGGTGACCTGCAGGACCCTCTAGGTTTGTAATCTGACCACAGATTCTGAATTCTCTGCTTTAATGTATTTGCTCTGAACTATAATGTGTATGGCACTGCATGAGTTACTCTCTCAAGCTGACACTGCTGGAGTTACTCTTTGATGCTGGCGCTGCACGGCTACACTGTGAGGTTGGCACAGCATGGGTTACTCTCTGAGCCTGGCACTAGTGTGTTACTCTCTGGCCTGGTACCCAAGGGGTTACTCTCTGAGCCTAGCACTGTAGGGGTTACTCTCTGAGCTTGGCACAGCAGGGGTTACTCTCTGAGCCTGGCACAGCAGGGGTTACTCTCGGGCCTGGTACCCAAGTGGTTACTCTCTGAGCCTGGCACTGTAGGGGTTACTCTCTGAGCTTGGCACAGCAGGGGTTACTCTCTGAGCCTGGCACAGCAGGGGTTACTCTCGGGCCTGGTACCCAAGTGGTTACTCTCTGAGCCTGGCACTGTAGGGGTTACTCTCTGAGCTTGGCACAGCAGGGGTTACTCTCTGGACCTGACACAACAGAGTTACTCTCTGTGCAGGACACTGCACTTTCTGAGCCTGTAACTGCATAGGTTACTCTCTGAGCCTGGCACTGCAGGGGTTACTCTCTGAGCCTGGCACCGCATGGGCACATTTGTAGCACTATGCTGATTATCAGAGTGGTTTTCTGATGGTAATAATGTGGCTTTTGGATGTAACATGGACTCTGCCAGAGCCAGACACTGCAGGGGTAATCTCTGAGCCTGGCACAGCAGGGGTTACTCTCTGAGCCTGGCACAACAGGGGTTACTCTCGGGCCTGGTACCCAAGTGGTTACTCTCTGGGCCTGGCACAGCAGGGGTTACTCTCGGGCCTGGTACCCAAGTGGTTACTCTCTGAGCCTGGCACTGTAAGGGTAACCCTCTAAACTTCGCACAGCAGAGTTACTCTCTGGGCCTGGCACTGCATTGATTACTCTGTGAGCCTTGCACTACAAGGGTTACTCTCTGAGCTGGGCGCTGCAGAGGTTTCTCTCTGAGCCTGGCACTGTAGGGGTTACACCCTGGCCAGGCACATTTGTAGCACTATGCTGATTATCAGAGGGATTTCCTTGTGCTGGAGGTGATGATGTGGCTACTGTGTGTAACGTGGGCTCTGCCAGAGCCAGAGACAATTGGAAGTGACAGGAAAATCCCTTTTATCTCCAGTAAAATTTACAAATTCCAGCTTTTTACTTTCTGTCTGGTTTATGGGAGCTGCCTGTGCAGAGATGCAGCTCCCACCATCTGCCCACCCTCTGTACCCACAGGATGCCTAGCACTGAGACTAGATTCACCAGATCTCACCCTCAAATCCCTCAGATCTCAAAGTCAAACAATATTTATAGGGCATAGATACAGAGGGAGTGTATACAGAACAATAATGACAGGGAGTGGCGGACAAACACAAGAGATAAACTCCACATGGGGTCTAACAGTAGGAACTGGATATAAGTAATGGGGTAGAAAGTGTAGAGGGTATAAGGGATGAAATAACAACTCATAGGGGAGGAGATGGGGGAGGGGTAGTATAGTCAATAGGGAGGTAGTACTAAGTAACTCAAGTACAGTGGCAGGCACTTCAGAGCTACAGACTTATAACATAAGGTGTATGGTTGCTAATGCCAGAAACTTGCCAGGAAAAATGTGAGAGTTAGAATTATTAGCAATTAATGAAAAATGGGATTTAATAGGCATTACCGAAACGTGGTGGGATGAATCTCATGACTGGACTGTTAATCTGGATGGTTATAACCTATTTAGGAAAGATAGAGGCAATGGTAAACAAGGAGGAGGGATTTGTCTGTATGTTAAGCCTGAATTTAAGCCTATAGTCAGAGAAGAGTTATGGTGGACCTAGTGATAAAGCTGAATGTTTGTGGGTAGAGTTAAATAGCGGAGCAGCAAATTCCAAAAGAATATTAGTAGGAGTATGCTATGAACCCCCAAATATAGCTGAAAGTGAGGAAATACAATTATTGTTACAGATTGGAAATGCAGCTAAGCATGGTCAGGTTCTAATAATGGGAGATTTTAATTACCCTGAAATAAACTGGATAAATGAGACCAGTAGTTCAGCTAAGGGGAGCAGGTTCTTGAGTACACTCAGGGATCATTATCTGGCCCCGGTTATACAGGAGCCTACTAGAAATGAAGCTATCTTAGATTTACTCATCACAAATAATATTGATATTGTATCAAATGTTGAAATAGGGCAACCTTTGGGAAACAGTGATCACGTTTGAGATTGAATTAAAAAAACAACATTTTAAGGGGCCAACAAAAACTCCTAATTTTAAAAGGGCAGATTTTAACTGTCTAAGGGCAGCAATACAAAGTATAGACTGGGACAGAGAACTAATAAAACACTGACCACAAGTGGACAACATTTAAATCCTTACTAAATATACATACACATCGGCATATACCAAGTGGGAATAAAAGTAAAAGGAGTAAATCCCATCCAATGTGGCTTAACAATGATTTAAAGATCAAGATACGGAGTAAAAAACAAGCATTTATATTATACAAACAAGAGGGGACAGAGACTGCTTTACGGGAATACAAGGAAATCAACAAGGCTTGCAAAAGCGCGATTAGACTGGCTAAAATAGAAAATGAAAAGTTAGTTGCAAAAGAGAGTAAGACTAACCCTAAAATATTTTTTAAGTATATTAATGGGAAGAAGGCGAGGAAGGAAGCTATAGGAACATTACAATGTGACACAGTCTGATAATTAGTGACCAGGAAAAGGCAGATGAGCTAAATAGGTTCTTTTCTTCGGTATACACAAGGGAGCTACCAGTGGTTGGGACACGGCAACATAATGGGGCTACACTACCTTTGCCAAATAATTGGTTAACACAGGAAGTAATCCAAAAGAGGTTGGAAAAAAAAATGTTAATAAAGCCCCGGGTCCTGATGGAATACATCCAAGGGTACTGAGGGAACTGGGTTCTGTAATAGCCAAACCATTATATTTAATTTTTTCAGGATTCACTCAACACAGGGTCTCTAGCAGATGACTGGAGAAAAGCTGATGTGATACCTATATTTAAAACGTGAGCAAGAGCAAATCCGGGGAATTATAGACCAGTGAGCTTTCACTTCTATAGTGGGGAAGCTTTTAGAAGGGTTAATAAGGGATAATATACAAGAATATATTTATTTGAACAGGATTATAAGTAGGAGTCAACATGGATTTATGAGGGATAGGTCAAATCTAATTAGTTTCTATGAGGAGGTTAGTAGAAACCTGCATCAAGGCAACTCAGTGGATGTAGTCTTTTTGGATTTTGCAAAGGCTTTTGATACAGTGCCACATGGGAGACTATTGTGCAAACTAAGAGATACAGGAATTGCAGTAAATATCTGCTCATGGATTGAGAGCTGGCTAAAAGACAGGAAGCAAAGGGTTGTTGTAAATGGAACATACTCCGATTGGACTAATGTGGTAAGTGGGGTACCTCAGGGTTCAGTATTAGGTCCTCTCCTTTTTAACATATTTTTTTATGACTTAGAGGTAGGATTGGAGTGTGGTGTGTCCATTTGCGCTGATGACACAAAGTTGTGCAAGGTGATTAAATCAGATAGTGATTTGCTTTCCCTCCAAAGGGATTTACATAAAATTGAGGAATGGACATCTAAATGGCAGATGAGATTTAATATGAATAAATGTAAAGTTATGCATCTGGGAAGAAAAAATAGCCCTGCAATTTATAATCTTAATAGAGCAAATCTAGGTGTATCAGATATTGAAAGGGATTTGGGAGCTTGTGGACAACCACCTAGGTAACAGTGCTCAAAGCCAAGCAGCAGCTGCAAAGGCAAATAAAATATTAGCATGTATTAAGAAGGGTATAGAAGCCAGGGAAGCAAATATAATTCTGCCACTATACAAATCTCTAGTACGCCCTCATTTGGAATATGGAGGACAATTTTGGGCACCACTTCATAAAAAGGACATTTTAGAGCTGGAAAAGGTACATAGAAGGGCAACAAAACTAATAAGGGGAATGGAGGGGCTAAGTTATGAAGAAAGACTAACCAAATTACACTTATTTTCTCTAGAAAAAAGGCGTCTAAGAGGAGATATGTTTACCCTATATAAATACATCCAGGGTCAGTATAAAGATTTGTCAGGGGAGCTTTTTGTGCCAAGAGGTCTTCAACTGACAAGAGGACATCCTGAGGTTAGAAGTAAAAAGATTCCACCTTAAAGAAAGAAAAGGGTTCTTCACAGTAATGGTGGGTTAATCTGTGGAATTCTCTACCAGAGGAGGTGGTGACAGAGGATTCAATTGATAACTTTAAAAGGGGACTTGATTTATTTCTAATTAAAAAGCCAATTCAGGGTTACCATGGATAATTAGAGAGGCAGTATTGATCCAGGGAGAAAACCGATCTCCAGTATCTGAGGTCAGGAAGGAATTAATTTTTTTCCTTTGAGACAATTGGCTGACTTGGGTTTTATTTTGTTTGCCTTCCTCTAGATTAATTAATAATAAAAAAATTAAAAAAAATTAAATAATTGATTAATAATTAATTAACAACTAATTAATTAATATTTAATCCGCATATTGCAGATCAGAGGAGATCTTAAAATGTTGAACTTGATGGACTAAAAGTATTTTTTCAACCTTAATTACTATGTAACTATGTAACTATGTTTAATCTCCAATACACATCCTGCCATCTCTAGCACATATCAGACATGATTAACTTTATCTGGCAAACAATGGGACAAATCAGATTACAAATACAATGGAGGTGTTTATATACATAATCTAGTTTCTGGGGCAAAGCTATCTGTCCTTTAATGGGCTAAGATCCAGGACTGGAATAGTGGTCCGTGACAGACTGCAATCACCAGATCCCCCCTTCTGCATCCACAGGGGCCCCATCTAACTGACAATGAGACTGGATTCACCAGATCCCATCCTCTGCATCAACAAGAAGCCCATATAACTGGAACTGAGAGACTAGATTCACCAGATCCCCCCCACAAGATGCCCATCTGCCTGGCAGTGAGACTGGATTCACCAGATCCCACTCTCTGCACCTACGGGAGGCACATCTAATTGGCTCTAAGGCTGGATTGACCAGATCCCACCCGCTGCACCCTTTGCCGCTCATTGTCGGCCTCAGGCAACCTGCCACTTTCATGCTTCGCAATGAGCACCTTCGGCTCTCATCGGGGGCCCCATGATCAGCTCCTTTGGTGCTCATTGCAAGCATCTCCCCCCTCTACTTTTCGGCGCCCATCGCAAGTCTCTTTACCCCAGTTCCTCCACTGTGTCTTTTCCCCCTCTCTCCCTCCCGCTGTCTCTTTGCCCCCTCTCCCTGCCCTGTGTGTACTTTTCCCTTATCTGCCTCCTCTGTTTCTCTTTCCCCCACTTTCTCACCCCTGTGTCTCTTCCCCCCCCCCCCACTCCCTCCCGTGTGTCTATTTCCTCCCTCACCCCCCTCTTCCTCCCCTGTATCTTTCTCCTCCCTCTCCCTGCTCTGTTCAAGTACAGGTCTGAAATCATTTACAGGCTTGGCATATTGTTCAATTTCCCCAAGCACGAAATGGTCTTCCGATTTGCGGCCTTGCAAAAATATTACGTCTTTACGTCCGTCATTTTTTTTCTCGCCTAGCTGTTTTCAGACCTCCAAAAAATGCCAATTGAAGAACAAATTGTCTTGCAACCTGACTTAAAGGCTGTGTGTGAGGTTGTTACTTAATTTGGTGATCATTTGGCATCTTTTGGGGGCCTCCGATCGGCTTCCGAGTTACGGGTTTAAGAAAAAATGGCGGTCGTTAAAGCCTTAATTTTTTTCAAAGTGTTGCCTTGTTCTAAGTCTTGCGGGCCTCGCGATGATCGCCAAAGGCCTACCGCTATGGTGCTCTTCGCGAGGCCCGCAATGAGGGCCTTTGGCGCTCATTGCGCATGTGCAAGCCGGTATGTTTTAACATTGCGTGACAACAACTCCCAATTACCACAACTGCTATATGTAATAAAAGTATCTGTCACTGCTATTATTTATACAACGGGGCACACTCTCAAGCATTAGAAGAGAGAGAGGGCATTTTTTATACACTTAAATAACCAACCTTTAAACTCAATTAACTAACATTTCCACTCCAATGTTTTAATAACAATCTATTGGATTTATATTTAGTTATATATGAATATTTCATGTCTACATTAAGTGGGACCTTTGCAGTGTCCCTTTGAAGCGTGAGCTCTTGTTTGCGAACATCGCGTTCCTGGCTCTTTTACAGAACTGGATCTCCTTGTAAATGCCGATTAAGCCCCTCGTTGAGGAGTCTGGTAATGCATTACTTGGCATGTCAGCACTCCGGCGCTTTAATAAACTCGAGCATTATTATTACACTCATAATGTAGGTTCAGTGTGTTGCTGAATTCCTACAGATGTTACAGACAGATGTTCGGTCTGTGAGCGACTTCCTGGTGCCGTATTCTCAGCAACGTGCCAGGAATTCACCTTAAACAAACTGAAAAATAAAAACCTGAATGTAGAATATTTACTTAATGGTGATTTGGTGACAGCAACAGAAGAGGAAAAAGGCTCAGGAGATATTATATCCGATGAACAAACAGTGCAACAAAACAGCAGGAAAAGGTAGTAGGTACTTGGGTGCTTTGGAAAAGGAATTAGCAGCAGATAAAGGTTTGTACTAATGTCACTGTATAGACCCCCAGTCAGATATAGAGAGGTACTAATGTCACTCTATAGACCCCCAGTCAGAAATAGAGAGGTACTAATGTCACTCTATAGACCCCCAGTCAGATATAGATAGGTACTAATGTCACTCTATAGACCCCCAGTCAGATATAGAGAGGTACTAATGTCACTCTATAGACCCCCAGTCAGAAATAGAGAGGTACTAATGTCACTCTACAGACCCCCAGTCAGAAATAGAGAGGGACTAATGTCACTCTATAGACCCCCAGTCAGAAATAGAGAGGGGCTAATGTCACTCTATAGACCCCCAGTCAGAAATAGAGAGGGACTAATGTCACTCTATAGACCCCCAGTCAGAAATAGATAGGTACTAATGTCACTCCATAGACCCCCAGTCAGAAATAGAGAGGGACTAATGTCACTCTATAGACCCCCAGTCAGATATAGAGAGGGGCTTATGTCACTCTATAGACCCCCAGTCAGAAATAGAGAGGGACTAATGTCACTCTACAGACCCCCAGTCAGAAATAGAGAGGGGCTAATGTCACTCTATAGACCCCCAGTCAGATACAGAGAGGTACTAATGTCACTCTATAGACCCCCAGTCAGAAATAGAGAGGGACTAATGTCACTCTACAGACCCCCAGTCAGAAATAGAGAGGGACTAATGTCACTCTATAGACCCCCAGTCAGAAATAGATAGGTACTAATGTCACTCCATAGACCCCCAGTCAGAAATAGAGAGGGACTAATGTCACTCTATAGACCCCCAGTCAGATATAGAGAGGGGCTAATGTCACTCTATAGATCCCCAGTCAGATATAGAGAGGTACTAATGTCACTCTATAGACCCCCAGTCAGAAATAGAGAGGTACTAATGTCACTCTATAGACCCCCAGTCAGATATAGATAGGTACTAATGTCACTCTATAGACCCCCAGTCAGATATAGAGAGGTACTAATGTCACTCTATAGACCCCCAGTCAGAAATAGAGAGGTACTAATGTCACTCTACAGACCCCCAGTCAGAAATAGAGAGGGACTAATGTCACTCTATAGACCCCCAGTCAGAAATAGAGAGGGACTAATGTCACTCTATAGACCCCCAGTCAGAAATAGAGAGGGACTAATGTCACTCTATAGACCCCCAGTCAGAAATAGATAGGTACTAATGTCACTCCATAGACCCCCAGTCAGAAATAGAGAGGGACTAATGTCACTCTATAGACCCCCAGTCAGATATAGAGAGGGGCTTATGTCACTCTATAGACCCCCAGTCAGAAATAGAGAGGGACTAATGTCACTCTACAGACCCCCAGTCAGAAATAGAGAGGGGCTAATGTCACTCTATAGACCCCCAGTCAGATACAGAGAGGTACTAATGTCACTCTATAGACCCCCAGTCAGAAATAGAGAGGGACTAATGTCACTCTACAGACCCCCAGTCAGAAATAGAGAGGGACTAATGTCACTCTATAGACCCCCAGTCAGAAATAGATAGGTACTAATGTCACTCCATAGACCCCCAGTCAGAAATAGAGAGGGACTAATGTCACTCTATAGACCCCCAGTCAGATATAGAGAGGGGCTAATGTCACTCTATAGATCCCCAGTCAGATATAGAGAGGTACTAATGTCACTCTATAGACCCCCAGTCAGAAATAGAGAGGTACTAATGTCACTCTATAGACCCCCAGTCAGATATAGATAGGTACTAATGTCACTCTATAGACCCCCAGTCAGATATAGAGAGGTACTAATGTCACTCTATAGACCCCCAGTCAGAAATAGAGAGGTACTAATGTCACTCTACAGACCCCCAGTCAGAAATAGAGAGGGACTAATGTCACTCTATAGACCCCCAGTCAGAAATAGAGAGGGGCTAATGTCACTCTATAGACCCCCAGTCAGAAATAGAGAGGGACTAATGTCACTCTATAGACCCCCAGTCAGAAATAGATAGGTACTAATGTCACTCCATAGACCCCCAGTCAGAAATAGAGAGGGACTAATGTCACTCTATAGACCCCCAGTCAGATATAGAGAGGGGCTTATGTCACTCTATAGACCCCCAGTCAGAAATAGAGAGGGACTAATGTCACTCTACAGACCCCCAGTCAGAAATAGAGAGGGGCTAATGTCACTCTATAGACCCCCAGTCAGATACAGAGAGGTACTAATGTCACTCTACAGACCCCCAGTCAGAAATAGAGAGGGACTAATGTCACTCTATAGACCCCCAGTCACATATAGAGAGGTACTAATGTCACTCTATAGACCCCCAGTCACATATAGAGAGGTACTAATGTCACTCTATAGACCCCCAGACAGAAATAGAGAGGGGCTAATGTCACTCTACAGACCCCCAGTCAGATATAGAGAGGTACTAATGTCACTGTATAGACCCCCAGTCAGATATAGAGAGGTACTAATGTCACTCTATAGACCCCCAGTCACATATAGAGAGGTACTAATATCCCTCTACAGACCCCCAGTCACATATAGAGAGGTACTAATGTCACTCTATAGACCCCCAGTCAGATATAGAGAGGGGCTAATGTCACTGTATAGACCCCCAGTCAGAAATAGAGAGGGGCTAATGTCACTCTATAGACCCCCAGTCAGATATAGAGAGGGGCTAATGTCACTCTATAGACCCCCAGACAGAAATAGAGAGGTACTAATGTCACTCTACAGACCCCCAGTCAGATATAGAGAGGTACTAATGTCACTCTATAGACCCCCAGTCACATATAGAGAGGTACTAATGTCACTCTATAGACCCCCAGTCCGATATAGAGAGGGACTAATGTCACTCTATAGACCCCCAGTCCGATATAGAGAGGGACTAATGTCACTCTATAGACCCCCAGTCACATATAGAGAGGTACTAATATCCCTCTACAGACCCCCAGTCACATATAGAGAGGTACTAATGTCACTCTATAGACCCCCAGTCACATATAGAGAGGTACTAATATCCCTCTATAGACCCCCAGTCACATATAGAGAGGTACTAATGTCACTCTATAGACCCCCAGTCACATATAGAGAGGTACTAATGTCACTCTATAGACCCCCAGTCACATATAGAGAGGTACTAATATCCCTCTACAGACCCCCAGTCACATATAGAGAGGTACTAATGTCACTCTATAGACCCCCAGTCACATATAGAGAGGTACTAATATCCCTCTATAGACCCCCAGTCACATATAGAGAGGTACTAATGTCACTCTACAGACCCCCAGTCCGATATAGAGAGGTACTAATGTCACTCTATAGACCCCAGTCACATATAGAGAGGTACTAATATCCCTCTACAGACCCCAGTCACATATAGAGAGGTACTAATGTCACTCTATAGACCCCCAGTCACATATAGAGAGGTACTAATGTCACTCTATAGACCCCCAGTCACATATAGAGAGGTACTAATATCCCTCTATAGACCCCCAGTCACATATAGAGAGGTACTAATGTCACTCTATAGACCCCCAGTCACATATAGAGAGGTACTAATGTCACTCTATAGACCCCCAGTCACATATAGAGAGGTACTAATGTCACTCTATAGACCCCCAGTCACATATAGAGAGGTACTAATGTCACTCTATAGACCCCCAGTCACATATAGAGAGGTACTAATATCCCTCTACAGACCCCCAGTCACATATAGAGAGGTACTAATGTCACTCTATAGACCCCCAGTCACATATAGAGAGGTACTAATATCCCTCTATAGACCCCCAGTCACATATAGAGAGGTACTAATGTCTATAGACCCCCAGTCCGATATAGAGAGGTACTAATGTCACTCTATAGACCCCCAGTCACATATAGAGAGGTACTAATGTCACTCTATAGACCCCCAGTCACATATAGAGAGGTACTAATGTCACTCTACAGACCCCCAGTCACATATAGAGAGGTACTAATGTCACTCTATAGACCCCCAGTCACATATAGAGAGGTACTAATATCCCTCTATAGACCCCCAGTCACATATAGAGAGGTACTAATATCCCTCTATAGACCCCCAGTCACATATAGAGAGGTACTAATGTCACTCTATAGACCCCCAGTCACATATAGAGAGGTACTAATGTCACTCTATAGACCCCCAGTCACATATAGAGAGGTACTAATGTCACTCTATACACCCCCAGTCACATATAGAGAGGTACTAATGTCACTCTATAGACCCCCAGTCAGATATAGAGAGGTACTAATGTCACTGTATAGCCCCCCCCCTCACATACTGTCTTCGGTTCTGAGGCTGGATCTCCAAAATGATATGAATTCATTAGAAACAATTCAACTGCGGCGACTAAAATGGGACAAGGTCTAAAGGAGACCCCATGACATTAAAATGCATATATATAGAGGGAAGAAGGGAGAGGGTGATATGAGAGAGACCTGCAAAAATACCAAAGGCTTTCATGATGTGAATTTGGTGGAAGATGTAGTGTCAACATAGTTAAGAAATTCAGCTATATTTACTGAAAATCTTACATTAACTGGAAACTTTACTGTTTTCATATTAAAGCTTCAAATGTTGCTGTATGTTTTATATAAATGTATAAATTCAGCAAAAACTATTTGTCCATCTGGGATACAAATCTGATTATTCCCCTTCTAATCACTCTTGTAATCAATGGGAAGATGAACCCTTGTTAGCAAACTAATTGATCACAAATGCAACATAAAGTAATAAACCTGAAACATTATACCGACGTTCAGCTTTGGTTCCTGCAGAAAGACATGAGACCCCCTGCCCACCATGTGTATGTAGTCAGATATCACATAATCTAATTATAAATCCCTTGATCTAAGCAAACAAGCCCCCTCCTCAAATGTATAGGAATTTCCTAGCATTCCAAACAATAATATATTCACTGATACTTTAATATACAATGTTTTATTTGTCTGTTATTTGTTTGTTTTATGTGTTTGTTCCCATTAACAATATTTACATATTTACAGTATATACACATACAGTATAGTTGAGATATATTGATGATATTCTTTCAGTTTGTGATTTATTATTGTTGCAATTTCTGCAGAAGATCAATATAAATTCATGCTGCCAGCCTAATCTGGTAACTAAAATGTTAATATTCACTAAACTTTGTATTCAGATATCTCATAATTTAATTATAGGTCCCTTTATCTGGGAAAGCAATCCCACCATTAAAATGTAAAGCATTATACACACATTCCAGAAGAATAATATCAACTTAAATACTTAGGGCCTAATTCAATTGCGATTTGGCCAATTGAATAGGGCTCTAAATAAGCACATAACATATTTTTTTTTTAAGAAGTTTTTAGTTAGTGAAAACCTTGTTTTTGGATAGATGCTCACTAACTAAAAACTTATTTAAAAAATATATGTTATGTGCTTATTTAGAGCCCTATTCAATTGGCCAAACCGCAATTGAATGAGGCCCTTAATATATAATATTTTAATTATTTATTTTATCTGTTTGTTTTAATATAAAATTGGGATTTCTTGATGATAATTTTTCAGCATTTGCTTTATTATCTTTTCAGTTATTCCAAAAGAAAAATTGTGTTTCCATGTTATTAACTGAACATGTTTTTTAGTAACCTAAATGTTAATACACAGGTCAAAATTCACTAAGCTTTGCAATGGCGGTTAATTGAATTGCTTATAGCCGTTTCCTATGTGAAAGTTACAATATTAACCTGAGAGAAGCTTAGAGTATTTTGGCCAAGGTCTCGGCATGTAGATATAATAATCAATGGAATCATTGCATCAATGGCAAAAACGTCATGTGGCTAGATTCCCTACATTTTGTCATGAAGGATCTTTAAAGTGGAATAACTGCTAACGCCTCTCACTATTTACTTTCACGTGGAAGACCTGTAAAGGGTGATGATCTATGAGGAGGTGCAGGGAGAGGGTGGATGATCTGTAGGGGGTGAGGATCTATGAGGAGGTGCAGGGAGAGGGTGGATGATCTGTAAGGGGTGATGATCTATGAGGAGGTGCAGGGAGAGGGTGGATGATCTGTAAGGGGTGATGATCTAAGAGGAGGTGCAGGGAGAGGGTGGATGATCTGTAAGTGGTGATGATCTATGAGGAGGTGCAGGGAGAGGGTGGATGATCTGTAGGGGGTGAGGATCTATGAGGAGGTGCAGGGAGAGGGTGAATGATCTGTAGGTGGTGATGATCTATGAGGAGGTGCAGGGAGAGGGTGGATGATCTGTAAGGGGTGATGATCTATGAGGAGGTGCAGGGAGAGGGTGGATGATCTCTAAGGGATGATGATCTATGAGGAGGTGCAGGGAGAGGGTGGATGATCTGTAGGGGGTGATGATCTATGAGGAGGTGCAGGGAGAGGGTGGATGATCTGTAGGGGGTGAGGATCTATGAGGAGGTGCAGGGAGAGGGTGAATGATCTGTAGGTGGTGATGATCTATGAGGAGGTGCAGGGAGAGGGTGGATGATCTGTAGGGGGTGATGATCTATGAGGAGGTGCAGGGAGAGGGTGGATAATCTGTAAGGGATGATGATCTATGAGGGGGTGCAGGGAGAGGGTGGATAATCTGTAAGGGATGATGATCTATGAGGAGGTGCAGGGGAGAGGGTGGATGATCTGTAATGGATGATGATCTATGAGGAGGTGCAGGGAGAGGGTGGATGATCTGTAAGGGGTGATGATCTATGAGGAGGTGCAGGGAGAGGGTGGATGATCTGTAGGGGTGATGATCTATGAGGGGGTGCAGGGAGAGGGTGGATAATCTGTAAGGGGTGATGATCTATGAGGGGGTGCAGGGAGAGGGTGGGTGATCTGTAAGGGGTGATGATCTATGAGGGGGTGCAGGGAGAGGGTGGATGATCTGTAAGGGGTGATGATCTATGAGGAGGTGCAGGGAGAGGGTGGATGATCTGTAGGGGGTGAGGATCTATGAGGAGGTGCAGGGAGAGGGTGAATGATCTGTAGGTGGTGATGATCTATGAGGAGGTGCAGGGAGAGGGTGGATGATCTGTAAGGGGTGATGATCTATGAGGAGGTGCAGGGAGAGGGTGGATGATCTGTAGGGGTGATGATCTATGAGGGGGTGCAGGGAGAGGGTGGATAATCTGTAAGGGGTGATGATCTATGAGGAGGTGCAGGGAGAGGGTGGATGATCTGTAAGGGGTGATGATCTATGAGGAGGTGCAGGGAGAGGGTGGATAATCTGTAAGGGGTGATGATCTATGAGGGGGTGCAGGGAGAGGGTGGGTGATCTGTAAGGGGTGATGATCTATGAGGGGGTGCAGGGAGAGGGTGGATGATCTGTAAGGGGTGATGATCTATGAGGAGGTGCAGGGAGAGGGTGGATGATCTGTAGGGGGTGAGGATCTATGAGGAGGTGCAGGGAGAGGGTGAATGATCTGTAGGTGGTGATGATCTATGAGGAGGTGCAGGGAGAGGGTGGATGATCTGTAAGGGGTGATGATCTATGAGGAGGTGCAGGGAGAGGGTGGATGATCTCTAAGGGGTGATGATCTATGAGGAGGTGCAGGGAGAGGGTGAATGATCTGTAGGGGGTGATGATCTATGAGGAGGTGCAGGGAGAGGGTGTATGATCTGTAGGGGGTGAGGATCTATGAGGAGGTGCAGGGAGAGGGTGAATGATCTGTAGGTGGTGATGATCTATGAGGAGGTGCAGGGAGAGGGTGGATGATCTGTAGGGGGTGATGATCTATGAGGAGGTGCAGGGAGAGGGTGGATAATCTGTAAGGGATGATGATCTATGAGGGGGTGCAGGGAGAGGGTGGATAATCTGTAAGGGGTGATGATCTATGAGGGGGTGCAGGGAGAGGGTGGATGATCTGTAAGGGGTGATGATCTATGAGGAGGTGCAGGGAGAGGGTGGATGATCTGTAAGGGGTGATGATCTATGAGGAGGTGCAGGGAGAGGGTGGATGATCTGTAAGGGGTGATGATCTATGAGGAGGTGCAGGGAGAGGGTGGATGATCTGTAAGGGGTGATGATCTAAGAGGAGGTGCAGGGAGAGGGTGGATGATCTGTAAGTGGTGATGATCTAAGAGGAGGTGCAGGGAGAGGGTGGATGATCTGTAAGTGGTGATGATCTATGAGGAGGTGCAGGGAGAGGGTGGATGATCTGTAGGGGGTGAGGATCTATGAGGAGGTGCAGGGAGAGGGTGAATGATCTGTAGGTGGTGATGATCTATGAGGAGGTGCAGGGAGAGGGTGGATGATCTGTAAGGGGTGATGATCTATGAGGAGGTGCAGGGAGAGGGTGGATGATCTGTAGGGGGTGAGGATCTATGAGGAGGTGCAGGGAGAGGGTGGATGATCTGTAAGGGGTGATGATCTATGAGGAGGTGCAGGGAGAGGGTGGATGATCTGTAAGGGGTGATGATCTAAGAGGAGGTGCAGGGAGAGGGTGGATGATCTGTAAGTGGTGATGATCTATGAGGAGGTGCAGGGAGAGGGTGGATGATCTGTAGGGGGTGAGGATCTATGAGGAGGTGCAGGGAGAGGGTGAATGATCTGTAGGTGGTGATGATCTATGAGGAGGTGCAGGGAGAGGGTGGATGATCTGTAAGGGGTGATGATCTATGAGGAGGTGCAGGGAGAGGGTGGATGATCTCTAAGGGATGATGATCTATGAGGAGGTGCAGGGAGAGGGTGGATGATCTGTAGGGGGTGATGATCTATGAGGAGGTGCAGGGAGAGGGTGGATGATCTGTAGGGGGTGAGGATCTATGAGGAGGTGCAGGGAGAGGGTGAATGATCTGTAGGTGGTGATGATCTATGAGGAGGTGCAGGGAGAGGGTGGATGATCTGTAGGGGGTGATGATCTATGAGGAGGTGCAGGGAGAGGGTGGATAATCTGTAAGGGATGATGATCTATGAGGGGGTGCAGGGAGAGGGTGGATAATCTGTAAGGGATGATGATCTATGAGGAGGTGCAGGGGAGAGGGTGGATGATCTGTAATGGATGATGATCTATGAGGAGGTGCAGGGAGAGGGTGGATGATCTGTAAGGGGTGATGATCTATGAGGAGGTGCAGGGAGAGGGTGGATGATCTGTAGGGGTGATGATCTATGAGGGGGTGCAGGGAGAGGGTGGATAATCTGTAAGGGGTGATGATCTATGAGGGGGTGCAGGGAGAGGGTGGGTGATCTGTAAGGGGTGATGATCTATGAGGGGGTGCAGGGAGAGGGTGGATGATCTGTAAGGGGTGATGATCTATGAGGAGGTGCAGGGAGAGGGTGGATGATCTGTAGGGGGTGAGGATCTATGAGGAGGTGCAGGGAGAGGGTGAATGATCTGTAGGTGGTGATGATCTATGAGGAGGTGCAGGGAGAGGGTGGATGATCTGTAAGGGGTGATGATCTATGAGGAGGTGCAGGGAGAGGGTGGATGATCTGTAGGGGTGATGATCTATGAGGGGGTGCAGGGAGAGGGTGGATAATCTGTAAGGGGTGATGATCTATGAGGAGGTGCAGGGAGAGGGTGGATGATCTGTAAGGGGTGATGATCTATGAGGAGGTGCAGGGAGAGGGTGGATAATCTGTAAGGGGTGATGATCTATGAGGGGGTGCAGGGAGAGGGTGGGTGATCTGTAAGGGGTGATGATCTATGAGGGGGTGCAGGGAGAGGGTGGATGATCTGTAAGGGGTGATGATCTATGAGGAGGTGCAGGGAGAGGGTGGATGATCTGTAGGGGGTGAGGATCTATGAGGAGGTGCAGGGAGAGGGTGAATGATCTGTAGGTGGTGATGATCTATGAGGAGGTGCAGGGAGAGGGTGGATGATCTGTAAGGGGTGATGATCTATGAGGAGGTGCAGGGAGAGGGTGGATGATCTCTAAGGGGTGATGATCTATGAGGAGGTGCAGGGAGAGGGTGAATGATCTGTAGGGGGTGATGATCTATGAGGAGGTGCAGGGAGAGGGTGTATGATCTGTAGGGGGTGAGGATCTATGAGGAGGTGCAGGGAGAGGGTGAATGATCTGTAGGTGGTGATGATCTATGAGGAGGTGCAGGGAGAGGGTGGATGATCTGTAGGGGGTGATGATCTATGAGGAGGTGCAGGGAGAGGGTGGATAATCTGTAAGGGATGATGATCTATGAGGAGGTGCAGGGAGAGGGTGGATAATCTGTAAGGGGTGATGATCTATGAGGGGGTGCAGGGAGAGGGTGGATGATCTGTAAGGGGTGATGATCTATGAGGAGGTGCAGGGAGAGGGTGGATGATCTCTAAGGGATGATGATCTATGAGGAGGTGCAGGGAGAGGGTGGATGATCTGTAGGGGGTGATGATCTATGAGGAGGTGCAGGGAGAGGGTGGATGATCTGTAGGGGGTGAGGATCTATGAGGAGGTGCAGGGAGAGGGTGAATGATCTGTAGGTGGTGATGATCTATGAGGAGGTGCAGGGAGAGGGTGGATGATCTGTAGGGGGTGAGGATCTATGAGGAGGTGCAGGGAGAGGGTGAATGATCTGTAGGGGGTGAGGATCTATGAGGGGGTGCAGGGAGAGGGTGGATAATCTGTAAGGGGTGATGATCTATGAGGAGGTGCAGGGAGAGGGTGGATGATCTGTAATGGATGATGATCTATGAGGAGGTGCAGGGAGAGGGTGGATGATCTGTAATGGATGATGATCTATGAGGAGGTGCAGGGAGAGGGTGGATAATCTGTAAGGGGTGATGATCTATGAGGAGGTGCAGGGAGAGGGTGGATGATCTGTAATGGATGATGATCTATGAGGAGGTACAGGGAGAGGGTGGATGATCTGTAAGGGGTGATGATCTATGAGGAGGTGCAGGGAGAGGGTGGATGATCTGTAGGGGTGATGATCTATGAGGGGGTGCAGGGAGAGGGTGGATAATCTGTAAGGGGTGATGATCTATGAGGAGGTGCAGGGAGAGGGTGGATGATCTGTAAGGGGTGATGATCTATGAGGAGGTGCAGGGAGAGGGTGGATGATCTGTAGGGGGTGAGGATCTATGAGGAGGTGCAGGGAGAGGGTGAATGATCTGTAGGTGGTGATGATCTATGAGGAGGTGCAGGGAGAGGGTGGATGATCTGTAAGGGGTGATGATCTATGAGGAGGTGCAGGGAGAGGGTGGATGATCTCTAAGGGGTGATGATCTATGAGGAGGTGCAGGGAGAGGGTGAATGATCTGTAGGGGGTGATGATCTATGAGGAGGTGCAGGGAGAGGGTGTATGATCTGTAGGGGGTGAGGATCTATGAGGAGGTGCAGGGAGAGGGTGAATGATCTGTAAGGGGTGATGATCTATGAGGGGGTGCAGGGAGAGGGTGGATGATCTGTAAGGGGTGATGATCTATGAGGAGGTGCAGGGAGAGGGTGGATGATCTGTAGGGGGTGATGATCTATGAGGAGGTGCAGGGAGAGGGTGGATAATCTGTAAGGGATGATGATCTATGAGGGGGTGCAGGGAGAGGGTGGATAATCTGTAAGGGATGATGATCTATGAGGGGGTGCAGGGAGAGGGTGGATGATCTGTAAGGGGTGATGATCTTTGAGGAGGTGCAGGGAGAGGGTGGATGATCTGTAATGGATGATGATCTATGAGGAGGTGCAGGGAGAGGGTGGATAATCTGTAAGGGGTGATGATCTATGAGGGGGTGCAGGGAGAGGGTGGGTGATCTGTAAGGGGTGATGATCTATGAGGGGGTGCAGGGAGAGGGTGGATGATCTGTAAGGGGTGATGATCTATGAGGAGGTGCAGGGAGAGGGTGGATGATCTCTAAGGGATGATGATCTATGAGGAGGTGCAGGGAGAGGGTGGATGATCTGTAGGGGGTGATGATCTATGAGGAGGTGCAGGGAGAGGGTGGATGATCTGTAGGGGGTGAGGATCTATGAGGAGGTGCAGGGAGAGGGTGAATGATCTGTAGGTGGTGATGATCTATGAGGAGGTGCAGGGAGAGGGTGGATAATCTGTAGGTGGTGATGATCTATGAGGAGGTGCAGGGAGAGGGTGGATGATCTGTAATGGATGATGATCTATGAGGAGGTGCAGGGAGAGGGTGGATGATCTGTAATGGATGATGATCTATGAGGAGGTGCAGGGAGAGGGTGGATGATATGTGAGGAGTGATGAACTGTGAGGAGGTTCTGCAGAAAGAGAGCTTGCAGTTATTAGAATATGCATGGACTGATGTAGGCCCAAAATACTAAACGCTATTATAATATAACAACTTCACTCTTCTTCCTACCCACTTCCCATTGACAGATAAGATAAACACACACCTTAATATTCCAAGATTTAAGGAAGTGTTGTAGCCAGATAGACTCTTTAAAAATATTTTAGTAGTATAAATGCTTTTATTCAGGCATACATAAAATAATTCTAGTTTGTTACATACTTTCCAAATATCTGAATATTTTCCTAAAAGCAGAGGTCCTTCGCCGTTTATCCCTTCTGGGGTTTACACTTTATACAATGGCAATTATAACCATTTTTACATTTAATTGGTTTATTTTAGTTGATTTTGTCTAAGCGCAGTTGAAAGAAAACACCAAGGTCCTATTCCTCATAATCAGTTTTGCTAGTATTGGGATGTTTTTGTTAGTTTTTATGAATAAAACGGCCTCCCAACCCTCTTGTCCCTTAGAGCTTGCGGGGCAGGAATTCCTTGCTTGCTTATGTGTATAATCACATCCCCAGCCCTCCTGTCCCTCAGAGCTTGCAATCACTTTCAGCGGAGCAGGAATTCCTTGCTTGCTTATGTGTATAATCACATCCCCAGCCCTCCTGTCCCTCAGAGCTTGCAATCACTTTCAGCGGAGCAGGAATCCTTGCATGTTTTGTGTATAACACCCCCCCCCCTTCCCCCCAAGTCCTTCTGGCTCTCTGCTTTTTCTTATTGATACAATATGTGAGCCACACAATGGGGTCCTGGCTGTGTGTGACACCCTCTGGGTTACCCCGCAGCTCCCTCTCTCTCCAACCCTTTATATATCTCTGTGTTTTGAAGTTTAAGAGAGAGTTGAATCTGACAGATATGGAGGGCTGGAGACCACATGTTATAAAGGTTCTGATTTCGAGTACTCTTTGCCGGGATGGTTCCAGATGTGGCCAAAAGGAGATTGCACTTTAAAGTCAGTCACACATGGGAAGCAAATGGGGGGGAAATTGAGAGTGGCTGGCTCCAGAGATGAACTTTAGGATATTGAATAACTGAGGACAGGAGAAGCCCAAATGAAAGAAACCTTGATTTCCTCTTGGGCTCCTATGGCTGGTGAGATTATCCCCTTGCTTGCCAGTGGCCGTAACACAATGCCTTGCACGTGCCTTGCTGTGTGCTGTACAGAGAGAGTCATTTATCAGAGCCCCCCAGGTGTAGACATATTGCAGGAGATTAGCAGAAACTAAAAATGCACTGCTGGCCCTTTAAGAGTCACTTTTTATTAAAGCACTGCAGGCATCTCTGTGTCAATTACACCCTGCTGGATCATCTGCTCTTAAAGAACCACTGTATGCCAAGAAAACCTGCACATGTTTGTGATATATGTGACAAACCAAACAGTGTAAGCCATAAGCATTTTTGGAGAATGTCACAACTTGTGAATACTGTCTATGTATAAAATAATTCTTCTTCTTGAGTGTTGGAGCATGAGGGGTGTGCTATTTTTCTTCCAATACAATCTGTAGATAACGAATAAACAAAGTTTATCTAATATTAGAATTCCTGTAGTTTTTAATGAACTATCAATGTATTCAAAAGTATTGAAGAAAAATCTCTGATTAAAGAAATAACAAAAAACAAAAACAAAAACTGGAAACCCATTAAAGTAAATAAAGTAACAGACAGAACTACTATCACAAACAAAATCAATGGCTGCAGACAAGGAGGTGGAGGATCTACAAAGCATCTCAAGAGATGAGGAGTGACGGGCCATTATCTCAATTTACCCCATAGTAAATACAGGGAGACCTCCCATGGCCCTGGATGCACAGGGGTTATACAGAGGCTCTGGAGGTGACACCTTGGGAGTTCCAGATTCTGAGGCTTTTTTAACCACTCTCACATTCCACTTTTGGAGAGTTAATTTCCTGAGCTGGGAGATCAGACAAGTGTTTGTGTTTACGCTGGGGGATCCTACATGAGGCTGAGTGTTTAGTCTGAGGAGCAGTCACGTTAACCCCATAATGCCCAGAAACCTGCATAGTAATGGGAGAGCCACTGGTCACTGAGGTGCTTAAAGGAGCACTGTAATGCCTTGTCAACTTGAGCTAGATGTCTTATTAATTAATCAAATGCATTTGTTGAAAAAAATATTACAACAGCAGCTGTTCTCTTCCCACTATAACATCAAATGGGAGAGCTGGTTTTCTCTCGCTGGCAGCTGATAAATTCCCAGGGACGATATTCTATCAAAAAAAACTCTGCTGTGTTAAAGTGGTTTCCCTATATGACAAACTTTGGTTGTGGGGGAGGCATGTGATTAATTGTTTATTAATTAGATGTCAGCTAAACACCACTGCATTGTAGCAGCCGGCATATCTCTAGCTCTACACTAGGCCTTGAAAGAGGAACAGTAAAATACTAATCATTAGAAGGAATATTATTTTTTATAAACATCAACATAATCTTCATTATCAGCTGCAGCATCGTCTACATCATCTTCATCATTAGTATGAAGAGGATGTAGACAATGATCAAGCTTAGTCACATACAACCCTACAAGAAATAGTCAATTCTTTATCATCAACAACAGCACCCACAATCACGCTCCACCAACATCAGTTTTATCCTTAACAATAAAAGCTTCTCTGTCATCATCAAAGTATTTACAGCATCATTTACATCAGCTTATCTACATAAGAATTCACTTTAGTAGGAAGAGAACATTGATCATCATCATTAAGCTTTATCAGTATCAATTTAATTATAAACATAATTAGATATTTCTTCATGACCATCATCAGTAGTCTTCATCCTTATCATCACCATCATTGATGACCGTCATCAGCAGGTGCATCAGCTACCATTATCATCAACAACAGTAACATCTTCATAAAAATCAACACAAAACTCATCATCCATTGCATCATCATCTAATCTACATCATTAAGAGGAGAATTTTGCTAATCATCAAGTTCCTTCATTAACAAATATTCTTCTTCTGCGTCATCATGTTCATCATTAATTACATCATCAACAGGAGTAGCAACTTATTTATCTTTTATGTCATCATCAAC
Organism: Discoglossus pictus; assembly: GCA_027410445.1. NCBI lineage: Eukaryota > Metazoa > Chordata > Amphibia > Anura > Alytidae > Discoglossus > Discoglossus pictus. The sequence continues at coordinate 89,726,721 of CM050175.1, read as the reverse complement.
ACAATCCTCTTCAACAGTTGCTTCATAATCTACATCAATTTTATGTTTACTAGGAAGAGCGACATCATCACCCTCATCATTGTCATTAATGTCTTCAAGATCATCATTCACTTGAACAACAGCATCAGCAACTTCTATATACTGTAATCATCAATACAGTAAAGTCCTGGTTATCCGGCACCTAACCAACCGGCACTCTCAAGCAACCGGCACCAGCATCAATTCCCCATTTTAAATTTACTCCCGCTAAACCGGCATAACCGGCACTATCTGGCACTATCCGGTGTTTGAGACTGCAAAAAAAAATGCTAACTTTTTTTCAAATTATTTTTTCTGGGCCTAAATGGCCTAGTTTAGGTGCTAATGCCTTTTTAAATGCATTTTGAGGGTTTTGGGGTGTTTAAGGGTTGTTTAGATCCTTACATTCAGTGACGCCTGATTAACCGGAAACTACACTTATCCGGCAATAGGGAGTCCCTATTTACTGTTTCCCTATTTACTGTATAGTCTTTACCATCAGCTGCATCATCATCTACATTGCATCCTCATTAGCATCACAAATCATCAATATCAAGTTCATCATTAATAGAAATAGCTTTGTCTTCAGTATTTTCATGATTGTCAACATTAACAAAGTCTTATTCATCTTCAATGTCTACATAATCATCATTACTAGCAGATGCAGCAGCCAATTGTCCTCAACATTATCAGATGTTCATATTCTATATTAATGTCAACATAATCTTCATCATCAGCTGCACTATCGTCTAAATCACGGGTGGGCAAGTTCGGTCCTGGAGGGCCACATACATGCTTGGATTTGATGATATCTCTGCTGGGCACAGGTGAGTCAATCACTTTTTCAGCCATCCTGATTGACCCATTTGTGGACAGAAAGGATATCTTCAAATCCAGGCTTGTGTGTGGCCACCCAGGACCCCTGGTCTATATCATCATCTTCATCTTTAGTAGGAAGATAATGTAGATAATGATCAAGTTTAGTCAGATACATCACTACAAAAATAGCCAATTATGAGAATCTTCATTTTCATCATAAGACCATCATCAAGCTCCATCAGCTATATCATTAACAGAAATGGGTTCTTCGTGATCATTATTGAATCTACTAAGTCATCATTATCATTCTCTCCTCATCATCAACAATAGCATATTCGTCACCATACATCAGGATCATCACCATCATCATTTTCATGAAAGTTATCATCTGTAGAATCTTCATCCTCATCAGCATCAATATCTTCATCACCATCACCATTCATCACCGAAATCATCAATAATCACCATAATCTTCATCCTAACTGATAAACAGCTGAGACTTTATTATCTCATCATCATCATCATCATCATCATCATATACTATGGAGATTTTGGTGTCTACGGTTTTGCTCTTAATCCCGTTCTAAAAATAAGTTTACTAGCAACTTGCAATAGACATATCCAAAAAGGAGTGTAACTCACAATAGAACTAGGTAAACAAACAAAACAATGTAGGTCCCAAACAAAGAACAATTATATATAATAAATATTTCTTAATTACTAAACATATTTACCCATGTATCAAGTGCAGTTCTTCAAAAGAGCAAATTGTAAACAGAACATTTCAGTTGTTTTCGAACAATACCCAGTCCAGTAAACTTTAAATATAAAAAGAATAACATCCATCTGTCATTTAAGGAACCATAATAACTATTCAGATTTCAGGTTTTTTTTTTTGTATTAAAATATATTATTGTCAATTTGCCAGTTTGTTGTGATTTAAAAAAAAAAAAAGTTGGGCTTACTAATGAGTGGTGGTCTCTGGCACAAAATAATGTGGGCCTCTTCCCCCTTGCAACATCTCTATACAATGAAGATGCCTAAAGAGGTCAATAAAAAGTCAAATATATGTGTAAGTTGTCAGACCAACATTTTCTAAAAATTATTATTTGCCCCTCCCCCGTAATAAATGAAAACTCCACACCACCACTAACAGTAGAAAGACAGTGTGTTGGCTAAGCATCGCAGGCAGTCTTTGTGTGATTGCATTAGCATTAAAATAAAATGCACATGAAAATGTAAATCTTCAACAAGTCTGTAACAGCTCTCTCAATTACTTAATTGTTGCATAATGTCTTGGTAGATAATTATTGAATCAATAGTGTACCAAACCTCCATATTACATCATTACTAATTTTAAATTATAACAGGTATCAGACATAGAACAGATTTAGAAGCTCTTGTGGACAGCAGTGCTCAGTGTCAGGCTGCAGCTGCAAAGGCAAGTAAGATATTAGCATGTATTTATATAGGCATAGAAGGAAGTGGGCAAATATAATTCTATCACTATATAAATCCCTAGTATGCCCATATTTGGATTATAGAGTATACTTTTGGGCACCACTTCAAAAAAAGGAACATTTTAGAACTAGAAAAGGTTCAGAGAATGGCAATGAAAATAATAAGGGGAATGGAGGGGCTAAGCTATGAAGAGAGGCTGATCAAATTAAACTAATTTTCTGTAGAAAAAAAGGAGCTCAAGAGGTGGTATGATTACCTAATATTCACAATTCTCAGAGAAGATCTAAAAAGGTTGAACTAAAAAAATGTTCAACTTCCTTTAATATGTAAGTATCTTATTAATTAGTTTCTAATGACATTATAATTATATCATATTAGTTTTAATTTTTTACAGTTTTATTAATGTATCGCTAATTACATTATTATGACATTGTTACTAACTTGCAAATTTTGACAGATTTATTCATTAGTTAAATTACTAAATTGTTCATTTTACTGTGTTATTAACTACATACTAATTAGGTGATTATTACATCACTAGCGACTTGCCCGTCAAAAATGACGGCAATAAAAACTGAAGCCTGGCAATGCTGTTTGCCACACAATGTAAGCCTCTCCCCCTCTACTTTACTGGCCTTGTGATGAGCGCCTTTGGCGCTCATCACAGGCCTTGCAATGAGCCCCTTTGGAGCTCATTGCGAGTCTCTCCCTCTGTCTACTTCCTCCCTCGTGTCTTATTTCCCCCCTCCTCTCCCTCCCTTGTGTCTCCTTCCACCTCGTCTACCTCCTTTGCATCTCCTGCCCCCCTGTGTTTTTACCTCCCTCTCCATCCCGTGTCTCTAAACCCCTCCCCTGTGTCTCTTTCCCCCTTCTCCCTCCCATGCATCTCTTCCCCCCCCTGTGTCTCCCCCAACCCTCCCCTGTGTCTGTTCCCCCCTGGCCTGTGTCTCTTTCCCCCTCCCCCTGTGTCTGTTACGGCCTTCCTCGTGTCTCCATTTCCCTCCCTTGTGTATCTTCCCCCCTGCACTCTCTCCCCTGTGTCTCTTCCCCCTCCTCTCACTCCCCTGTGTCTCTTCCCCCTCCTCTTTCTGTGCCTCTTCCTCCCTGTCTCTTCCCCCTCACCCTCTGTGTCTCTCCCCACTCTGTGTCTTCCACCCTCTCCCTCTGTGCCTCTTCCCCCGCCTCTCTCTGTGTGTCTCGCCACTGTGTCTCTTCACCCCTTCCTCTGTCCCCCCCCCTCTGTGCCTCTTTCCCCCTCTCTCTGTATCTTTTCCCCCCCTTCCCTCTGTGTCTCTTCCTCCCTCACCCGCTGTATCTCTCCCCCCTGTGTCTCTTCCCCCCTCTCCCTCTGTGCCTCTTCCCCCCTCTCCCTCTGTGCCTGTTCCCCCCTGGCCTGTGTCTCTTTCCCCCTTCCCCCTGTGTCTGTTCCCCTATCCCCCCCCCATTTCCCTCCCATGTGTATCTTCCCCCTGTTCTCCCTCCCGTGTGTCTTTTCCCCCTCCTCTACCTCCCCTGTGTCTCTTTCCCACCTATCCCTCTGTGTCTCTCCCCCCTCCCTCTGTGTCTCTCCCCCCTCCCTCTGTGTCTCTTCCCCACTCTCCCTCTGTGCCTCTTCCCCACTCTCCCTCTGTGCCGTGCCTCTCCCCCCCCTCTTCCCCACTCTCCCTCTGTGCTCGGGCCGCGCTCTGCGCAATGCGCAGCAGTTTACTCTCCCTCTGTGCCTCTTCCCCACTGGGCCGCGCTGCGCGGCTTGCGCCGCGCTTTGCGCATGCGCGGCTCGCGCCGCGCTCTGCGCAATGCGCAGCAGTTTGTAATTGTCTAACTGCGATTCGTCTGAAGCGTGACGACAAATCGCAGTTAGACAATTATAATATGTGATTACTATTCAAAGATTCATTAAAATGAAAAGGGTTGGCAATTAGATTATTATCAAAGCTATACTATAAATTAAGTATTATTAATTATATAAATACACAGTTTTATTAATTATTAAGAAAAAAATCAGTGTCACTAATAATATACATAGTATGATGTTACCAATTAGACTATGTTTAAATCAGTATTAACTATAGATGTATTTAATTTACAGTATTAACCATTTTATAATTATTATAGAGCCACCAATAAGAAATTATTAGTGTATCTAATTAGTTAATTATTACCGTATTACTAATTACATAATTATTTGAAACCTGCACTGGTGGATATATTTGTGTTTAAAATGTATTTTATATTTTATATATATGTATTGATTGTAAAATATCACATTTTCAGTTTTCTTCATCACATGCTTTTTTAGTTCTTCTATTTATTTGTTTATATTTCTATTTATTATAATACATTGTATAATATGTAAGAGCTCTGGCAGAATGTCTGGAAAACTTAACCCTGGGTGATATTTGAAGTAAATTCACACCCCATTTAGAGTCTCTCAGAAGGTGGGTATAGTTGAAAATGTAGATTGCAGAGTGATTAAAAATCAAATATCTTATATATTCATGATTTGCATCAATAAAATTCCAAAACACACAGACAGGAACAGGAATTCCCCAAAATAATGTTTATTCCAAAACAAAAAAGAAGGATCAAAATGATTATATATATATAGAACTAGCGACTTGCCCGTCAAAAAATGACGGCAATGTGATGTATATGTTTGTGAAGTTGTTTAGTTATTTAAATATATTTTTGACCCTTGTAAGTATTGTGATATGAAGATGTATTTTTGTAAAACGTTGATGTAATGGTTTTTAAAAATGAATTTTGTATCTGAAGAATTGTTCACTTTAATATACATAGAATCCAGAGGAAAGTAAAAAGTAAAAAGACTTTTTGCAACGTGCCGAATTTTAACATGAAGTTTAAAATATATGTAAGGAATAACCTTGAAAGTATATATTTTTAAAATTGAACTTTATTTTTTATGTAACTTTGGAATTTTTGCAAAACATTTGTGTAATTTTGAACATTATAAACAGGAACATAGTAAATACATTTTGTAACATAATTTTGAATTAAAAGTATTAACATTTGAATGTAAAAACAGTTTAACTTTAAATTAATCATTATTAACATGCAATTTGTATCAGAATAATTGTTAAGTTTAATATACATTGAATGTAGAGGAAGGCATACAGTAAAAACTCTCCTTAAACCGTACGTAATTAAAGTAATTCATTACTGAGCACATAAACTGGCGATAAACATGAATGAAACCTTAACATAGTGACTTCACATTTTAACATAATTTTTCATAGAAATGCAAGGCAAGTATTTTGTGAGGCGAATTATCCATAAACATGACTTCCATTAATTATGACTGAATTAAACAACCAATTGTTTTGTATTTTTGAATGTTTTTCCAAAATGTTTGCATGGCTTTAGTTTGTATCCTGCAAAGTTATAGTACTTCATAGTAGACAATGTTTTTAGTAAAAATACGTCCATCTTGTAATAAATCACCTTGACTTTCATTGTTTTCAATGTAAACTTTAATAGCCTGTGGATTTTTGCACCGTGACAACGCAACGTACAATTGACCATGTGCAAAAACTGGTTCTTCCAAGTAAATACCCACAGATTTGAAAGTCTGACCTTGTGATTTATTAATGGTCATGGCAAATGCCATAATAATGGGAAATTGTCTTCTTTGAAGTATAAAAGGGAGACTACTTTCACTTGGTGCTAAATCTATTCTTGGTATGAAAACTCTCTCTCCTTTATGGGTCCCAGTTAAAATTTCAGCATCTATAAAATGGTCCTTTAATTGTTGAACAATTAACCTTGTGCCATTGCATAGGCCTTTTTTGGGGTTCATATTTCGCAGTAACATGATAATTGCACCTTTCTTTAGCTGCAAAATATGTGGTGGCATTCCAGAAGGAGTTAAAGAGTTAATGAATTCAGTTGAAAAGTTTGCCTGACTTTCATTGTCATCAGCAAGTACAGAATCAGCACTGTGATAATTTTTTTGTGGTGCATTAATTTTTTTTAAGATTTCATTATTGAGTATTAATGCATCTTTATTTTTACACGTCAGTATGACTTGGTTGGCAAGCTCAGAATATTCTTCGTTATTTATGCTCCCTTCAAATATAGCCGATATAATATCTTGTTGACAAATCATATGAGGTGGGATCTCTACAGTGTCGTCAGGTAAATGTAGTATTTTTTCTGTTCTTCCTTCTCCAATTTTAATAAGCCAATCATTGAAATCAGTTTGGCCTTCTGATCTCATATTTTGTTGCAGTTGAAGATGGGTAAAATGTTTCCATACTGTACTTGACTTTATACATGTTTCAATAATGTCTGTTCGATTTCCATGTACAACGACAGGTAATGTTTGTCTAAAATCGCCACCCAACAAAATTACCTTTCCACCAAATGGAAAAATATTATCCATGACTTCACGAAGCAAACGGTCAATACATTGGAGGGCATAGCATGACATCATTGTGGCCTCATCTATTATAATTAATTTACATTTCTTCAATTTCTTTGCTTGTAAGGATGTCATGCGAATATCTGACACTGAATTTTCCAAAATAGGCACTGGCAGTTTGAATCCACTATGAACAGTTCTTCCACCTTCTAATAAAAGTGCAGCAATTCCAGTAGTGGCAAACGCCATTGCTATTTGTCCTTGTGCTCGTACTGAACTCATTAATAAATTGTACAAATATGTTTTCCCTGATCCGCCAGGTCCATCAAGATAGAAATAACGCTCTGTCACCATGTCATCATCTATAGCATTTTTAATGGCATGAAATGCTTGCAATTGTAGTGTATTTAAAGTTGCAAGTCTTTCTTGTGTTCTTTCTGCTTGTAGTTGAATGTCATAGTCTTCAAAGTTAATGTCATCTATTAGACCTGGATCAGGCAAATTAAAACTTGCACAACTTAATCCATGAGTTAAAAAGACTTCTTGAATTTCCATTAAGGCTTTTAAGTGTGCAATGGGTTCATTGTATCGTCGCATAAAGTCTTCAGCCATATTACTTTTAAAAGTCTCCCACAAAGCTAATGCATTTGGAGCATTTGAGAAGATACAAATAAAAGCAAATTGTTCTCTCATCTGTCGTGGCATTTGACATTGTGCTGCTTCTTCTAAACATCTTTCCCACTCTGTATCATCAGCGAGTAAGTTTCTATTTCTTGCAGCTAAATGGAAGGATTCATATACAATGTCATTAACAGTTCTTAATTGTTCAAAACTTTGTGCTCCTGGAACATTTAAAAGTAATATCCGTAAGCAAAATCGTTCAACATCTCTTGGACTGACTGTGTAAATTCGTGGAATTATTTTATTGCCTCTTGTTTTTCTTGCTCTCCATAATCCATTCACAAAAACATAGTGATATGGAATTTCAATATATAAGTATTGTGTTGCTTGAGCATCAGTGGAATTTAATGCAAACCATGCAGTTAGTGTAGTGTGACGATCTTCACTTTGGGCCAATGCATTCATTTCATTTCCAGAATGGAAATAGACTAAATGTCGTTGTGGCAAATGTACTGCTAACCTATATACTGCATGTGATCTATCATGCATTTCAAATTTTAAAAGCCGCCACATAGCTTCTGGCGCACTGACATAGCGAGCATCTACATGAGATGCAAGTTCATCATGTACTAACTCACTACTTTCAGGGTTGTCTGCACTTTTGACGACTACAGTAGCTGCATCGTAACCTTTGTAAATATATTTGTAGACATATTTAATTGATTTGATGGAAGTGCAGGCTTCTACGTTGATGTGGGCGTTGTACTTCATGAGTAAATGTGGATTGTAGGGTACTACATATCTATTGTCCACTTTTTTTCCACGAATAATGGCACTATCTCCTTCTCTTCTTTTATAAAGTGGATATCCATCACAATTGGCATATGTTTTGTCTCTATAATCTTTGGGAAAATCTTTGGAACATTGATTATTTTCCATACATGGTGATTGTGGATTAAGGTCTCCACAGGGTCCATGAATCATGCGATGAGTAACAATCTCATATAGTCTACCATATAGTTCTGGATCCGGTAGTTCAGCAACTATGACTGCATCCACTTTGGCCGAAGTATCTAATTTATCTTTCTCTTGAAGTATTATGAGAAGATGTGCATGTGGAAGGCCTCTTTTTTGAAATTCAATGGTATATACATAAGCAAGACATTTGCCAAATAACTGATTTATAGTAAAGTCACGTATTAATTCATTCAATTTTATCTTAAAAACTCTGGCTACTAAATCTGGTCGATCTGAAGCACTTTGTCCAAGAAGTAGATTTTGATGAATTTCTGGCCATTGTGGATTACATGTAAATGTCACAAATAAATCGGGTTTTCCAAATTTAGTCACAATAGCCATAGCATCATTGTATCTTTCTCTCATATTTCGAGGAGATCCTTGAAAGGAAGATGGTAAAATGATGGCTTTGCCAGCTGTCATGTCTCTGCTTGTAGCCACGTCAGCAACATAGTCCATGAGTCCACAATATTGTTCTACACGTAGTTTATCTTGTTGATATTTTATAAAGTTTAAATTATTTGCCTCAACTTGCAAATATGAATCAATAATCCATTGTTGTGTTAGTTTTCCACCACATAAAATGGGATTAAAATCACCTCTAATGGCAATTTGAGCAACTTTAAATTCAAGCATAGAAACATTATTTCGGATTCTGGCTTTAGCATTTGGGTAACTGGGAAGGCTTAATTTTGGTTGCCAACCTGCTTCTCCGTGTGGGAAAAAGATGGGATATGTCATTGGATCTAAATTTGGACTTAAGATATTAATATTAATAAATGGTTGGTCCTGATTTCTGGGATATACTCTAATGTCTCTTTGAAATGGTGGTTCTCCTTCATCATTGTGAAAGACCATTGCAACCTCATTTGATGTTGGCAAGTTATAACGACGTTTATCAGTATGTCTGTCTCTTTTAAGCACCATATTAACCTTTGGCATGGGTAATTGATGTCTTTGTGCATGAAGTAGTTGTTCATTTTCTACTTCTGCCAATTTTTTGTAAGCTTTACTGTAGGGATTGTTGTCCATAATGTTATTTAGCTCTATAAAAACACTGGGTAAGCATTTTTTATTTTCTTCCATCTGCATACGTTGGTCAACAGCTTCCATTGTATCTAGGACATATAGTTGAGCGAATTTTCTTTGCTCTCCTTCCTCTGGATGTAAATGTGAAGTCCGATGATAAATTTGTCCTTGGACTTTAAAACAGTAAGGACCATGTCCTGGTACATTAGCAGCCAATGTTGCCCCCATAGATGCAAATGATATGGCACTATTGTAGGATCTTATGTTTGTCTTAAAATTGTTGTAATTTGGAAAAGTAGGTTGAGTCATAATATTTAGTAAATAGGTTGGAAATTGTTTCCTTTGTGGAAGTTTGAACTTTCCTTTTTGACAACAACTAATAAATTGTCCATCTCGAGGTCTCTCCTGTTTAAAATAATAAGCCTCACAAAATTGACATTGAGTAGTCATGTCCCCACAACTATGAACCTCTACTGCTAAAGACTTCATTAAAGGACAATTTGCAACGCATATTGGATGTTGACTTTGATATTCATCAGATGAAAAGTCCTGAAATGTTTCAAAAACAGGTTCTAAATGTTTAGTTTTTTTCGTAGCTTTTCTTGGTATATGTTGGACTTGTTCGGTTGAAATGTCCTGTAAGTTTTTAGTAAGAGTTTGTAAATGCTTTGTTTTTGTAGTTGTTTTTTTTGGTCTGTCTTGACTGGTATGTTGTAAAATGTCATCTGATGTTTTAGGAACAGTTTGTAAATGCTTTATTATTTTTTTATTTTTTTTGGTTCTATCTTTCATTTTTGCAGCTGATATTCTTTTATTTGCAAGTCTTTTGCGTTCTTTTTCTCTTCGAATTTCTTTCTCCTCCGGTGTCTGCTGGGCGGCCCATCTCTCTTGTCTTTCTCTAGTTTGACGTCTTTTCTTGTCTTCTTTGGTCTCGTTATCAGCCATATTAATCTGTAAACGTAAACAAATAAATGTAATTGTGTATATTTAAATTTGTAATTCCTGTTAAAGATTATTGTGCCCAATTCTTGAAATAAAAGGCAAATCATGAATGTATCATTGATATTTAGTTAAATTTATAATTCCTGTCTTCAGTGGCTCAGAATTTGGGCAATGGAATACTGCTGTAAATAAGCAAGTAACATATTTATTTAAAATAATGGTTTTATTTATTAAAAACTTTGTTTGTGGATACATATTTACGACTGCAAAACTTGTTTGCTTAAAAAAAAAGTGATGTGGTTATTGAGCTATGTATTGCATAGTAGCAATTTAAATAAAATAAGGGAGATAGTAAATTAATTATTTTATTTTTCTGTTGACACAGATGCAACTGAAAGCAGTTTCTTTAGTTTTATACTTTAGTACTTATTATAGTTTACCTTGGTTGAAGTGTGATTTAAATCCGAATGTTTGTTGGTCCTCGTTTCAAAATCGTTGTCCAATGGTGTGGTCCTCTGTTGGAAGTCCTCGCCCGATGGTGTGGTCCTGTGGCGATAGCCCCCGTCCGATATTGTGGTCCTGTAGCGATATCCCTCGTCCGATGTTGTGGTCCGTTGGTGAAAGTCCTCGTCCGATGGTCTGGTCCTGTGTTGAAATTCCTCGTCTGCTGGTCTGGTCCTGTGTTGAAATTCCTCGTCTGCTGGTCTGGTCCGAGTCCTCGTCCGATGGTCCGGTCCTGTGGCAAAAGTCCTCGTCCGATTGTCTTCACGCAGTATCTGTTGTAATGTAAAATAGAAAATGTTGTTTGAGTGAAATGTCTTTTAAATAAGTTAAAAATGTATGAATTAGGCTGTATTGTATCATTTATGGTTATTTTTTTCAAAAATATTTTTTGTAACTTTCTGTACAATCCCACGACTTTTGTTATTCTTATTTAAGGTTCTTAGTAAGGCTTGTGGGTTGTGATATATTAAATAAAAATATGAATTTATTTTGCTATGTGTTTATGTTAGTTTTTGTACAATCCTGTTTTGTGCGCACCACTTGTGGTATACTTATTTAACCTTTATTGGGATGGTTATAGTTAGTGAAACATGAAATAATATAATTAATGTAGTTTGCTATGTGTTTGTGTTACTTTTTGACAATCCTGTTTGGTGGGCATCACTTGTGCAAAACTTATTTCTTCTTGATTGTACAGGTTATAGGTTGTTAAACATTAAAGAAGAATGTTAATGTAGTTTCCTATGTGTTTGTGTGATTTTTTGTACAATGCTATTAGGTGCGCAACACTTTTGTTATTCTTATTTTGGCTTCTTTGTAAGGCTTATAGGTTGTTAAACATTTAATAAGAAAATCTGTTTTGTGTGTAGCAGTTTGTGTGTTATTGAATTGCGATTTGGCTAATTGAATTGTGCCCTAAATAAGCACATAGCATATTATTTGAAATCATTTTGTAGTCATTGAAAAACTGTATTTGTGATATTTTTTTATTAAGTAAAACCTTAGTTTTAAGCAATTGTTATGTTGTTATTTAGAGCCCTATTCAATTGGGCAAATTGCAATTGAATGAGGGCCTTTGTGTGTACCATATGTTGCATAGTTTGGCCCTCATTCAATTGCATATTTTACAATGTAATAGTACTCTAAGGCCGTAATTGAATTGCAATGTATAAATTTGAATAGGGTTGTAAATAAGCACATGACATATATTTGTTAAAATAGAGTAAGGGACTAAAAGTTCTTATTTATAGGCTTATTTAATTGTCCAAAATAGCAATTGAATGAGGGCCTTTGGTTACTGCATTTGTTATATTGTGAGCTCGTCATTCAATTGTGTTTTGACCAATGGAATAGAGCTCAATATCAGCACAGAGCATAATTTTTTACGGAATTTTGTATTTAGTGAACTTGTATCCAAAATGAACGTGTTCACAAAAGAAAAATTTCCTTTAAAAAATATGCTCTGTGCTTATATAGAGCCCTATTGAAATGGGCAAATCACATTTGAGTGAGGCCCTTGGCCATTAAAGATATATAGGTCCTCATTGAATTGCAATTTTGCCAATTGAAGAGGGCTCTATATAATCACATAACATATTTCTTGAGCAAACTTTTTAGTTATTGAAAACCTTCATTGTGGTTAGAAGTTCAGTAACTAAAAAGTTCTGTATAAAAAAATATTATGTGCTTATATAGAGCTCTATTCAATTGAGAAAGTTGCAATTGAATAAGGCTCATGGTTCTTTCTTGTTTATACTTAATACTTTACCTTGCTTGAAGTTTTGAATGAGAGACGGTGCCTTCCTGGCAATCTTAATCCGCCGGTGTTCTTGTAGTGTCTGTTTGAAAAAGAAAGTGAAATAGTTATTTGTATATTTATAATTTTTCATCTAGCAAAGCATGGCCTTTTGAGCATGTAATGTCTTGTTGTATCTTACCTCTTCAAATTTGTTGGTGTTCTTTAAAAGGGATTGTGCTTCACAGTGCACGGTGCAAATTGTTGAGAGACGCTGTTGATGCAGAGTCTGTTTGAATATTAAAAGAAATAGAAAGATTCAGCTTTATCTGATCTATTGAATTGCAGTAAATGAATTCAATTAACCTTATTTTTTGTTGGTGTCTACACACATATGTCACATACATGAAGTGTACGTGTGACATATTAGTATACATGAGTCAAATTTAAATGGTTAAATTAACCTTATTTTTTATTTTTTTCTAACACACATAAATGTGTGTGTGTGAGATGTAACTATAGATGATACACATATATGTGCGTGTGACATATCAGTATACATGAGATATAATGTCATTTAAATGTAGTTGTTTACTGATTTTGTTGTAAGCTAATTTTGTTGCATTGGCAATACACATAAATGTGCGTGTCACATGTCACTATACATTATAGACATATATGTCGGTGTCAGATGTCACTATGAAGGGGCAATACACAGAAATGTGCGTGTCAGATGTCACTATACATTATAGACATATATGTGCGTGTCACATGTCACTATACATTATACACATATACGTGCGTGTCACATGTCACTATGAAGGGGCAATACACAGAAATGTGCGTGTCAGATGTCACTATACATTATAGACATAATATATGTGCGTCTCACATGTCACTATACATTATACACATATACGTGCGTGTCACATGTCACTATGAAGGGGCAATACACAGAAATGTGCATGTCAGATGTCAGTATACATGATAGACATATATGTGCGTGTCACATGTGACTATACATTATAGACATATATGTGCGTGTCAGAGGTCACTATACATAAAGCTCAGTTTATTTTTTTTTGTGAGCCTATACACATAAATGTGCAATACATGATGACTACATAAATCCTAGTTTATTTTTTTATTTGTTTGACCTGACCTGATAATAAAATGTAATATATTATAGCTTACCTGTCAGTTGTAATTTGCACAATGTAAAGTAGTAAATTAGTAAAGAATTGTCTTCTCAAGTAAAAGCAGAAGTCACTCCGTTGATCACCTGAGGAGAAATGTATTTTTTATTTGGAAATAGGCAGTATTTATAAACTTGTAGAAAGTTCTGGAAAGTGAGACCGTTAGAACGCAATACGCATGCGCTATTTGCGTTCCAGCTTACAATTTGCGTTCCATCCGCCATTTTAGGCGTATTACTGTTCAAAATGGTGTTTAATATGATTGTGATACGTTCCGCATAGTATGTGTTTCATTATTGCGAGTAAGTGTAGTGTAGTTACGTCTGAAGCCTCGTTTTCGTTTTGTTCGTCGGCCATTTTTTCTCTCGCTTAGCGATGGTATTAGTGTCTAAAGTGTTTATTTTGATTTAAATGTAGGTGTAACTTGTTTTTTTGAGGTGCTGGCTGGTTCCTCTTGCTGTAGGTAAGCTTTTTATGTGTTTGTTGTGTGTCTTTGTTAAGTTTTAAATGTTTGTATGTCGGCGTGTTGCGTCCGATGTTTGCGAAGTCGTAATGTGTAGTAACGTGTCTCGTATGGTGTTTGCGTGTGTAGCCTCGTTTTCGTTTTATTCGTCGGCCATTTTTTGTGTCGCTTAACAAACTATTTAGTGTCTAAACTCTTTTATTTTGAGTGCAATGAAGTTGTAAGTTGCATTTTTGAGGTCCTGGGTGCTTCCTGTTTGTGTAGGTAAGTTTTTTATGTATGTGCTGTGTGTATGTATTGTGTTTGTAATTTTGTAATGTTCGCGAGTTGCGTCCGAGTGTTGCGAGGCCGTAATGTGTGTGAACGTGTGTCGTATGTTGTTTGCGAGTGTCGTAATGTGTGTGAACGTGTGTCGTATGTTGTTTGCGAGTGTCGTAATGTGTTGCGACGTAAATTTTTTTTTGCAAGGGTCGCAGTTGCTGCAACTGAAGACCTCCCTTTGCGAGGTCCTCAGGTGCTGGCATGGAGCGCCTGCGGCGCTCCAAGCCAGCAACTGAGGCCCTCGCTTCGCGAGGGTCCTCAGTTGCTGGCAAGGAGCGCCTGCGGCACTCCATGCCAGCAACTGAGGCCCTCGCTTCGCGAGGGTCCTCAGTTGCTGGCAAGGAGCGCCTGCGGCGCTCCATGCCAGCAACTGAGGCCCTCGCTTCGCGAGGGTCCTCAGTTGCTGGCAAGGAGCGCCTTCGGCGCTCCCTGCCAGCAACTGAGAACCTGGCACAGTGCCCTCGCTACGCGCGGCCCGCGACTCGCTGCGCGAGCCGCGGCCCTCGCTACGCGAGGCCCGCGACTCGCTGCGCGAGTCGCGGCCCTCGCTACGCGAGGCCCGCGACTCGCTGCGCGAGTCGCGGCCCTCGCTTTGCGAGGCCCGCGACTCGCTGCGCGAGCCGCGGCCCTCGCTACGCGAGGCCCGCGACTCGCTACGCGAGCCCCGGCCCTCGCTTCGCGAGGGCCGCGGCTCGCTACGCGAGCCCGCAGCGTTAGCAACAACTCGTACGCTCACAACTATATATGTGATATATGAGAAAGGATTATGTCTTATATCAGAACCCACAATTAATAGGGCAATATAATATTTAAAAAAAAACAAAACACTAAAATATATGCTTGAAAAATTATACTTAAAAAATATAAATATAATATAAAGTGTCTTCCAAAGTTGCTTTTATCCCTCTCCTCACCAACGTGTTTTGTATAAAAACTTCATCAGGGTATTTTGCTCTGTAGAAGAGGCAGATTACATGGGACTCTTGTCAGATCTATCTGTTTGTAGATTTAACAAATGTATAAACTGGAGGGATCATCTACGGAAGTTTCCTGGCTGTAAAACTGGGACAAAGCACACCAAGAATCCTTGTGAAATAATCTGTTTCAAAGGAATGGCAGATTTTCCTAAGTAATAAATTTAAATCAGACTTTGGAGCAGAAAGCTCAGCGGGGAAGCCCCCCCCCCCCCCCCGACTGGTGGAAAGGAGAGAACCCCACAAAATTTGGATAGACGCTCTGAAGCATTAGGAAAATTGCATTTTCCATGAAAAACTGTGATAGATCTGAGATTCAGCAGAATATGCAAATTGTATTTCTCTTACATTGCAACTAACAGAAATGGCAGCATATATTATTGTTACATATACACAGTCATATAGTATGTCAGACCAGAAACAATCGAACAATTCAACCAGTTTAAAGGGCCGGTATTAGCACTAGATGAATCGATGTGGGTAGTTCACACTTGTTACTTTAAGAAATGTGTGTTTATAAAGTCAATAATTAAGCCATATATAAACAAAAATACTTTAAAATAAATGTTACCTGCTTGTGATGCTAAATCTGTCTCCCTCCTGCCCCATGACTCACGTTGCTTGT
Source organism: Discoglossus pictus (assembly GCA_027410445.1). Lineage (NCBI taxonomy): Eukaryota > Metazoa > Chordata > Amphibia > Anura > Alytidae > Discoglossus > Discoglossus pictus. The sequence goes on along the minus strand of CM050175.1, from coordinate 89,710,615 downwards.
CTGGAAGCCACTGAAGTCGCATGGAAACTGTTTACTTTTTCAGTAATTGGGAGTTATGTCCCTATCCCTGTGCTAACTGTGACCATGATCCCGGCTAACGTCATTAGTGATGTCAATGTTTTATGCAAAACAATGTTTAATTAACCAGGTGAAATGTATTATTAAACAGTTATCAGATAACCTAAATGTCTTACAGACAAACAGTATGAGCTATAAGACTGGAAGGAGGTGGAGACAGATCCAGCACCTCAGTCAGGTAACAGTCATTTTACCACTATTGTATTTACCGATATAATTGCTGATGTTATTGTTGACTTATAAACACACGTTTAGTGAACTCAAAAGTGGTGATACTCATAACTCTTTATCTTGCCTTTACACTAGCCTTTTAATGTTTTCAAGACTCTATTAAGCCACCGGTAAGAAACAAAACAAACAAATAAATAAAACAAAGCAATAACACATACAATATTTTGCTATTCTTTCTTAAAGAAAACTAGTTACTGTACAAATGAAAAAAACACATGTAAATAATCATATTATCAAATATAATTGCACTTGGTTTATATTAATTTCTTAAAAGTGGGACTGTAAAAGTAGTGTCTCCATTTTTGCTGATGACACAAAGTTGTGCAAGGTAATAAAATCAGATAATGATGTACTTTCCCTACAAAGGGATTTACATAAATTAGAGGAATGGGCATCCAAATGGCAGATGAGATTTAATATGAATAAATGTAAGGTTATGCATCTGGGAAGGAAAAATATCCATGCAATTTATAATCTTAATGGAGCAAATCTAGGTGTATCAGATATTGAAAGGGATTTTGGAGTACTTGTGGACAACCACCTAGGTAACAGCGCTCAATGCCAAGCAGCAGCTGCAAAGGCAAATAAAATATTAGCATGTATTAAGAAGGGTATAGAAGCAAGGGAAGCAAATATAATTCTGCCACTATACAAATCTCTAGTACGCCCTCATTTGGAATATGGAGGACAATTTTGGGCACCACTTCATAAAAAGGACATTTTAGAGCTGCAAAAGGTACAGAGAAGGGCAACAAAACTAATAAGGGGAATGGAGGGGCTAAGTTATGAAGAAAGACTAACCAAATTAAACTTATTTTCTCTAGAAAAAAAGGCTTCTACGTTACATTATATAAATACATCCAGGGTCAGTATAAAGCTTTGTGAAGTTAGCTTTTTGTGTCAAGAGATTTTCAACTGACAAGAGGACATCCTGAGGTTAGAAGTAAAAAGATTCCACAATAAAGAAAGAAAAGGGTTCTTCACAGTAAGGGTGGTTAATCTGTGGAATTCTCTACCAAAGGAGGTGTGGCAGTGGATTTTATACATAACTTTGAAAAGGGACATGGTATATTTTTAATTAAAATGGGACATTCAGGGTTATCCTGGTTAATTAGAGAGAGAGTATTGATCCATGGAGGAATCCGATTGCCAGTATTTGGAGTCAGAAAGGATTTTTTTTCCCTTTTGAGACGATTGGCTGAGTTTCACTTTTTTTTTTGTTTTTTGCCTTCCTCTGGATCAATTAACAATCCGCATATTGCAGATCAGAGGAAATCTTAAAAGGTTGAACTTGATGGACTAAAAGTTTGTTTTCAACCTCAATTACTATGTAACTATGTAACTCTGTAATTATGAGCTTTATGGAAGAACGAGATATGTATTTACTATGGGCAAAAACTGCCATTATAGCCCTCTTCAACCCACATCACCCCTTAGTGAATATGTCCCATTTATTATTAGCTAATAAGGGGGGAGCTCTCTAAGACATCACTTACACCCTTTACAATGCAATGCCTCTTTCTTCCTGATTTATAAATCTCATTCTGTTCAGTTTATTAATTCAATATCTGTGACATCACTGTGAGAATATAATAAATATTTATAATATCACTGTGGGCATAGAATACATATCTATGACAGCACTGTGGGAATAGAATAAATATCTATGATATCACTGTGGGTATAGAATAAAGATCTATGACATCACTGTGGGCATAGATGCAATTTGGCTACTTACAGTTTCCTAATCTTGTTTTATTTGTTACAAAAGTAAGCACAATATGATTAGTCTATATGTGTATTTGTATCATTAAATATGGGCGTGATATGCGAGAGAACGTTCCTTAGGCTTCAATCTAGCGCAGCACATCTTTTTAATAATATTAATCTAGTTTAACATTTTGTACCAAGCAGATCGGAACAGATACACACAACATATTTATCAATACATTCTAATTTATACGTACATATGCAAACAGGGAGTAACAACTTGTGATTGGTGGGATCCAACCTTGTGATGATGAGGAAGAAATAGTTATCTAATGGCAGAGAAAGGGGTCTGGGTCTTTCTGGCTTTTTCCGGGGGGGGGGGGGGGGGAGATTACTGGGGGCCTTTCGTTTTGTACTGGGTTTGTTCTTTTGTACTATTTTCTGGCTGGTCTTTATCTGACAGTCCTGTCTGAGGACATATATGACTGTCCTTCTGTGGCATAAACTTATGCCCCCTTCATATTTCCCCTAAGATATATTACTTTATCTGTCTATATCAAAATTCTATTCTATCTCTACAAATCTTTCTAACAAACTACTAACACAAAGAGGGATTACTTCAGACTATCTTGAGAAGGGTTCCTAAAAATGAGATAGGTGTTATCCTGAAATTCTATATATGGTATGTATAAACTGATTTAACGTTCTAATTTGTAATAGAGTTAAAATTAGCCCATTATACCACAATCATTCTGTTATTATTTTGGGAGTGGTCCCAGGACCCAGATTAATTAGCACCTTCATTCTGGACTGTAGGTGTTAATCAATATATTTCAATCTGTGCCCATATTCCCTAAAACAGACTGATTGACTTTATTCAATAATGTAACTATTTAACTCTGTTACAAAACCAATTAATAAAAACACCTATACAGCAAATAATACTTAGCAATACTCAACATATATAATCTTTTATCACACAATCAACAAAACTGCCTTACATAATTATTGATTGAATTGACCGATTTGATAAATTAAATTAAATTCAATTCAATCAATTTTGATGTAAGACCAGTAACCAAATAATAGCTTGCCAATGCATAAATGCAAAGGTTATTTAGCTTGCAATCTCAGATACAATATAACACATTTTTCTACATATTGCTTCAATATATATTTCTATATTCTAGCGGCCATATACATTGTTCTACCATATTTTACTGCTTTCATGGAGTAACAGGTTATATTGCCAATTAATATCGTATATACCGTAACAAATAGACAGCTGATTGTTTATACACTCTGCATTTCATTTCTGAATTGCACTAACCAAATATAGACAGACTGTTAACCAAACTTTATAAGATTATATGCATTGTTTATATACCCCTATATTAAACTAATTGAATATAGATTGTATTAACATAAATTGTTAATCCACATTTGATAAGATTGTATACCATGCTTATTGAGTTCTGTATTGATCTAACCAAATATAAGGTGTGTTAAGACTAATTGTTATCCAATCATCCAAAAGAGATTGTAATAGACATCAGGTAGATTGTATATTGTGATCTAACTAAATATCAAAGCTTACAAGTGTAAACACTTATAATTGTTTATCCTTGATATTTACTGCTATGCCAATAAATGCTATTTTTGCCCACAGCATATACTTGTCGATAAATTGATCATCAAACTCAATTAATTTATACACTGTAATATTTTAAGAAACTATATTAATCTATACAGTGTAATATTTATGTCATATCAATTGCTTGACAGATCTTATACATGTCAGGTATCATAATTAGGTCCCCAATGCAGTGCCATAATATGCAATTATGCCCCATGTAGCCAAGCCTTTTATACATTACAAGCAAAGTAGAGCATGAGTGTAGAAGCCAAAGAAAATCTGTGAGGGATACCGAATATACAGCCTCATTCAATTCGGGGGCCATAACTCGATCGCAAATAGCCGATTTCCTGCGACGTAGCTGTTGGCTCTAGTACGTCTACTTTTACTATGCTAGTCAATTGGCCACGCCTGAAAGTTAGGCGCCGGTCGTGAGAATCGAAAACCATGCTCTCGGCAGTAGCATTTGCGGGCTTGAACATGATCGCGGACGGAAGTCCGTAACTTGTGGTTCAAACCTGTAAGATCGGAGCACTTGAAATGCAAATATAAATTCAATACAGCACTGTAAATGATTGGGAACACAATGGGTGACATTAGAATTCCGTTCAAAGTACTACAGGCTTGAATGACCTCCAAGCCCGTAACCCGTTGTTCAACCCAGTAGGACTTCAATGAAATATGGAGGTTGGATTCCAAATACCTTCCGGCTTGGAGGTGAAGCCTTTGGGCTTTGGATGGAATATAAACATGAAATAAAGTATTTTATTTTGGCTATGTGCGAGCCTGTTAATTTTAATGTCACCCACTGTGTTCCCCATCTGTTACAGTGCTGTATTTAATTTATATTTGCATGTCAAGTGCTACAATTTGTAATTAAGCCCTTTGCGAGACCTCCTTGGTCCCAGTAACCTGTGGTTCCATTTTGGCAATTTGCGGGCTTGATGGAGTGATTCGCAAGGGAAAATCAGAGAAATTGAATAGCGATTTGTGATTTTTCCGCCTGTAACTCTTGTGGCCGTGAAAGTTCAAAGGCTGTGAGGGAAGTAACTTGCGATTTGACAAATCACTATAAATTGCCGCTCGTCGCAAGTTACTCGATCGGAGCCCGCAAACGGAAGGTAATTGAATTGCAAACTAGTTAGCGACCTCCATTTGCGAGCCCGGATCTCAAAATTGCAGCAATTGAATGAGGTTAGTAGTATAAAAATACCACACAACTGCTTCACTACACATAAACACACACATTGAAAACTCTGGGGGGAGTTTGTCCCCCTCTCCCCCCAGTTTCTATACCCATGGTGTAGAGCATGCGTGTTTTAAGGTTCAAGCATGCACAGATTATCAGCTATTTTCATTGGCGCAAGTGTAATTACATGTAATAACATTGTCCCATCAATAGATTCCATTCATGCGCCATCAAAGGCACAATAGAGCTTGGCAATGGTTGGCATGACGTCATTATTGAGGTATAATAACAACAAAGCCGAAAAATATATAACATGTCCATGTACTACCATCAGCACCACATAGTAATATATTTTGTTAATAATGTAAACTATATAATGAAATGATTAAAAAGTGAAATTAATAAAAATGTAATTTATATAGTCTATGTCACATGTTATATATATATATATATATTATTGAGGTATAATAACAACAAAGCCGAAAAATATATAACATGTCCATGTACTACCATCAGCACCACATAGTAATATATTTTGTTAATAATGTAAACTATATAATGAAATGATTAAAAAGTGAAATTAATAAAAATGTAATTTATATAGTCTATGTCACATGTTATATATATATATATATATATATATATATATATACACACAAATAAAGATATAAATAAATATATTTATAAAAGGTATACAATTAAATTTACATAGTATGCTGCATGATATATATATATATATATACTGTATATATATATATATAGTAAATAAATAGTACATCTGTGTTCACATTTGAATGTCTAAAACAAGTTAAGAAAACCTGTTTCCAGCTTAGAATTCTGAGAAAAACAGTTATTACACTGCATTCTGGGAAGCTGAGTAGGGACATGCAAATGTGGCCACAAATGCCGCGATCTTCAATCCATAGCTCATTTTAAACATGGCTTCCTTTAAGCTTATGCCTGCTGTATTACACAGCTTTTATGCAAAGCCAAGCTGGGAATCCTATCCACGTACAGCTGTTTCAAGCTTAATGGCTATCATCGGCGTGGAGCGGGATCCCAGGTATATATATATATATATATATATATATATATATATATGGAAGCAGGTTTTATAACTTGTTTTAGACATTCAAATGTGAACACAGATGTACTATTTATTTACTATATATAGATAGATATTGATATAAATATATATAGATACAGATATAAATAAATATATTTCTAAAAATAAATATAAATAAAGTATAATTTAAAATCATAACAAAACATTTATGGTACTGTAAGTGTGATTTGTGTTGTAATTTCCCTGTTATACTTAGCTGCATATCGCTAATAAAATTATCCATAAAATATCCTGCCATCATGGGGTTTTCAATATGTGATGCTGTATATCATCATTGTGGGGAGTTAATAGCAAGATTTGTATTTAATACATTTGGAGAATTTGGATGTTCATGGTATGGTAGCCGTAACACGCCCATAACACGCCTTAACACACTCATTTAACTCCCGGCCACGAAAAATTGTGATGACACGAGTAGGAATTGCAGTTACCATGGAAAAAGCCTTTGGTAAATTACACAATGACCTGAGATGCTGGATCGCAAGTTCCCGTGGGCTATCGCACCCGAATTTAGTAAACTTCCTTTATGGTGTCTACAGACACATGCATATATATGGAATATGTTGTCATCAGTATAAGTTATATATATTTGCCTTTAAAGATATTTATCCTATATCTCAAATGATACTTTATTTATTAGTTATGGTAACTTTGAGGATTATTTTTAGATATATTATTGTGATTTAGTTACTTGTTTTAGTATATGATTACTTTTTAATACTTTAGTTTATTATATGACTTGGGTATTTAGCAGGAGTTTAGGAGTATATTGACAGGTGGTGAGATTGCCTGATAAGGAAGTATTAATATCCTGTACAGTTACTCTAGTAATATGAGGCCGCTGTTTGATGTTTTTCACATATAGCATTCTGGAGAACTATAGATGTTTCTTTATATTGAGATTTCTGTGAAAATTCAGGAGATTGCTCAGTATAATTGGATGTGCATCATGGATGTCGAAATTACCCTGACGAAGCTGGCTTTGAACCACTGAAACATGTTGGTGTCCAACTTTTTGTGTTAATATCTGGGCATTTGTAAGTAGGATTTTATGTATTTGGTTTTGTAAATATGATATTATTTCACCACTGGAGCTTATGCTCTGGCATGTGTTGCGTTTTTTAGAACTGAAAAGTTTATGAAATTGATAAATTAGGTAGTAGAAGAAAAAGAAGAAATATATACCATAATTACTGCTATATATATATATATATTCATTCATTCAACAAGACTAATTAAAAGATCGGGGCCCTCATTCAATTGCGATTTGGCCAATTGAATACGGCTCTAAATAAGCACATAACATATATTTTTTAAAGAAGTTTTTAGTTAGTGAAAACCTTGCTTTTGGATAGATGTTTACTAACTAAAAACTTCTTTAAAAAATATATGTTATGTGCTTATTTAGGGCCCTATTCAATTGGCCAAATCGCAATTGAATGAGGGCCCATGTGTTTACTAGACATAATTCTTCTGAGAAAGTAACACAAATCATCTTAGAAAATGGATCATTGAGGTAAAACTAATAATTGCACATAATTATAATTGTAAATGTAAAGTTTGTATTTATATTTTACTTTCTAAATAAAATGACTCATAGTTAAGTTGTATTAGTGAAATGGCCAATATGGTCGAAACTTCATAATGGGGGATAATGTTTACAGAAAGCAAAAATAAATGTATAGATAAATTAATTATTTAATTGATTGATTTATTCATTAAATGAAAACTGCTTTAAATTTTTATATGCAATTATTATTTACAATAGGGTTCCATTTCCTGTATATTCATATTCTCCACCCAATGAAGGAAGATAATCAGTATAAATTAAAAATGTTGAATTCCACAGTAGAAAAATTTAAAGTAAAGTAATGCAGTAATTTAATATACCATATAAAAAGTAGCTGACCATGGCCCTCATTCAATTGCGATTTGGTCAATTGAATAGGGCTCTAAATAAGCACATAACATATTTTTTTTAAATAAGTTTTTAGTTAGTGAAAACCTTGCTTTTGGATAGATGCTTACTAACTAAAAACGTCTTTAAAAAAATATGTTATGTGCTTATTTAGACCCCTATTCAATTGGCAAAAGTGCAATTGAATGAGGGCCTAAGGGCCCAATTCAACTGCCCAATTCATAAATTTATACACACTTAAAATCACTCTTAATATTGCTACATATTCGGCAAATATTACTTATTGGCACTAATGAATTCTTAAGTCAATAGAATGCATATAAACATTTATTAAAAAAAACACCCGAAGCCAAATTTCAGAGTTCAAGGCATTTGCAAGTAGCTAATAGAATATGGCCCCAAAATTCAGCATTTTATGTTCATAAAAAAATTCGTGGGAATCTACATTTTTATGCGTAGAGAGCAGCAGTAAAGAGAGAGACCCCAAATCTACACCGGATCACCTTCTAATAAAAACATATTGCGGGTAACCAAGATTTTATCAGGCCAGGAGCCAAACCAGTGAGGCCAGACGCAATCAACGCAGAGCATTGCACTAATAGGATATATGTGTGTGTGTGTGTATGTATATATATATATATTCAGGTCTAGACTCTAGAGTATATAATACACTGGTATCTTAATAATGGCACTCACATATATGTATTATGGGGCGGTGAGTTCTTACATCCCACTTTATCTATTGATTATTATTGATAAAACACTATATATATATTTTGTCTACAGATTTTTCAACACATATGCCATTTTGAGGCATTTACGTTTTTGTTTTTTTACATATTTAGAATTTATTCTGTAGATAAATATATCTACACATATTTTACCATTTTTAAGCTTTTACATATTTTTGCAACTTATGTCTCCAGATTTACATTTAAAAATATTGATATTTTTATCCACAGTGATTTTATCTAGCCAAATGTCAATATGTCTTCAAATGAAGCTACAATTAACATATTTATTATTATTATTATTATTATTATTATTATTATTATTATTATTATTTGTAACTCACTAGCATTTTCCATAGAGCCATTTATAAAGGTGAAATAAACACAAATGACAACGTTAAAACAAACCTCCAACGTATGTGTATATATATATATATATATATATATATATATATATATATATATATATATGACAATGCAATAAAAAAGATCATTTGGTGTAAGAAAGAAGAGATTGCTTTTCCAAAGAGCTTGCAATCAATACATTTTTTATTTCTGGTGTGGAGCCTATTAGTTATAATTACAATTGGTTGTTATTAAATATCTTGAGTGGAAGTGTTAGAAAATTAGATCATTTTATCCTAATTTATCTATGTCTCCTTATCAATAATTATTAGTCAACGCTCATAGTGGTGGTTTCTAAGGAAGAAAAGCATGCCCAGTGAATAATAATGAATATAAAGATAAAGACTTTAACAATGAAATATATCTTTGAAATATAGTATATATATAATGTATGCTTAAAATACCCAACTTTCAAGCTCAAATATCTAACCACAACCAATTGCATCGATGTTTATTTATTTGTGTATGTTTATTGGACCTTGTCTATGTCACATTTAACATTTTCTGTCAGTTATAAACATTAGACAATTAATACACATTACGCACATTTTACATTCACGTTCGCTTTTGCATTTTCTGTTATAAATATTTTATGCACATCCACCAAACATCTTTTTTTTTTAGTACCTCAACAAAAAGTCAAAGCAATATTTTCTAGACCATATAAAGAGCGTTAGTGGAAGCAGCTTTAGGATATAGTATGACAGGGGCCGATCTGGAAGCCCCCACGCTTTATCCCAAATCTATTCCAGGCCGGCTCGGCCATTCGTTCCAAGCCCCCAGGCTACGAAAGGGATCAACGTTACAGAGGACTTTGTATTATTACTCACAAAGCAGTGGGGCGCAGGGAAAGCATCGCTAATGGAATATTTATATATACCTTGTGTTTTTGCACACATATGGAAGAAATATTCCCGGCAGAGGTGCTCAAATGTAAAGATATTGCACTAATGCAGGTGGCGCAAAGATTAATGTTTATGAACTCCAAATCCATGTGTTTGATGTGAGCAATTGTATTTACAGTCTTGTAATAAAGTATCAATTGATCAGTATTTAAACGTGAATCTAAAATACAGTGTAATAACTTTATTTCTAGGAATTCTGTTTTAGACATTCAAATGTGATCACAAATGTACTATTTATATTATATATATATATATATATGTTTGTGTGTGTGCATGTAAATATAGATAAATATATATATATATATATATATATATATATATATATAGAGAGAGAGAGAGAGAGAGAGAGAGAGAGAGAGAGAGAGAGAGAGAGAGAGAGAGAGAGAGAGAGAGAGAGAGAGAATTAATTATCAGAGTATTGCAGTACATAGTAATACCTTCTTTATACCTCTCTTTATCAAGTCTGAAGCAATACTGGTTAATGTTTAGCATGAACATTGGAATATACAGAATTCTAAGTAATAAGAATGTATACACACATATATATATATACATACATACATACATAGACACACACATGTATATATATATATATATATATATATACATACACGCATACATAGACACACATGTATATATATATATATATATATATATATATACATACACGCATACATAGACACACACATGTATATATATATATATATATATATACATACACGCATACATAGACACACATGTATATATATATATATATATATATATATACATACACGCATACATAGACACACATGTATATATATATATATATATATATATATATATATATATATATACATACACGCATACATAGACACACACATGTATATATATATATATATATATATATATATACATACACGCATACATAGACACACACATGTATATATATATATATATATATATACATACACGCATACATAGACACACATGTATATATATATATATATATATATATATATATATATATATATACACGCATACATAGACACACATATATATATATATATATATATATATATATATATATATATATATACATACACGCATACATAGACACACATGTATATATATATATATATATATATATATACATACTCGCATACATAGACACACACATGTATATATATATATATATATATATACATACACGCACACATAGACACACATTTATATATATATATATATATATATATATATATATATATATATATACACGCATACATAGACACACATGTATATATATATATATATATATATATATATATATATATATACATACACGCATACATAGACACACATGTATATATATATATATATATATATATATATATATACATACACGCATACATAGACACACAGATGTATATATATATATAAACCTATCGCAGTGTATAGTGACCTTTACTGGACCAACATTATATTTAGCGTGACTGATAAGCTCCCTCCAACAAGTCAGATGCAATACTCATTCAGATATAACATATACACAGCAAGAGTATTTTCTACCACTGACACACTATACTGGTAAACAATCACCAAAAAAATTGAACTTTGTGATACAGAATATTTCATGCGTTTTTTCTGTCTACAATGTTTAATACATTATTTATTTTTACAACTTTGACATAATTACATAGATGGATAAAACAAAAAAAATGACTTTTTTACTTTTGTTTAATTTGGGTTTTAGGATGAACTGTTTTTAAAGAACATCTGAGATTGAGTTATACATAATCTGCAAACTGGAATCTAATAAAAATTTCAAATCGAGCTACAATGACAATTTCCTAAGAATTTTAGTTTTTAGTGGTGACATAGATGGGTTATAACGTACACAGCATTAACCTCATTATCTCCATTCATTGTGTTTCCATGGCACAAAATTTAAATACAAATATTCCGTCCCCGTCTCTCCTGGCTGTTTTCCGGATCCCGCACTTTCCTGATCACTCTGGAAGTCCGAGATAAATTTTCCGTGAGCTTGTTTTTATTTATTTAGGTTTAAGGGGTTTCTATGGAGGGAACCGAAGAGGGAACAGTACGAAATCTATCAAAGAAATCTCCCAGGCCCTATATCTTTCTATGTGCATTGAGGTATATATATATATATATGTGTGTTTGTGTTGTTTCTCAAAGAATAGTTAGAATGTAAGCTTTCCGGCGCAGCAATTTATTTTCCTGGGGCCTCATTCAATTGCGATTTGGCCAATTGAATAGGGCTCTAGATAAGCACAGAGCATATTATTTACAGAAGTTTTTAGTTAGTGTAGACCTTACTTTTGGATAGAAGTTCAGTAACTAAAAACTTCTGTAAAAAAATATGCCATGTGCTTATATAGAGCCCTATTCAATTGGCCAAATCACATTTGAATGAGGCCCCTGCTGTCTTTTATAACACTTGCTATTATTTACTAAGCATTTTCTCACCTGAGATGATATGAAAAGAGCAGAGGTGTGGGGGGTTTACTAAGCATCTCAAGTGCATCTCATATCAACTCCTGATTTACTATGTACTATTTCTTAATGGGTCAAACAGCTCCTTTTGGGTTATCGCAGCCCTCCTTTACTTTAGTAAATAACACCAAGTTGAAAAGAGCTGTTTTTCCCCATAAAAATAGTGCATAGTAAAGCAAGAGATTATTTAATTGAGATGCTTAGTAAATTATTTACACTGTAAAAAAAGCACAAAACTTCAATTCAGTACTTTATAGTTTCTTAGCTAAATTTCCCTAATTGTGCATTATTCAACCCATAAGAATAAATAAAAAAAAAAGATCCAAATGTATCAGCGTTATATTCAGTAAATAAAACAACCGTCCTGGTAGTTTGTGAGCCCAAGGCCTACCGCGGCCTGTAATGCTTTCCATGGATACAGGCAGAGAAGGAGTTAAGCCCCCTGCACTTTTCATTTCCAGAATGGAAAAAAATAGGTTATTTTTTCAGCAGAAAATAAAAACATCTACCAGAAAATATTGCAACATTATTAGAACTTGTGTACATTAGAAGAGATTTATAGATTAGAAACCTGCATAGCATCTACAGCTAATATGTAACTATTAATATTATTTTTTATAAAGCAAATTTCTTATTGATTTATAGAAAAATAAAAATAAACATTAATGGTAATGGATGCAGAGAATATTCTTTTACAGTTTATATATATATTTTAACTAAAATACTCCATATGGACTGCAAGGGGGTTTTATTAAGAAATAAATGTGACATTGTTTTTATATATAATGCATGAAGAGCCCAAATGTGGTAGGTGGCCTTGTGGAAATATTATCAAACTGATTTATATCTTCAGTTGGGGCCATCAAAGTGGAGGTAAAAGAAAACTGCATGTTGTTTGTTATTGTTTGTATCTTACTTTGTGGAATAACAGAATGTTCCAATATTTATTGATTCTTTCAATATCAGTATTATTGTTATTTTGTATCAATGAGATTATCTGAGTGTTCCAGACTAACTCTCTCTCTCTCTCTCTAGACTCAGGTTAACTACCCTTCCCAGGGGCTAATATGCAGATAGCACATGGCTGAAATGTCTCTGGGGGTATTTACTAAGGGCTGCGATGCGACAATGGCAATTTTTGTATCATATAGCACATTGAAACACTGCAATACTCCTATAATTTATGACATTTGTCTGAAAATTAGGAGCTGGCCAGGTTAGCCAGACTTATTTTAGGAGCCAGTATGTGGGTTATATCTAACCTTATAGAGATAGAAAGAGAGAGAGAGAGGTACAATGAATCCACATATTGCAGATCAGAGGAGATCTAAAAAGGTTGAACTTGGTGAAGTAAAAGTATTTTTTTCAACCTCAATTACTGTGTAACTATGTAAAACTAAAAAGTTAGGAGCCAGCAGTAACATTTTATGATTTTTGGGGGGATTTGTCTATACCTGTCCAATACCTGTTGTCATTATATCCACCCACAGCCCCTGTGACACTTAGTGACTGTGGGGTATATCTCTGCCTCTCTCTCCCTAATTTCACTAAACTTTGCAATCTGAGATAGAAACCTTCTCAATAGAACAGATATGTTTGGCAAAGCTTAGTAAATATAGGGATGTGTCTCTATAACCCTAACACCAATAAAGTTTGTAGGTGTTGGTTATTTTTTATGGAGATTCCCATTGTTGTGTGAAGTTTAATAAATGTCGCAATCTTCCTCTTTATAAAGTTTGTATATTTAGCTCCTTCTAGATTTGGCTGATATTAACCTCTCTAAAAGAAGTCTGGCATGAATAAGACCTCAAAACAACAAACTTCACATATGAGAAAACAAGATGGTGTGCTTCTAGATATTTCTAAAGAAAAAAAAATATTCTAGCATATGTAGAGATCGAGAAAACCCATTGGCTTCTAGATATTTCTAAAGAAAAAAAATGCATTTTTTTTTTTAAATATGTGTACAGCTATAACAAGACAACTATCTGCTTATAGATTTTGGTAATAGGTGAATATTATTTTCTAGATTCTTTTTGTGATAGAGAGATAAACAGAAGAAAGTGAGCTACATCTAGATATTTCAAAAACAAAACAATATTTTTTCTATATTATACAAAGATACAAAGAGAGGAACTGGATGTTTTGAAAGATTTTTTTTTCTAGATTGTAGTCTTGGTGTTTGCTGTAATAAAATGATTTTAATCTAGATAGTGTCCAAGAAACAATATTTTCCAGAACTTTGTATTTGTCAAAAAAAAATCCTTCTAGATATTTATAGAAAAAAATAAAATAAAAACAATTCCCACAATGTTCTCACATTAATAATTCTAAAACAAAAATTCGAGAAAATTCTATAAAAATCTGATGAGTGTTTTAGATATTTCTAGACAGACTGACAAACAGCGGACAAATGGGGATTTTATTTCAGTTTGGAAAAACAGCACCAGATTTAATAAAAAAAACAGCCAGAACCTTTTCATTGTGGGAGATTTCTGGCAATATGGGATGCACTTTTCCTTTAAGACATAACTGTAAAACCATGAAATCCTCCCAAATATTTTTTTAAATAATAAAAATATAAAAAAAATCAAAAAAAAACTGAGTTGCTGAAATGTATTTTGAAATTGTTTTATTTTTAATTAAGTGCAGTATTTTATTGCATCATCTGCTGTCTCCATTCCCCTGACAGAATATGATTGTTCATTTCCAGTTAAAAAATAATAATTTCTTGCACCAAGTCCGCAACTTAATGACGTCATTTATATAATGTTACACTATATCACTCCCAGGGTATTTTTTTTTTGTTTAACGGCTTAATAAACTAAAACACTTTGTTATTATAACACAGCAGATTTATAGGTTGTTTTAACCTCAGATATTAGGTATTGATGGTGGATACTCCTTTAAATCCAGTGGGGGATATTTTCTAAGCATGACAGGGGGTCTCACAAAGTCTCAGCTTCTCCCCTCTTTGTGTCTGCACTGCTTAGTAGATCTGGTGGGTGCGCATTTGAATTTGTCAAGATCAACTCAACATATATTTTGTTGCACTTTTCATTTGTTATATAGTAAATTCTATTTAAGTGATAAACAAGTATCTGGCAGACTGGGGGGATATTAACTAAGCATTGCAGAGGGCACATGTGCTGCAATGTGCTTTGTTACCTACAGTTGAAATTGTTTTTGCAGCCCTTCACATCCTGTCATAGTTTAGCAAATATTCCCATCTGAGAACCTTGCATATAATCTGGCCTTCATATCTACAGTCCATTTATATGCTATAGGGGTAGATTAACTAAGCTTTGCATAGGCTGTTGTGGTAACTTCCCCACAACAATGATCTGCCTCGGTGAAGCTTAGTGTATCTAGCAGAGAATTTCTGCTTCTAAAATTTTGGCTTAAATTCACTAATCTTCACAGAGGCTGCAAAATACTTCTATTTATTTCAGCTCCAGAGAAGTTTATATAGCGGTTTATCTGTATCAGGTAGTGGGTCCAATTAAATATATATTTTTTTCCCCATCATTTAAATAAATACTATTTCCCACTCCCCGCCTGTTTTTCTTCTTCTTCTTCTTCTTCTTATTATTATTATTATTATTATTTTATTAAACAAATTTGAAATAATGTATTATATATTTAATATTAATTTTAAAATATGTTAATAAAATTATCAAGTTATAATAAAAAGATATGTAATGTGCATATCTATAATATGTATTCCCTATAATAAATTATTATATGCCATAATTAGCATACCAGATAGAAGATAGTTGTTGCATCTGTCACTAAACTAGGAGTATGGCCAATATTCACAATATTCACTCATCTTTGCAGGGGCTGTGCAGTGGCTCACATAGTCTTGTCTATTATGTTATTTTAAATGCGAAAAAGTGATTTTTGTTTGTAAATATTAAAAAAAATACACTGACAACTCGTTCAAGGGACATTTACTGTGTTCCCTGTCAGTAATACATTATATCAGCTGTGTATCTTACACTAAATGAGATCAGTGTGGCTGATTTAAATACTAATTTACACTGAAATATGTTTTTTTGTCGATTAAAAAGGAATTGCTAATAAATAGTATACAATTAGGTATATATATATATATGAACCTCAAGCAGTATTGTACCTGTTCTTGTATTTCTACTTACATTAGAACCTTACTGTACCGTATTCTAGTTTGTAAATAGTGCTACAGAAAATGTATACTTATATCCTGAATTTTAAGGCGGAAACAGATTTTCTCAAAATCAAATGTGTTATATTGATTTATAGATAGATAGATAGTTACTGATATAGATAGATAAATAA